>CAJQUW010013605.1:0-280673 GCA_907163375.1 Prostheceraeus crozeri | reverse complement strand
GATATCAGCAATGAAATTTTCTAAGTCGGTTTCTTTCAGAAACTCGGAATTTGGAATGTCCGAAGCTATCATCGGAGCTCAGAGAGACGACTTACCGTTGACAATCTCTCGTCTGAATGACAAGTCTCTGTCGGTTCCCAGCTTATATAGTGTGTGGCGATCAGCTGATGACGTAATACCCATCATCCAAACACTCAAAACCCGTCTATCTCCGGTTCTAGTGCTCCGATTGAGCTGGAAATACACCATTTCCATGTAGAATTTGACGCTGAATCCGAATCTGGCCTCCGTTTTCCCATCCGATGCTTCGTTTTGGCTCTACAGTAGGCAGCCATCGCAAAAATTCTAACTGTCGTTTTTTCGAAAAATGTTGAAAATTTTTCTCTCCGATTGACTTGAAACTCACCATACAGATAGAGAATTTCACGCTGATTCCAAATCTGAAATCCGTTTTCCAATCCGATGCTTCGTTTTGAAGCTACAGCCCAAAACGTCCCAAATTCTAACTCTGTCGTTTTTCGCCAATGTCCCAAAATCTTAAATGGCGTCTCACATCTAAACGAAGACAGATATGAACAAGCCGATTCTTTCACTGAATTTGTCTCACTCTTAGCTTTCAAACGAGCTATGGCACGACAAAATCCGTCCACTAGAAGCCAAGATCGAAGCGAGCTGTCCAGAGGGGGGGGACGTCAGCGAAAATTTTTTCTCTCCGATTGCGTTCAAATTCACCATACCGATGCAGAATTTCACGCTGAATCCGAATCTGGCCTCCGTTTTCACATCCGATGCTTCGTTTGGGCGCTACACACCAAAACGTCCCAAATTCTAACTCTGTCGTTTTTTCGAAAAATGTTGAAAATTTTTTCTCGCCGATTGCCTTGAAACTCACCATACAGATAGAGAATTTCACGCTGATTCCAAATCTGAAATCCGTTTTCCAATCCGATGCTTCGTTTTGAAGCTACAGCCCATTTTACAACCCAACATTCAGCACGAAAAACATCACACACTATATCCTCAAGACAAATCCTGGCGGTAGCCCAAGACCACCACGACACTCTGCGTTCCAGAGGGGGGGGGAGTCAGACCCGAAGCACCACGGCGGCCGACCACGACACTCTGCCGTTCCAGAGGGGGGGGGGACGTCAGCGACGGCGGCCATCTTGCGCGGTCCAGAAGTGGAGTTTTACTTACTACTATTGCATTATTTTATGTCAGTTGATTATTAAATCTGAAGAGCGCATGCCCTGTGGGAACGAATCTTGCGAAAAACTGGCGAATGTCAGCTGCAGAATATCGTGCTAAAGTTCAGTCATATTTGCGGGATATTCGCTGGCGAAGTTCGCCGGCGACAATTCGCGCTCTATATGTCCCCTTTTACTTTTGACTTTCTCTCTTATTTTCTTTAGTAATCCGCCTCTACAGCCGAGGCTCTATTTCTCCCTCACCTCCTCACTATCCCCCACATATGGATAATCTATCTAAGAAATAAGTGCAGACTATCATTCTTTGATATTGATACGAATATAGAGAATCAGCATATATCAATTTTCATAACATCTCTTGACATTCAATAATTTACAACAATGACAAATATTTGAATAATATCATAGTATTTACTGCGACATTTATGGAAGATAAATACTTTTTTTAGTTTAAACCTTCGTGAATTAAATTAAGATCCCTTTTTATCAGATCAGACTGAGAACACAATACATTTTCATGTGAAGGTAATATACGAACATTACTACTTACCACTAATTAGTTGCTACAATATCCACGATTTCGCCGGTTGGCGAAAAATCAGCTCGCATTAGTAAACAAATATCTACCAACCAATTATAGCAACTTTTTCGCCACCTGTCATTTTTTAATTTTACACATCAGTGAACTATGCTTAACATCATGTGCCATTTCCAAGGCTTTTTGTCGCATTGCACGTACAGCCGTCAAAACAGCAATTTCGCCCCATTGCCGTAATCTTTTTTTGCCACGATAATGTTCCGAATGTGTCCGAACGTGGCCGGGGATTCATCCCGTGTTGACCACGTGTGTGACACGCCGTCAAAACACGCAATTTTTTTGGTGAATTCGTAACGTGATAGCCACGTGGCTGACACGTTGTCAAAAAACACAATTTTTGGTGAATTCGCAACACTTCTGGCACGTGTCGTGAATTTGCTTTTAACACAATTTTTTAAGAAAGTACCCAGTAAACATGATGACGTCATTGTGTCGTCCTATATTGATGTCACCATTTGTCTGAGACGTATATGACCAGCGAGATGTCAGTGACATCTATTTCTCATTTAGCCCTTTTAAACAATTAAATTTATATCTTTGATCAACTACCATAAAAAATAATGCAATAAAGTCTAATTGAAAGAAGCGATCTATTTGAAACAGCGACTGAGTCTTGCAATACAGAGACGCAATACAACGAGTATTGTCTTGACGAAATGACTTGCTAAGTCTTATTAAGTCTGATCAGATTCTTGCAAAGTCTGATCAGAACTTATTTTATTTAAGATCTTACATTTCCTGACCAGAAAGTATCAGATCTTTTGCAAAATAAGATCTTTTCTGATCTTACCAGTTGATAATTGAAATTAAAACAAGTCAATCCACGTTTAAAACTTAGAGTCCGAATGTAGTGCGGAGATCAGGCGACATCAATGGTTTTGGCTGTTAAATGACCTTGATGGAACATCAGTGCACTGGATGTATGTAGACAAACGCAAAATATAACTTTTTTCTACTCAAAAGCTTTCTAAAAAAATCACAAATAAGATCTGAAAAGATTTGCTTTGGATTTGCTAATAAGACTTAGCACGACTGATGCTTTCTGGTCAGAACTAGTAAGATTTCCTTAGTAAGATTAGAAGTCATTTCGTAATAATTAAAGATAGCTGAGTTCGTTCAGGTCTCTGCACACTGGCTTCCCAGTGTGCAGAGACCTGAACGAACTCAGCTATCTATAATTCACTTTTTAAATGTGAACTTTGTCTTCTTCTTTGTATCTGCTATGAGATGTCATATGAAATAATTCAAACAAGAGTATCATAATTGCAACAAGAAAAGTTGAAAGAATTGTATCAGCACTGCTCTTATTTACATCTGAAGACGTTTTTGCAAGACATCTGAAAAAGTAGAATGTTGTACTCAGTTGGATATCAAAAGGAATGAATATTTGCCAATAAGCATCCTTGCTATATAAGCGGAAATAAAGCTAATTATCAAGGGAAATTCATGATCCGTATTGTAATGGAAGTCTTCATGAAAAAATCGCGATATTATTCGCACTTTCTCGGCTGAAATTTCAAGTTTTTAATTCAATTTTCATCGGCATGATTTTATGATTTACTAAATTCATCTTTCATTTCTTGAATCTGTATAGCGATGTCGACCCATTTACATCTTTCAAAGTTAATTGAAATCATTGTCTTGATTCTGTTATTTTGCTCTGCAAGTGGCAGGTTGCCTATGATCACGGTTAGGAAAATACTCTTGAGGTTGACCATGAAAGTAATAGGAACCCATCGAATTGCTAATTTAACAAACATTAAACCTCCAAGGCTGTCGTGAGAATCTGCGAAAATCCTTCTGCATTACAATCATGATCAATCAATTCCGTTGTAATTTCTGAAAAACTGCAAAAATTTGCATATCTCACATTTGGAAGCAATTCCAACTGTGTTCAATTCCTCGAGTTCATGTAGTAGAATCGAAAGTGTACACACTGTGGAATAAATAAATACTGCTGCTTCTCTCCCTAATGTACTTACTCTATGGATTGATGACAGTATTAAGGAGATCAGCTTCTCTCATTAGTTGTTCGGTGTAGAAGCTGTATGGATAATATAAGAGAATACATTCCTCTCGCATACCTTTCCCAAAAGGGAGCTTTCTGTTTGTTCACCGTTCCATCCAAAGACTTTGGTTCCATCGGATTACTGCATCCTGATCATCGAAAAGGGTCAACATGTTCAGACAATGTCCAAGCTGTTCAACATGTTCAAGCATGAATTCGTAGAAGTGGATGATGCCTAAGCACCGGACCTTTATCCATCTTAATGTAACTTAGTTCCGCGGTCAAATGCGTTCCATGGGTCACAATGGCTTACCCTCTCGGATGTCCGCGCTCGCTGCTGCTCTCGCGCCTCCTTCTCTTCCTCTTCGGCCTCGTCTGTCCACGACACTCTCTTTCGCTGCCGGCTTTCGCCAACTCCAGCCGCACAACTGGAGGACTCAGGTTGACGGCTCTCGCCGTCTAGACGTAAGAGGCGAAGACCCTCTTCCGCGTCCGAAGCCGCGTCACTGTTAAACTCGGATTCCACTGTGGATGGAAACGAACACATACAAATAGCTTTGGATGACTTAATATAACTTAATCACGTCTGGCCGACTTGCGTCCGAACCAGATCAGCACAACCAAAACTCAGACCGAATAGCACTCACATTTTTAAAATCTGCGCGCAATAAATGTTCATGAGATAATGACACAGTAAAAGACCACCATAAAGCGCATAAAGCATTTACATAAACGATGGTAATTTTGCCATCCTTGTTTTACTGCTTAAACAATTTTATAAGCAGCGCCATTAGCACAAATTTAACTTTTGGCGATTTTTTGAAGGCCGTGTAACAAACAGCTGATTGACTAACCAGATATTAAGGTATCATTGAAAATCCCAGACTTTTTGATAATTTTGTGAAAAACATTCAGTTGAATTGATTGCTTTGAGTTTGGAAGAACTAATGGGTATCATACATTTTGACATTTAGGCTCTTTTCCATCAACACAAGAAGTAGGCACCCATTAGGCCAAGCATGTTCGCAAATTCCGTGTGCAATTCTGCTCTTGTTATTTTTAGTCGTTTTTAGAGAGATGTCTTGCAGTTAACATTGTTGCAAACAAGTTTGCTAAAATATTCGACATGATTGTAAGTTGTGCCTGACTGCGGATTCTGGCAATATGGCTCAATAATCATCGTGTTTTTGTATCATCAGTCAGACAAAAAAAAAATTTAATTACGGATCTAGCTCTTGATCACGATAATGAACGAACGAAGAAACAGATTCAAGTTGAAAGTGACATTCCAATGTCTTCGATTCAGAAGGAATTCTTGCAGCAATCAGCATGTAACTTTTTTTTCAAACGTTTTTTATAACATGTGCATGCTAATTTGGGTAGACATTTTTAGGAATTCTACAATTTTCAATTTCTATGATTTCAAAATTTCATATTTGTGTCAAATACAGGCATACATGTCTTCAAGACTTAGCTTTTGATTCGCCCACTAGGCTAGTTTGAGAGGGTGTTTCGGTATCTCTTAATTGACCAGTCGTCTGGAGATTACTTTTGAAGCAGTCGGAAAATCAAGAGCGACTCCAGGTGAAGTTAAGGTCGACAGAAATTTAAAGTTGAGCGTCCAGCTCCTTCTCACGGTCGATGGTCACCGAAGGCTCGTCAGTGGTGATTTGATTCTTAATTTCTTCGTGATTTTGCGTTCGTTTTAGTAAAAATATGTAACTGTGCATGTAATTTTATTTCAAAGTTGGCGTTTGAATAGCCTGGACACAATAGATTCGCTATTCACACGCTTGAAAGCGCACGTATAACCGTTCAGCGAAAGTCATTATTTCGACTTCTCGTTGTCTAAATAACCTCACTGTATAGGTAGGCCTACTACAGGTGTGACTATTTGCGGCTGGTTACAAACAACAAGCAAGGTCAGAATGAAAAATTGATAAAGTACAAGCATAGCCATAGCGTCCAAGATATTTACTCAATCAACGCAACCAACACCACAAACTAATGTCAATGATCACAAGGGATGCGCAATTCAGTCCCCATCCTCCTACATGCCCTGCAACGGACACAGCAGGCTCTCAAAGTTGACCTAATTTCACGGATTTTACGAAATTTGACCATCTCCTCTACTAATTTCAAGCATAGCCATAGCGTCCAAGATATTCACTCAATCAACGCAACCAACACCACAAACTAATGTCAATGATCCCAAAAGGATGCGCAATTCAGTCCCCATCCTCCTGCATGCCCTGCAACGGACACAGCAGGCTCTCAAAGTTGACCTAATTTCACGGATTTTACGAAATTTGACCATATCCTCTACAAATTTCAAGCATAGCCATAGCGTCCAAGATATTTACTCAATCAACGCAACCAACACCACAAACTAATGTCACTGATCACAAGGGATGCGCAATTCAGTCCCCATCCTCCTGCATGCCCTGCAACGGACACAGCAGGCTCTCAAAGTGACCTAATTTCACGGATTTACGAAATTTGACCTTCTTACTAATTTCAAGCATAGCATAGCGTCCAAGATATTTACTCAATCAACGCAACCAACAACCCACAAACTAATGTCAATGATCACAAGGGATGCGCAATTCAGTCCCCATCCTCCTGCATGCCCTGCAACGGAACCAGCAGGCTCTCAAAGTTGACCTAATTTCACGGATTTTACGAAATTTGACCATCTCCTCTACTAATTTCAAGCATAGCCATAGCGTCCAAGATATTTACTCATCAACGCAACCAACACAATAAATACTAATGTCAATGATCACAAGGGATGCGCAATTCAGTCCCCATCCTCCTGCATGCCCTGCAACGGACACAGCAGGCTCTCAAAGTTGACCTAATTTCACGGATTTTTACGAAATTTGGGACCATCTCCTCTCTACTAATACTCAAGCATAGCCATAGCGTCCAAGATATTTACTCAATCAACGCAACCAACACCACAAAACTAATGGTCAATGATCACATTGGGATGCGCAATTCAGTCCACATCCTCCTGCATGCCCTGCAACGGACACAGCAGGCTCTCAAAGTTGACCTAATTTCACGGATTTTACGAAATTTGACCATCTCCACTACTAATTTCAAGCATAGCCATAGCGTCCAAGATATTTACTCAATCAACGCAACCAACACCACAAACTAATGTAAATGATCACAAAGGATGCGCAATTCAGTCCCCATCTCCTGCATGCCTGCAACGGACACAGCAGGCTCTCAAAGTTGACCTAATTTCACGGATTTTACGAAATTTGACCATCTCCTCTACTAATTTCAAGCATAGCCATAGCGTCCAAGATATTTACTCAATCAACGCAACCAACACCACAAACTAATGTCAATGATCACAAGGGATGCGCAATTCAGTCCTCATCCTCCTACATGCCCTGCAACGGACACAGCAGGCTCTCAAAGTTGACCTAATTTCACGGATTTTACGAAGTTTGACCATCTCCTCTACTAATTTCAAGCATAGCCATAGCGTCCAAGATATTTACTCAATCAACGCAACCAACACCACAAACTAATGTCAATGATCACAAAGGATGCGCAATTCAGTCCCCATCCTCCTACATGCCCTGCAACGGACACAGCAGGCTCTCAAAGTTGACCTAATTTCACGGATTTTACGAATTTTGACCATCTCCTCTACTAATTTCAAGCATAGCCATAGCGTCCAAGATATTTACTCAATCAACGCAACCAACACCACAAACTAATGTCAATGATCACAAGGGATGCGCAATTCAGTCCACATCCTCCTGCATGCCCTGCAACGGACACAGCAGGCTCTCAAAGTTGACCTAATTTCACGGATTTTACGAAATTTGACATCTCTTCTACTAATTTTCAAGATAGGCCATAGCGTCCAAGATATTTACTCAATCAACGCAACCAACACCACAAATAATGTCAACATGAATCACAAGGGATGCGCAATTCAGTCCACATCTCCTACATGCCCTGCAACGGATTAGAGCAGGCTCTCAAAGTTGACCTAATTTCAAGGATTTTACGAAATTTGACCATCTCCTCTACTAATTTCAAGCATAGCCATAGCGTCCAAGATATTTACTCAATCAACGCAACCAACACCACAAACTAATGTCAATGATCACAAAGGGATGCGCAATTCAGGGGACCCCATCCTCTGCATGCCCTGCAACGGACACAGCAGGCTCTCAAAGTTGACCTAATTTCACGGATTTTTAACGAAGTTTGACATCTCCCTCTACTAATTTCAAGCATAACCATAGCGGCCATGATATTTACTCAATCAACGCAACCAACACCACAAACTATTGTCAATGATCACAAGGGATGCGCAATTCAGTCCCCATCCTCCTACATGCCCTGCAACGGATACAGCAGGCTCTCAAAGTTGACCTAATTTCACGGATTTTACGAAATTTGACCATCTCCTCTACTAATTTCAAGCATAGCCATAGCGTCCAAGATATTTACTCAATCAACGCAACCAACACCACAAACTAATGTCAATGATCACAAGGGATGCGCAATTCAGTCCCCATCCTCCTGCATGCCCTGCAACGGACACAGCAGGCTCTCAAAGTTGACCTAATTTCACGGATTTTTCGATGTTTGACGATCTTCTGTACTAATTTCAAGCATAGCCATAGCGTCCAAGATATTTACTCAATCAACGCAAACAACACCACAAACTAATGTCAATGATCACAAGGGATGCGCAATTCAGTCCCCATCCTCCTTCATGCCCTGCAACGGACACAGCAGGCTCTCAAAGTTGACCTAATTTCACGGATTTTACGAAATTTGACCATCTCCTCTACTAATTTCAAGCATAGCCATAGCGTCCAAGATATTTACTCAATCAACGCAACCAACACCACAAACTAATATCAATGATCACAAGGGATGCGCAATTCAGTCCCCATCCTCCTACATGCCCTGCAACGGATACAGCAGGCTCTCAAAGTTGACCTAATTTCACGGATTTTACGAAATTTGACCATCTCCTCTACTAATTTCAAGCATAGCCATAGCGTCCAAGATATTTACTCAATCAACGCAACCAACACCACAAAATAATGTCAATGATCACAAAGGGATGCGCAATTCAGTCCCATCCTCCTACATGCCCTGCAACGGATACAGCAGGCTCTCAAAGTTGACCTAATTTCACGGATTTTACGAAATTTGACCATCTCCTCTACTAATTTCAAGCATAGCCATAGCGTCCAAGATATTTACTCAATCAACGCAACCAACACCACAAACTAATGTCAATGATCACAAAGGATGCGCAATTCAGTCCCCATCCTCCTGCATGCCCTGCAACGGACACAGCAGGCTCTCAAAGTTGACCTAATTTCACGGATTTTACGAAATTTGACCATCTCCTCTACTAATTTCAAGCATAGCCATAGCGTCCAAGATATTTACTCAATCAACGCAACCAACACCACAAACTAATGTCAATGATCACAAAGGATGCGCAATTTAGTTTTTGCACAGTAGGAGGAAACGATCAGTTCTCTTTTTGGTATATCAAAGCGGTTGTGGTGGTCGAAGGATGTCATTAAAAATGGAGATAAGATACAGAGAAAGATTCAAGAGATAATACTTTTTTGGAAGTTACTCTGAGGATGTGGTCTGGTGGCCAAGGGATTGCAGTTATTTAGTTGTGTGTGAAGTCTGCATTTATTTCAATCGTGGAGGAAAGGAAGTCGGTGGATCAATAACGCACTTGTTCTAAGTCACAGCATAATTAAATTCATCTGACTGATATTTCTGATAATGTGAATTTAGCAGGGTTTTCGTGGGGATTGATATTTGAATCCCCACCCTACCGCATGCCCACAGAAAAACCTGTGGGCATCCTCACAGAATCCCTACACCCCACAGGATAAGCCCTTAATTAATATGTTGCTCTTGTTCACACAGAATGATTGATGTCCAATATCTCCATTTCAGTGCAACTTCTGCACAGCATTCAACGATCCGACGGCCGTATTTGACTCCAGAGATGCGGAATGGGAGTCCTGGACTGTCACCGATTGCGTATTATGACTTTTATGACCTTTCTTTGCTATCTTCGGTATAGGCCTATTGCTCTTTAAAATTGCAGCATTTTCTATCATTATTAAGCCTTGATTCTGACTTGCACCTAGAAATTATTGTACCGAAAAGTTAACTAAATGCTCGTTTAAGCAAGGAATAGAGCCCGCTATGCACACGTATTTGACTCACAAATTTACATTTGCCAGAATCATTTGGTTGCATTGGCAGATAGGTGTTCTTTATCTATCTCGACTGATTCGTAAGTTTTTGTCGTCTGCTGCCAGCTTACACGTACAATTTGCATAGGTTCTTCTCATTCCGCTTTTAATTCTTTAATGATTCATGACACATGACACCCTTTTTCCATAAAACTACCATAACGTAGTTTGCCGAAAACGTGATTCTATCTCGAAATGCTTCTTTTTATTAGTATGACGACATTGTCTTTATTTCTTTGCTTTTATAACAAATCGGTTATTGATCAGCTTGTGTTTTTCAAACTTCCTCTTTTACTCACTTTGGATTTTTGGTTCACTTACCCTAGTTATTGACCATGTCGATCCTACTTCATTTCGCTACAGGACTATTTTAAGGGTACAATTTTTGCATTAATGTTCCCTTAAAGGAAACACGTTTGCATAAAAATTCAACAGCTACATGTGGACTAAAGGAAACATGGCCTTATTAAATGTTGAGATCAAATATCAATACGAGTATGTGCTTAGTTCTGCACAAACACTCGACCATTGCATAGGCATAGTGCGCCATTTTTATATTTCGCTATTTTGAAATTTGATGTTTCTTATATTTGCCTTTTTACCGTTCGCTGTTTTGAGATTCGGTGTTATTTGATTCACTAAGCAACCGGTCTACATCAAGTAAAATCAAACATAGGCTTACATTACATCGCGTATACATGTTGTGCGAAGGCTTCTCAGAAATATTACACACATTCATTTCAAAAAAACTATGCTTAAATTCCTCGCTGTAGAAAATCGTGATTAAGTGCAGAATGTTTTCACAAAAGCAAGCATGAATATTTATCAATATATCTATTGAAATTTTAACTGTTAGTTTATGGCTTGAAGGACCTTAATGTCCCCACAATATTTTCAGTCACTGCTTTCCGTGTAGACTCGATTTTTACTGCAAATAATTTTAAGTGCATTTATTTGGCTGTTTTGATAGATTATATACGAGTTTCACGTGTTCCATCTGTGAGAATATAGTCCTGGGCAGTAAGTTGGCATTTGGGGTTCCTAATGTGAGGATTTTTCATTCGTTTGATTGCTTATAATGGTGCTATTTTCAAATAATAGGAAGTCAATCAGCATACAAAGACAGGGTTGAACGTAAATAAAAAATATTCATATGTTGCTACACTTCCAGTACTTCAAAATGGTCACTCTGTCACAAAAAGCCACCTGTCAAAAATTCTCATGTAGGCCTTCACTATATGTTTGCAGTCTACCAGTGTGTGTTATAGCCATCGCTCATTGCTCAGGGGATCATGCCATGTTCATATGTGTGAATATTCCCGTTTAATATTCGTTAATTGAATTAATGCAGCAATCATTGACAATTCTATCTCCATCAATGCCGATAAAGAAGTAAAATATTAAAGCGAGTTTGGTGTTTATGCATCTCAAGTCAAGAATTGTTTCGCAGCAGAAATCGGACTATATACACGTGGTGAAGGAAAAAACTTTGAATTAATCTAATCTACTAATATATAGATTTTGCTGTTTCTCGACCACTCATGTCACCGAATTATTGCACAAGAATTGGGAGGATGTTGTTGACCCATTTGTGTATGGTGATGAAATGCAGCACAATGAACCATTTATTGAGGAACACTTAAGTGTGCAGTCAAGGATGCCTATCAGATGAAAATGATAGTTCTGACAAGTCGTGGAAAAGTGAAAAATCTGAGCTTTCATTATAACTATGACTGCAATGCGAGTAGATGGCTTACAGTTGGACGATTTGGTGTGAGAAATCTTTATCACACTGTTCATGTATTCCGACGAAAATCATTCAACATTTCATATGTCTTGCTTTTTGGACTGGACCCAACAGGTCTTCTATATCGTAATTTGTTTAAAATCTAGGTTGATAATGATTAATAGTATTGATCACGCAAGCTTAATTATATCACAAATAATTTTATCTGAGTTACTTATACTATTAGAGCAAATATTTGTAAGTCTCCATTCGGCTCTGCAGTAAAAGAAACTTGAAGAATTATTCCACTTCAGACGTCCTTGACACACCGGAAATCATTATCATCCAAAATTATTGAACGTGTGTTGTCAATGTGAGAATGATCAGCATTGATATCTCATGCATTTTAAGTGGGAGATGGGTAGGCTGCGTGATACTTTGTAATTCAACATCGAAGTTGATTGTGTGATATGATGTCAGTTCTGATTGCTTCTAGTGAATGTCAAAAATCTTCAGAATCCCCATAGAAGTTGCTATGGGAGCTGTGGGGATGGCCTCAACAGCCATTCCCAGCCCATACCCACGGGAACGATGGAATTCAATGATGCTCTCTGTACTGCTGTTATTTGAATTAAGCTTTAATCAAAGTAAGGGAACCTTTTTGTTATGCATTTCTTGTTGCACGATAATATACATTCCTATACTTGGAATATATATCATCGGAATCATTCCCATTTACGATGGGATCACACTTTAGATGAGTTTCTAAACTAGAAGGATCTTTTATGTCATTTTTTCCTTGTATTCTTCCTGCAGTGTATAGTCATTGAGATTCTTGGTAGCTCGAACTCTTTCGATTTGTTGTAACATAATGACCTCCTTGAACTTATCTATAAACTCCAAAACGTGGCATTTCTTGCCAAGGAAATCTTTAATGGTTCGCCTCTTGTGTATTATTTCTAAATAATTTGTCGATACCCATAGCTCTTAATTGAGACATACTGCTATCGATACAGCGACTTCCTTGATATTGGCGAAACCAATCAGAAAATGACTTTGGGTGGGTAATATTTAATTTCTTTTCATTTGTATCTCACTCAGAATACAATAATACAATTGCAGCAATCGTGTAACACTATCATCGGCATACGTAAAACCTTTCTTCTCATGAAATATGTCATTGATGATAGCTGTTCTGAAATTCATCGGATGACCTTTATTTTGTAGGTAACGCTCAATATTTTCTTGTATATGTCTAGCGCACAATAAATGTCGTGTTCCCTCAAAACATAGGGAAATGGCAGCGCTCAGGGCTTTGTCATCGTCACTTCCAATGAATAAAATATCTTCATCAACACGAATCATTTTGCGTAATTCAAAAAGAAGATGAGCGTAAGTGTTCGTGTCTTTCGAATAATGTATCATAGAAGGACCAATGAATGTTGGGATCTTTGGTCCTTGTTCTTCAAGAGAGGTATTTCTTTTAAAACGTCGTAGTTGTCAAATAGAAATCACCGACATCAAACGTTGTATCTATGCACAGGGCTGTTCCACCTTCTGTGGTTGTAAAACGCTTGACGTCGGTCATTTGTTGGTCATTAAACAAAATGTTTATGGGATAGTCATGACAAATTATACTTTGGAGAAATCTGTTTCTCCAAGACCTCTTTCACTGTAGACTTAACTTCTGCAGACACTCACCTATCTCATCAGTAGGTTTTACTATATGCTCCCTGTTATTACACTTTTGGTTATAAATTTGTCGGCGATCACGGGGAACTTCCTCTCCTAAAACAAATTTTGAGTATATTTGCATTAGGATGTGATACCTCATCCATAATTTTATTCAAAGTTGATTTCCTAGCAAGTTGAAATGGTCGCTTCCACTTTGAATTCGCATGTGGTTTTACCTCTAAGTCTTTAGTCTTATCAAGCCTGAAGTATTTCAGGAAGATGGGACACCTTGTTTCATTCTCCTCTTTACAAATCTTTAGGTGTACTACTATTTTTCTGAAATTACTTTCACTGCGATTACTGTAATAAGAGCAAGATATTGCATAGACGTTTTGAGGAGCTATCTCCCTCCTCACATTCTTCCTGCCATCTCAGAGATAAATGAAGTACTGAGACTTCTGTCTGTCTAAGTGTGCCTTGCGACGGTTAGCTGTTGATAACAACGCTCTTCTGGTAAACATGGATATCCATGAACCATATCCATCAACTGTGAAATCATTTCGCAAACAATGGTTTACTAGGAAATGACTATCCGATCGGTTACCTTGTGGAACACAGTTCATGATGACATCCCTACAAGCGGAGGTTTTCGCGCATCCCTTGTGATCATTGACATTAGTTTGAGGTGTTGGTTGCGTTGATTGAGTAAATATCTTGGACGCTATGGCTATGCTTGAAATTAGTAGAGGAGATGGTCAAACTTCGTAAAATCCGTGAAATTAGGTCAACTTTGAGAGCCTGCTGTGTCCGTTGCAGGGCATGTAGGAGGATGGGGACTGAATTGCGCATCCTTTGTGATCATTGACATTAGTTTGTGGTGTTGGTTGCGTTGATTGAGTAAATATCTTGGACGCTATGGCTATGCTTGAAATTAGTAGAGGAGATGGTCAAATTTCGTAAAATCCGTGAAATTAGGTCAACTTTGAGAGCCTGCTGTGTCCGTTGCAGGGCATGTAGGAGGAATGGGGACTGTATTGCGCTTCCCTTGTGATCATTGACATTAGTTTTTGGTGTTGGTTGCGTTGATTGAGTAAATATCTTGGACGCTATGGCTATGCTTGAAATTAGTAGAGGAGATGGTCAAATTTCGTAAAATCCGTGAAATTAGGTCAACTTTGAGAGCCTGCTGTGTCCGTTGCAGGGCATGTAGGAGGATGGGGACTGAATTGCGCATCCCTTGTGATCATTGACATTAGTTTGTGGTGTTGGTTGCGTTGATTGAGTAAATATCTTGGACGCTATGGCTATGCTTGAAATTAGTAGAGGAGATGGTCAAACTTCGTAAAATCAGTGAAATTAGGTCAACTTTGAGAGCCTGCTGTGTCCGTTGCAGGGCATGCAGGAGGATGGGGACTGAATTGCGCATCCTTTGTGATCATTGACATTAGTTTGTGGTGTTGGTTGCGTTGATTGAGTAAATATCTTGGACGCTATGGCTATGCTTGAAATTAGTAGAGGAGATGGTCAAATTTCGTAAAATCCGTGAAATTAGGTCAACTTTGAGAGCCTGCTGTGTCCGTTGCAGGGCATGTAGGAGGATGGGGACTGAATTGCGCATCCTTTGTGATCATTGACATTAGTTTGTGGTGTTGGTTGCGTTGATTGAGTAAATATCTTGGACGCTATGGCTATGCTTGAAATTAGTAGAGGAGATGGTCAAATTTCGTAAAATCCGTGAAATTAGGTCAACTTTGAGAGCCTGCTGTGTCCGTTGCAGGGCATGTAGGAGGATGGGGACTAAATTGCGCATCCCTTGTGATCATTGACATTAGTTTGTGGTGTTGGTTGCGTTGATTGAGTAAATATCTTGGACGCTATGGCTATGCTTGAAATTAGTAGAGGAGATGGTCAAATTTCGTAAAATCCGTGAAATTAGGTCAACTTTGAGAGCCTGCTGTGTCCGTTGCAGGGCATGTAGGAGGATGGGGATGAATTGCGCATCTCTTGTGATCATTGACATTAGTTTGTGGTGTTGGTTGCGTTGATTGAGTAAATATCTTGGACGCTATGGCTATGCTTGAAATTAGTAGAGGAGATGGTCAAACTTCGTAAAATCCGTGAAATTAGGTCAACTTTGAGAGCCTGCTGTGTCCGTTGCAGGGCATGCAGGAGGATGGGGACTGAATTGCTCATCCCTTGTGATCATTGACATTAGTTTGTGGTGTTGGTTGCGTTGATTGAGTAAATATCTTGGACGCTATGGCTATGCTTGAAATTAGTAGAGGAGATGGTCAAATTTCGTAAAATCCGTGAAATTAGGTCAACTTTGAGAGCCTGCTGTGTCCGTTGCAGGGCATGTAGGAGGATGGGGACTGAATTGCGCATCCCTTGTGATCATTGACATTAGTTTGTGGTGTTGGTTGCGTTGATTGAGTAAATATCTTGGACGCTATGGCTATGCTTGAAATTAGTAGAGGAGATGGTCAAATTTCGTAAAATCCGTGAAATTAGGTCAACTTTGAGAGCCTGCTGTGTCCGTTGCAGGGCATGTAGGAGGATGGGGACTGAATTGCGCATCCCTTGTGATCATTGACATTAGTTTGTGGTGTTGGTTGCGTTGATTGAGTAAATATCTTGGACGCTATGGCTATGCTTGAAATTAGTAGAGGAGATGGTCAAATTTCGTAAAATCCGTGAAATTAGGTCAACTTTGAGAGCCTGCTGTATCCGTTGCAGGGCATGTAGGAGGATGGGGACTGAATTGCGCATCCCTTGTGATCATTGACATTAGTTTGTGGTGTTGGTTGCGTTGATTGAGTAAATATCTTGGACGCTATGGCTATGCTTGAAATTAGTAGAGGAGATGGTCAAATTTCGTAAAATCCGTGAAATTAGGTCAACTTTGAGAGCCTGCTGTATCCGTTGCAGGGCATGTAGGAGGATGGGGACTGAATTGCGCATCCCTTGTGATCATTGACATTAGTTTGTGGTGTTGGTTGCGTTGATTGAGTAAATATCTTGGACGCTATGGCTATGCTTGAAATTAGTAGAGGAGATGGTCAAATTTCGTAAAATCCGTGAAATTAGGTCAACTTTGAGAGCCTGCTGTGTCCGTTGCAGGGCATGCAGGAGGATGTGGGACTGAATTGCGCATCCTTTGTGATCATTGACATTAGTTTGTGGTGTTGGTTGCGTTGATTGAGTAAATATCTTGGACGCTATGGCTATGCTTGAAATTAGTAGAGGAGATGGTCAAATTTCGTAAAATCCGTGAAATTAGGTCAACTTTGAGAGCCTGCTGTGTCCGTTGCAGGGCATGTAGGAGGATGGGGACTGAATTGCGCATCCCTCTGATCATTGACATTAGTTTGTGGTGTTGGTTGCGTTGATTGAGTAAATATCTTGGACGCTATGGCTATGCTTGAAATTAGTAGAGGAGATGGTCAAATTTCGTAAAATCCGTGAAATTAGGTCAACTTTGAGAGCCTGCTGTGTCCGTTGCAGGGCATGCAGGAGGATGTGGACGGAATGGCGCATCCCTGTGATCATTGACATTAGTTTGTGGTGTTGGTTGCGTTGATTGAGTAAATATCTTGGACGCTATGGCTATGCTTGAAATTAGTAGAGGAGATGGTCAAATTTCGTAAAATCCGTGAAATTAGGTCAACTTTGAGAGCCTGCTGTGTCCGTTGCAGGGCATGTAGGAGGATGGGGACTGAATTGCGCATCCTTTGTGATCATTGACATTAGTTTGTGGTGTTGGTTGCGTTGATTGAGTAAATATCTTGGACGCTATGGCTATGCTTGAAATTAGTAGAGGAGATGGTCAAATTTCGTAAAATCCGTGAAATTAGGTCAACTTTGAGAGCCTGCTGTGTCCGTTGCAGGGCATGTAGGAGGATGGGGACTAAATTGCGCATCCCTTGTGATCATTGACATTAGTTTGTGGTGTTGGTTGCGTTGATTGAGTAAATATCTTGGACGCTATGGCTATGCTTGAAATTAGTAGAGGAGATGGTCAAATTTCGTAAAATCCGTGAAATTAGGTCAACTTGAGAGCCTGCTGTATCCGTTGCAGGGCATGTAGGAGGATGGGGACTGAATTGCGCATCCCTTGTGATCATTGACATTAGTTTGTGGTGTTGGTTGCGTTGATTGAGTAAATATCTTGGACGCTATGGCTATGCTTGAAATTAGTAGAGGAGATGGTCAAATTTCGTAAAATCCGTGAAATTAGGTCAACTTTGAGAGCCTGCTGTGTCCGTTGCAGGGCATGCAGGAGGATGGGGACTGAATTGCGCATCCTTGTGATCATTGACATTAGTTTGTGGTGTTGGTTGCGTTGATTGAGTAAATATCTTGGACGCTATGGCTATGCTTGAAATTAGTAGAGGAGATGGTCAAATTTCGTAAAATCCGTGAAATTAGGTCAACTTTGAGAGCCTGCTGTGTCCGTTGCAGGGCATGTAGGAGGATGGGGACTAAATTGCGCATCCCTTGTGATCATTGACATTAGTTTGTGGTGTTGGTTGCGTTGATTGAGTAAATATCTTGGACGCTATGGCTATGCTTGAAATTAGTAGAGGAGATGGTCAAATTTCGTAAAATCCGTGAAATTAGGTCAACTTTGAGAGCCTGCTGTATCCGTTGCAGGGCATGTAGGAGGATGGGGACTGAATTGCGCATCCTTTGTGATCATTGACATTAGTTTGTGATGTTGGTTGCGTTGATTGAGTAAATATCTTGGACGCTATGGCTATGCTTGAAATTAGTAGAGGAGATGGTCAAACTTCGTAAAATCCGTGAAATTAGGTCAACTTTGAGAGCCTGCTGTATCCGTTGCAGGGCATGCAGGAGGATGGGGACTGAATTGCGCATCCCTTGTGATCATTGACATTAGTTTGTGGTGTTGGTTGCGTTGATTGAGTAAATATCTTGGACGCTATGGCTATGCTTGAAATTAGTAGAGGAGATGGTCAAACTTCGTAAAATCCGTGAAATTAGGTCAACTTTGAGAGCCTGCTGTATCCGTTGCAGGGCATGCAGGAGGATGGGGACTGAATTGCGCATCCGTTGTGATCATTGACATTAGTTTGTGGTGTTGGTTGCGTTGATTGAGTAAATATCTTGGACGCTATGGCTATGCTTGAAATTAGTAGAGGAGATGGTCAAACTTCGTAAAATCCGTGAAATTAGGTCAACTTTGAGAGCCTGCTGTGTCCGTTGCAGGGCATGTAGGAGGATGGGGACTGAATTGCGCATCCTTTGTGATCATTGACATTAGTTTGTGGTGTTGGTTGCGTTGATTGAGTAAATATCTTGGACGCTATGGCTATGCTTGAAATTAGTAGAGGAGATGGTCAAATTTCGTAAAATCCGTGAAATTAGGTCAACTTTGAGAGCCTGCTGTGTCCGTTGCAGGGCATGCAGGAGGATGGGGACTGAATTGCGCATCCTTTGTGATCATTGACATTAGTTTGTGGTGTTGGTTGCGTTGATTGAGTAAATATCTTGGACGCTATGGCTATGCTTGAAATTAGTAGAGGAGATGGTCAAATTTCGTAAAATCCGTGAAATTAGGTCAACTTTGAGAGCCTGCTGTGTCCGTTGCAGGGCATGTAGGAGGATGGGGACTGAATTGCGCATCCTTTGTGATCATTGACATTAGTTTGTGGTGTTGGTTGCGTTGATTGAGTAAATATCTTGGACGCTATGGTTATGCTTGAAATTAGTAGAGGAGATGGTCAAATTTCGTAAAATCCGTGAAATTAGGTCAACTTTGAGAGCCTGCTGTGTCCGTTGCAGGGCATGTAGGAGGATGGGGACTAAATTGCGCATCCCTTGTGATCATTGACATTAGTTTGTGGTGTTGGTTGCGTTGATTGAGTAAATATCTTGGACGCTATGGCTATGCTTGAAATTAGTAGAGGAGATGGTCAAATTTCGTAAAATCCGTGAAATTAGGTCAACTTGAGATCCAGCTGTATCCGTTGCAGGGCATGTAGGAGGATGGGGACTGAATTGCGCATCCTTGTGATCATTGACATTAGTTTGTGGTGTTGGTTGCGTTGATTGAGTAAATATCTTGGACGCTATGGCTATGCTTGAAATTAGTAGAGGAGATGGTCAAACTTCGTAAAATCCGTGAAATTAGGTCAACTTTGAGAGCCTGCTGTGTACGTTGCAGGGCATGCAGGAGGATGGGGACTGAATTGCGCATCCTTTGTGATCATTGACATTAGTTTGTGGTGTTGGTTACGTTGATTGAGTAAATATCTTGGACGCTATGGCTATGCTTGAAATTAGTAGAGGAGATGGTCAAATTTCGTAAAATCCGTGAAATTAGGTCAACTTTGAGAGCCTGCTGTGTCCGTTGCAGGGCATGCAGGAGGATGGGGACTGAATTGCGCATCCTTTGTCATCATTGACATTAGTTTGTGGTGTTGGTTGCGTTGATTGAGTAAATATCTTGGACGCTATGGCTATGCTTGAAATTAGTAGAGGAGATGGTCAAATTTCGTAAAATCCGTGAAATTAGGTCAACTTTGAGAGCCTGCTGTGTCCGTTGCAGGGCATGTAGGAGGATGGGGACTGAATTGCGCATCCTTTGTGATCATTGACATTAGTTTGTGGTGTTGGTTGCGTTGATTGAGTAAATATCTTGGACGCTATGGCTATGCTTGAAATTAGTAGAGGAGATGGTCAAACTTCGTAAAATCCGTGAAATTAGGTCAACTTTGAGAGCCTGCTGTATCCGTTGCAGTGCATGCAGGAGGATGGGGACTGAATTGCGCATCCTTTGTGATCATTGACATTAGTTTGTGGTGTTGGTTGCGTTGATTGAGTAAATATCTTGGACGCTATGGCTATGCTTGAAATTAGTAGAGGAGATGGTCAAATTTCGTAAAATCCGTGAAATTAGGTCAACTTTGAGAGCCTGCTGTATCCGTTGCAGGGCATGTAGGAGGATGGGGACTGAATTGCGCATCCTTTGTGATCATTGACATTAGTTTGTGGTGTTGGTTGCGTTGATTGAGTAAATATCTTGGACGCTATGGTTATGCTTGAAATTAGTAGAGGAGATGGTCAAACTTCGTAAAATCCGTGAAATTAGGTCAACTTTGAGAGCCTGCTGTGTCCGTTGCAGGGCATGCAGGAGGATGGGGACTGAATTGCGCATCCTTTGTGATCATTGACATTAGTTTGTGGTGTTGATTGAGTAAATATCTTTGACGCTATGGCTATGCTTGAAATTAGTAGAGGAGATGGTCAAACTTCGTAAAATCCGTGAAATTAGGTCAACTTTGAGAGCCTGCTGTGTCCGTTGCAGGGCATGGAGGAGGATGGGGACTGAATTGCGCATCCATTGTGATCATTGATATTAGTTTGTGGTGTTGGTTGCGTTGATTGAGTAAATATCTTGGACGCTATGGCTATGCTTGAAATTAGTAGAGGAGATGGTCAAATTTCGTAAAATCCGTGAAATTAGGTCAACTTTGAGAGCCTGCTCTATCCGTTGCAGGGCATGCAGGAGGATGGGGACTGAATTGCGCATCCTTTGTGATCATTGACATTAGTTTGTGGTGTTGGTTGCGTTGATTGAGTAAATATCTTGGACGCTATGGCTATGCTTGAAATTAGTAGAGGAGATGGTCAAACTTCGTAAAATCCGTGAAATTAGGTCAACTTTGAGAGCCTGCTGTGTCCGTTGCAGGGCATGTAGGAGGATGGGGACTGAATTGCGCATCCTTTGTGATCATTGACATTAGTTTGTGGTGTTGGTTGCGTTGATTGAGTAAATATCTTGGACGCTATGGCTATGCTTGAAATTAGTAGAGGAGATGGTCAAACTTCGTAAAATCCGTGAAATTAGGTCAACTTTGAGAGCCTGCTGTGTCCGTTGCAGGGCATGCAGGAGGATGGGGACTGAATTGCGCATCCTTTGTGATCATTGACATTAGTTTGTGGTGTTGGTTGCGTTGATTGAGTAAATATCTTGGACGCTATGGCTATGCTTGTGCTTTATCAATTTTTCATTCTGACCTTGCTTGTTGTTTGTAACCAGCCCTATTTGCACCAGTTTCAGGAAGGAAATAGTTGAACCTCGTATTTACACGAACTGATGCTTGCGCACAACCTCGGTATAGGTAATAAACTACTTACACTTACACTTCTTCAGAGAGCTATTAAGCTTGACAAATAGCCTAGCAATGATAGCTTACTTTTCTTCAGCGCCTTCAGTTAATGATCAATTTAATATGAACAGGTAGACTCCAGTTTCCCCCCGTCGCGGCGTAAATTTCGCATTTTGTGCGTAAATGCGTGAATTGAGGACTGCGGGCGTAAATTTATCGCTTCACAGGGCATAAATCAATTGTTGACGTTCTATAACTTCTGTGGTATTGATCAATGGAAAAGGAGTGCTCAACATATAAATCGTCAAACTGAAAATGCATCATTAGCGCAAATAAGCATATTTGAAAAACATGTCTCTGTGTTGCGATCGAAACTAGATTGTCCTGACCAAGACCACATTTAATTTGTTTGCATATTTTGTGGAATTTCATTTCTCGTTTTGGCTTTGAGGAACTACGGGAACGTTGATTCTCTTACACAACTGGTAGATTTTAGATGGCGCGATCCCGTAGTGTTGGCTAGATCTGATATTATGATTGGAAACAGACCTGTTCTCTTATCATCTGAATGGGCAGACTGTTAAATAGAATTTTCAATATATAGTGTTGATCATAATTTTGGACAGAACTGCGTACTCGTCAATTCATTCCACATGATGAGAGGAGAATCTTTGCCCTTGTAAGTATTTTACTTTGTGGACTTTTTAGGGTACAATAATTTTCATTTGAATAATATTGTACACTGTCTAAAACATTAAATAGTCGTTAGCTTGTTTTTTTTCATTTTCCTACCTTGACGCACTTTGCTACGTTGAATTGTCACAGTCGCTTTTTATATTACTTACAGATCATTTCTATGCGTAAATGCAGGAATATAATGCAAATATCAAAAGATTGATTGGTCCTGGAAATTGGCCTGGAAACTTGGCTACTGAGGAAGGATGCTGCTTGCAAATGGTCGTTCAAGAATTGCGTAATCGCCTAGGTGGAGGCAGGGCTGGGGTGTCGTGCTTTTTTGACCGACACCGACACCGGGTTCGAGCACGACACCGGATAATAATAATAATAAAATTGACTGAATTGCCCGACTTGTCTTTACTTTTGCTTTGTTTTGTGTCCCTGACTTTCTTTTTTTCGCTGTGTATTGATGGAAATAAAGGTTATCTCTCATAATAATAATAATAATCCTCGAAACACTACAGGTCATGCACTCCTTTCAGGAGACCTATGATCACGAAAAAACATCATTTTCTAAACAAACTGCTTTTCTAAAAATAATGACAACAAAATGACTCTGAAATTGAAAGTGATGCGATGAATAATGAACAATGCTTATGAAACGTGGTGAAACAATGGATATGATGACTAATTGAATAAACAGTGAATGATGACAAAAATGAAGATGCTTGTTATGATTACGAGGGGTGATTGATAAGGCCTGACATAGAAAGCTTAAAGCCAGGCCATTATGCACATGTGGATTGATACAATGGAATGTGCTGACGGCGCATGACGAGTGATCAGTCGATCCGGTGAACTGTTGGTAAACCACAGCTACTTAACTTCAGTTACTAACTTATCAGTCAGTTAGTCAGATAAGTGTTGCGTAAGATGGATCACATTTCAAATCGAGCTGTCATTCGTTATCTCGGCTTGAAAGGACTCACACCAAAGGAGATTCATGATGATATGGTTGGAACACTTGGTGAGAAAGCTCCGTCCTACACCACAGTCAAGAAGTGGGCTTCAGAATTCAAGCAAGGAAGAGAGAGCTTGGAAGATGATCCCCGTTATGGAAGACCAGTGACAGTGAGCACAGAAGATGTGAACGATCATGTTCAAAAGATCATTCTTGATGATCGCCGTACAACCGAGCGAAAGATTGTCTTCGAACTGAAGATTTCACAAGAGCGTGTCCATAACATCATCCATCATGAACTTGGCATGAACAAAGTTTTCGCTCGATGGGTGCCACGACTGCTCACACCAGAGAACAAACGAGCCCGCTTTCTCATCTCAAGGGACAACCTGGCGCTGTTCGTAAGAGATCCTGAAAATTTCATGGACCGGTCATTACGATGGATGAGACTTGGGTTCACCACTATCAGCCAGAGTCAAAAGAACAATCGAAACAATGGAAGCATCCAGGATCACCAACTCCGCGTAAAGCCAGGGTCACCAGGTCCGCGGGAAAGGTCATGGCCTCCATTTTTTGGGATTCGAAGGGAGTTTTGTTGTTGGACTTCCTAGAGACTGGTCGGACAATTACTGGCGAGTACTACGCTCATTTGATGCAGCAGTTACGAGTGCAGATCAAGATCAAGCGGAGAGGGAAGCTCACGAAAGGCGTGCTCTTCCATCAAGACAATGCGCCTGCTCACACCTCCGCTACCGCCATGTCTGCCATCCAAGGTTGTGGGTTTGACATCATTTCCCATCCACTCTATTCTCCTGATCTGGCACCATCGGACTTTCATCTCTTCCCAAAAATGAAATTGGAGCTCAGTGGTCAGCACTTCGCATCCAACAGTGACGTCATGGAGGCCGTTGAGGAGTATCTGGACTCCAAAGACTCACACTTCCATGAGCAAGGGATCCGCGCATTGCAGCACCGTTGGGCTAAGTGCGTTGATTGTAGGGGCGATTATGTCGAAAAATAAATATGTATCGTATGCGAAATATGCTTTTTTCCATATCGGGCCGCGAACTTTTCAATCACCCCTCGTATATGTGATAAGGTGATACCGCATCACTCAAAACAATTGATTGGCTTAAAACAATCAAAAACACTCAAAACAATTGATTCAGCAATCCACTCAATTCATTCCCAATTCGTGTGAAGGAAGAGCCTTCCAGTCCGTTTTAGTGAAAATATGACTATTTGCAAAGAGAAGGCAATCCTTGTGCGATAAAACAATTTATTTTTCCAGCTAAAATTTAAGGTCGGTGTCGGCCCTAAAAATCACGACACCGACACCGACACCCCAGCCCTGGGTGGAGGGGGAGGTTGTCGAATTGATTACGGGCGATTACAAGGGGAGGCGGTTTGAATAAAAGTGAAACGAAGTAACTGAAATTCACTAAAATCAACTGAAGCTTTCACTGATAAATTTAGTGGTGAAGTAAAGGAAAGATGTTCTGTTCTTTTTCGTCCGACACATTGGCACACAAAACTGAAGAGAGTAATGCAGTCTTTTAGGGACAAATTGTTGCAGTACATGGGAACAATCGGATTCTATTGAAGTAGCCTAAACAGTTTCATGCTTTACTTCTTCTGTTGGAGAGATAGTCATCTTAGATGGTCAGTGGATGGAGGAGGTGAACCGTTGCAAATAATCCACAGGGCACGCTTTTGAACTGTTTCAATTTCGCTGTTCAGTTTAACTGGTAGATGAACACAGACAGGGGAAGCATATTTCAGCACGAAGCGAATCAACCCCCAAAAGAGCCAAATCGTTAGTATTTGTGAAAGGCTTCAATTTCCTCAAAATGAAAAGCCGTCCATTACTTGTTTTTGACTACATTAGAAATGTGATCGTTCCATGATAGTTGACCGTTCAGTGTTACACCAAGAACTCCCATTTTGCTCACAATCGGTATAGGTTATTTCATTTAATGCTCATCAATTTTGCTACAAACCAAAACCTTCGATTTACTTTTGTTTGAATTCAGATTGTTAGTATTGCACCATTCCTCAATGCCGAAAATGTCATTTAAGATGATCGATTCATTGTCACAATCCTTTTTGGTCGGAATAATCAAATTCAAATCATCAGCATACTAGACTAGGTGTACACCTTCAACTTTGAAAATGAAGTCACCAATGAAAAGAGAGAATAAAGCTGACCCTAGCACAGATCCCTGAGGAGCTCACCTTTTCATTACAATAGGATATGAATAATGATTGATCACTTTGACGACAAATGCGATCACTTAGGTAATCTTGAAACCACTGGATTGAATCCTAAGATGGAAAGTCGAAAGTTTTGAGTTTATCGATAAGTTTGTGGTCTACACAGTCAAATACAGATCATAGGTCTACTGAAATAGTCACAACGCCACTTGCATTCGGATCATCGCATCCGGACAGAGTTCGCTCCATAATTTCGATGAGTACAATTTTGCTCGAATGATAAGGGCGAAATCCGTGCTGTATTCTTGCATATGCACTTAGAAAAGTGCATCATATTTTCTGAAGAATAATCTCAAAATTTTTTGCAGGCACCGACTGTAAGCTTATAGAACGGAATTCAATGAGGGAGATGTTTTAGTTACTGGTGTTATGACTATATTTTTCCAAAGCTTAGGGAACTGTCTTTGCTTGACCGAAATCTCGAATAATAGCTTAAACGGAGATGAGTAGAAATCGGCCAATTCCTGATTATATATCTGTGGGAATGTCATCAACACCAGCAGCCTTTTTTGTCGACAAATTTCATAGATGGCAAAACCACATTGAACTCGTTCATTTCAACGTTATAGTTAAAGTCATAAACATGCTCGTCCAACGTATGAGTTGTTGTCACATGCTCCATATCATTGCACGTAGTCTTTAAACCGTCAGCAAAGTGCATAGCCTAATAACTTTCGAAACACCACCACATCGTGAGATGGCATCATTTGGGTGATTCTAGGTGCTCCTACTGGTAACTTTAATATATCTTGCATAGTGATTTCTAGCAGTGTGAAAGTACGTGTATATGATCATGAAGGAATATATACATATGTAATTAAATTTTGTAATTTTTTAGACATATTGAAATTTTGTTTTTTGAATTTGGTATATAAATGTTGCAACGAAGGTTTCTATTTTCATCGAGTAACATGCATGAGTTGTGGAACGTCATTAATAATGTATCAGACAGTGGTTTTGCTGTCAAATTACTACTATCCATAGTGGACGTAAATTTTGGAGGGGGGTGTAAATTTGATGAAAATCCCTGGCCGGGACACTGGTCGACTCCTTGCTGAAATATTGAAAGATAAGTTATATTGATACATGATGTTAACTAATTAAATATAATGTTGAGATATATGCTGCATATTGTATAGTCTGTGATTGTCCATAGGCCTACTGTTAAGGCGAGTCCAGTGATTCTGTATCTTATTTTAATCATTAACTTCAGCAGCAAAAAACAGTGACTCAAGATACTAAGAATGATCATCAGGTGTTTGTGATGAGAAGGAAACACGCAATGAGATATCCGGATAGCGTAATCAGCCGTCGTTGGTAAAAAATGTGCAATCGCTGAAATACTGTCTGATTTGCTTGATGCTAATGTTCCTCATCCTCGCAAGCGACTTGATTTTTTACAGTCAGCAAACACAGGCAATGAAAAAGCAATTTCAGCAAGAACTTTATACATGTCACTTGCTCTGCCCACTCTCTGGCAGCAGGTCAGAAAAATTAATTTTCGCCGAACGCCATTCGTGCGTGATATTTTAGTCGATAATGCAGTGTGCTTTTCATCCAGTTACTCAAAAATCTGAAACTTTCGATAGCATAGCGCTTTGTTTCAATCATCACTTCCCTTTTTCAATCCAATGCCATATGCACTGGAAGTAATAAAATATATAGTTTAATTAAAGAGAGACTATTATAAAGACAAGAAATTCTGATATGTTTTTACAACAAATTAAAAGTTGACAGTAGTCAGTGATGTATAACTCTCACATTGGTAATGCAACTACATAGTAAATTGAATGTGGTATTCCTAACAATGATCGAAGTAATGTGCATATTTGTCATAATAGTATTGTAAACATCGATGAGCAATTGACAAAAAATTGACTGCTTCAATGTTATCTTGATTGTTATTCAATAGCGAGACAAACATGACGGATTATTTTTGAGCCTCACTAATTGCATTTGCAAGTGACGCCTAGCATTTCCTGCAATAATTATCTGAATTCAAATTTTGTCCCCTTCAGAAATATCACATTGAAGACTCTGGACATCATAAGTGTGTGGTGTTCTAGAAATTGACATTCAATTCTGGAATATAACTGCGATTTTAATCATCCTGTAGTCATGTATAAATGCTTTGAATACCTTGTACAATGTATCCGGATCAGTTTTATTATATCAGCCCTTAGAGCCTTCTGTATCGAATCTGACAGTTCGTCAAATCGTATCAGTATTTCTATCCATCTAAGAGACAAAATTTTACACAATCTTTTGTTTGAAAGATGACCTGATGAATACATTAGCATATAATGCCATATTATAGTCTGGGAGCTAGCACAAAGTTGTGCAAGGAACGAGAGTTTACCTGGAACTTTCACGTATTATTGCAAATCTCACTACTGCACGTCTGACACATCAGATAGGTTTCCTTCATAAATAAGCTACCATGGAAAAGCCCCGTTACAATGGAGAAATTATGACATATTGGTTATAAACACGATTTTGTTGAATTGTTTACTGCAAAGTAAAGTCGAAGAAGTATTTAAGAATAGAAAACATCTACAGGTCATGCTCTTTCACTGGCGTGATAATTTATATTCAGAATCTCCGTTTTTGACTCAAATAATGCTCATTTGTATAATGACTTCACAACACTTCGATAAAAATGTCAGCAAATTTATGCCATTTTCTCTCCGGATATGATGCATGTAGGCCTATGCACTTACACTATGTTCCTTTGCTGCGAATGACCACTCTTTTGAAAGAGCAGATGCATACTAGTCAAAATCATACTAGATTTAGATAAACGCTTCTTCGACTTTAATCTAATTTTACTCAGTAATTGAATGAAATCGTGTTCATAGCCAATATATCACTTTTCCATTAGTAACGTGGGTTTCTTCAAACCAAGTTATTTATGAAAGACAAGCGATCTGATCTGGCGCAGCTTTGTAGTATTCAAGAGGTGTACACTGGTATGTGAAAATTTCAAGTATGACCTTGTTCCCTGCACAATTTCATTATAGCTCTCTGATTAATACGCAGACCTTGAAACTGGTGAAATTGAGCTCGGTCTGCTAAAAATCCTGAGAAAAATCCATCGAGAAAAATCCTGAGAAAATCGTCTATCGCTGCTATTCCGGAGAGATAAAGGAACTCATTGAGGGTATTTTGAAAATTTTGGAGATGCTTTCCAACGATAGAAAATATGCATCACATGTAGACATCACTGGAAGGGACCTTTTTCTTAAAACTGTAAACTATTTACCAACCGACTCAGTTGTGCATTATGGATAATTTGGTGCGAGATTATGAACAATAATATCCGATTACGTAGTATAATGCCCCTTTTCGTTTGTTATCTTAGAATCTTCCGGGAGGTGCCTCCGTTAAACATTCATAAAATTTCACTGCTCCTCTACCGAGATATTTCGATTTGAATGTAGTTTTTTTGGACATCCTGTATTTTTTGAATTTCAGCTGATCCAGCTTTTCGACATTTTGGAAAGAAAATGCAGACTGTTTTGGTTTCGTTATTGAATTTTTACCGTGTAATTCGCTTGTTGAAAGACAAGCACCATTCTTTTGCTGCATACACCATAGTGTAATGGATTGCAAGCGTTTTTTCCAAGTGCGCTCGTATACATTTGCATGCATGTAAACTTGCATCTGTACAGTATGTTAATTCTAATAATGAATAATTTACGAATATCATAGAATACACCTCCTACTGCATGATGATGAAGCGAATGAGAATTGTCTGTCGGTGCATGAGAAAAGTGCTGTTAGTCTTTCAGCAGGTGAATTATATGGTCAAAATTGTGCATGTACGAGTACTACGGATTTTGGTCCCGATTTGAGAAAAGTCCACTAAATACGGAAGTTACACATACGAAGAAAATAAAACTGAATTTACAGGCAGTTAAGGGCATCGCACTTTTTGATATCAGATAGGTTATATTTTTAGGCTACATTTTAAAGTTAGTACACTACTTATATGAAAAATGCACAAATTTTGGTCAAATTGCAAAGTTGCTACTGGACAAAGACTGATTTCTTTCAAAATTTGCTGGAAAACACAAGGGAAAACACACAATCATACATCAAGGTCATTGAACTGACCACAACCAGCTAGTGAGTCTTAAATCTGAAGTCTCGTTTATGTTTTTAGGTTTTTTAAAATTTTGACCACCCTTGCCCCATATTAGTTTTAGTTTTTAAAAGATGATAACGTCGCATTTTTTAAAAACTTGATAACGCATCGTTCATCCAATCCGTCGCCTCTGGAGTCGTTCGCAAGAAAATTATTTTCTCATTTCAGTAAACCCATATTAGTTTCATACATTTACATGGTAGCATCGGTAAATCTGCATTAGTAAGTTTCAAATTCCAGTTAGCTATCCAGGTTTCTATCTAGGCTCTTTATAGGGGCGCACCGATTAATCGACCGATTATTGACACGCAAGAGCGATAATCTGCAATCAGCCGATTAGCAAAATAACTAATCGCTGCACCCTTTCGTATTTTGTGCCCTTGTAATTTAAGTCTGCTTGCAATGTTGAGTATTAAGTGATGCACTTTGGTAATGGAATGGATGTTGAATGAGAAGCTTGTTGGAAATTTCATACGTTGAATATCCCCTTGTCTATGTTTTCAGCTTCGTTTGCTTCGCATATCGTTTTTGCAGGGTGCGCTTTTTATAAAATTTACTTTAGTGCATCCAATAGATTGCAATGCAACAACCTCAAATACTTTTCAGCTTATTTTCTCCTCTCAGTATATTCTTTGCCGCAAACATTATTCATTGCTATTGTTAGGTTTGTGATATGCAATTCAATGTTTCGATACTGTCTTACTCAATAAGTCGATATGTCACGATTTCTCAGTCGAGACATGATTAAATAGGCAACCCGGTTTATTGTCTCAATTCAATTCAAATTACCAGCGTTATCACAACATTGTAGAATTGCATTAAGAATGCAGTGAAGCTTGGGACGTATAACAAATCATTAGAGAATTATTCAATTAATTCGTGATGTTGATAGAAGGATTCTGATACATCGGATTGCAGTGGTTGTATGGAACGATCTGATTCGTAGCTCGCAGGGGATCAAAGGACATAAAATTTATCATAATTTGCTGTGGTTAAGTAATTATTTACTTCCATACCTAAACAAAGGCAGTGTACTAGAACTTTATTTTCGAAAATGACTGCTTGCATCGTGGCAATGTAGCTCCCCAAATTTTGCTTTACGGCAAGCCTAGGCCTGCTATTTACAGATTCACCGTCATGCATTAAAGTTTCTGGTTTGTGTGATGGTATGTGGTTGACGAAATCACGAGTATCCATTTTTGGAGCACAAACTGAAGTCCTTGCCTCGCATACAGTCTTAATTTCATGTGGTTCTTTTCACGCACACAGCGATTTTTGTAATTTTATCAACGCAGATATTGTAATACGTTTTTTCAATATCGGTGAGAGATTGGCCTTCGCACAGCAAGGTGCATCTGCTGACCTGTTCAAAGGTTTAACCAGACTTCACTCTGTTTAAACCATGCTTTTACCTATGTACACTCAATCTGTAGTTGAAGCTAATGCACCCTATATAATGCCCAGTAAACTAATCAAATATTTTACATGATTCTTCAGCAAACTCAAGGCATATATTGTTCTTCAAAGATTAACCAGTCATTGTCTCTGAAGATTTCACAAAATTGCCAGTAGTAATATTGATTTCCCCTTTTGAATGGCATTTACAATTTAATTACAAGCTCATTGCATGTTGAAATTAAAATATCATGATATCTGCTATGATACTAGGTAGGATGAAAGTAGCCTGTAAGTTCTGAATCCACACAACAGTATGCATTAAATAATTTAGATTCTGCCGTTTGTTCATGAAATGCATTCAGGCAGTGTAATGTGATGATATCTTTTAAAGTATTGCACAAGGAAATTATTTATAAAACAAATACTACACATGAGACTTTTAAAATAAGTACACTCTGCATTCTGGTTAGACATTCAACACAAAAAGAATGAGAGTGGGATAAATAGCAGCTCGGCTACATAGAAGAAAGGCTCCGTGCCTAATGTGCTTCCGAGTATAAACAGGGTTCATTTATTTATTGAGAAGTTATTTGACCCTCTGCAGATATCATTGAGTGCAAGATGTATTAATCAAAGGTTTTTACTCAAAATATGATTTGAGCATGAAAAAGTGAAAAGTCCCCATTGACATCATGACACGTGTCAGTGACTGCAGCATTGACTGGAAGCAACTTCTCCATTGTATGAATCTCTACTCGTGTGATGGTATTTGAGATGAAATTAACCTTCAACCATCTACAAGGATTTCTGAGTGGTGTGACTAAACTTCTTCGGAGTGTTTCATTCACGGTAGTCCATATCATTGAGATAGAGACTTATTGCAGACCTCATGAGTTTCATTAGAGGCTTCCGTGGCACAGTGTTTCAGTTATTGGACAAGCGGTCCTTTGTTCCAGAAGTCGAGTCCCGAAAATGTCCGGAAGACGTCAGGAAGAACATCCTGACTAAAAGATTACAGCGCTCCAGAATAAAGCCTGACTGTCAGCACCGTCCAAGCCCCCAGTAAAGGGGAGTAGTGACGCTAAACCGTCATTTTTTCATGAGTTCAATGAATGAACCATACTTAGGCTACCACTTTATCCAGCAACTGCATGTAGTTTGACGCTTTCTTGTTGACACGTCCACGACCTTCCATTAATCACTCGCACACGGTCCTGGAACATGTTTGAATACATTTTGCTTTGATACACAGTTTTACTGATCATCCTTTTTTTACCTTCTACCAATGGGAATTTTGTCCTGACCATCAATGTAGCTCTTAAGTAATGACAGTTTATTTTATTTTTATCGCTGATCCAAAACACAGAGGCACGACACCTGATCGATGGATGATTTCAATCAATATACACATTAAGTCAAATCAAGTCAAAATGTTCGAAGTAGGCAATTAAACTTTCTGGTCCTTCTGTTTCGTTTACGAGCTTTTTCAAGTCGTTCTTCATTTTTCTAATAATATAAGTAGACTTTTAGTCTCTTAAAGTGGCAAAATCTTGTTGACAAAAAAAGACGAAATATTCGTCGTCCCATGATTTCAGGCCTGTAGCGCGATGATTCACTAATCTTATTGTTGGAATATTAAGATAATTAAGAAAACCAGAGACGACTTTAGCTATAGAAACTACTGTTTGTGGAGGTGGAAGCGGAAAAGGAAGCCAGTCAGAAGATCGCTAACCTTTCCTCTGAGATAGAGAAGAAAGAGGAAGATTTAAAGAAGAGGGTACAAGTGCAACAAGATGCCGAGCCAATATTATAAGAGGCACTTAATGAAGGAAAAGAACAAAAAGGAAATCGAGAGGGGAACATCGCCGACAAAAGGAAAATATCATTGGGAAGAAACGAAAGCAAACAGAAAGGATAACATGTCTGTCATAAAGCGGAAGGCAATAGAACTGGCCACATTGAAAGGCCTACCGACGAGTTTTAATAACAAACATTTCAACTTTTCGTCTGATTAGGCTACACGCATGCATGCGTTTTCACAGTAGGATATTTATGCGAAATGCTGGCTGCAAGCATTTTGTAAGGCTGTCAAATTTTGAACAAATAATTTCCAGCGATCTCTGTTGATGTGCACAGTTTCATTCAGAATTTAAATGCCTTTCAATATTTGGATTAGCCTGTTTGTCATAAATCTAATTTGAACAGAAAGTTATATTTACTGATTCTGTTGCTGACAGTTTACCTTTATGTACAATTATCCTACATTCTTGAAATTATAATTGTTCTTTGATAAATTTGGTTGGGAAACCTAGTGCAGAAGATGGTAAGCATTTTATTACGCTTTATCAATTTCGGCCTCCTCTTAGGCCATCATCAGAAGCAGAATCTCTAGCTTTTAAAAGTAAATTTTTCTGGAAAATGTTTTTAGTGAAAAATTGTTGTGATGAGTGAAGATTGAAAGCTTTTAAATAATAGAAGGGTAAATATTTGTTTTCAAATTAGCTTAATTGTTATAACAAATGTTGTCTCGATTCTTATGAGAGTTGCGGATAAAGCGTGTCTGCAAGTTTAATATTTCTAATACAGGAGTATCATTAATTTCATTTTTATCCATAAGATAGCTTTTTGGAAAATGCTTGAACCTGTCATCACAATTTTTTACGGTGATAAGTGACCAAGTTGAGGGTCAAGTATTTTTTGTTACTTTATTTGTCTAAGTCCCACAGATATTTTTAATACAAGGAAAAGACTCAGATATCTGCAAATAAGTGTATTTATTTATTTATTTAGATATTAGCCTATTTACAAGGTAAAGTATTTCAACGTTTTCATTAACTTGACCCTTCCATTCATCACCTTTGCAAAAATGTCCACAAGATCTTCTAATGTAATTCTTCGACGAATGTAATTCATGCCGCGAAAAATTCTTCCGGCTCGAAAAATTTGAAAATCTGTAATCCCTATGAGTACTTATCCATTGTGTCTGCATCTTTTTAATGTTGCTCCTACTACTACAGCGAGAGTTTTATGCAGAATTTATAAATTAGCTGAATTTATAATGGTTACAACCAGCTATCATCAATATTAAAGATATGGCTACAGCCAGGAAACTTGAGATAACTTAAAAAAGACTTCGTCAAGGAACAGCATTCTGAGGAGGCAACATTTTCATTCCGTCATAGAGCATGCAGCGAATCGACCACATGAGATAAGAAATTTTCCATATGAATGACATTTCTGTTATAGTGTGATCGTCATCAGGCATTTTCTCAAAATAGCGTGCAATGTGAAACGAAGTTAACTAGCCTTTACAGGATTTTTCTCGGAACCAATTTTGTTTTTTCTGTTTGTTGATTTGATCGTTTAGTAGTATTGCTTTCCATTTGAGCGATCTATGAATGGTGTATGGGCTTTCTCAAGCTCGATTTCATTAAGTACTCGTATTTCAGCTGTATTCATATGTATCGAAAATCGCTGACAGTTTACCATGTTCACAACTTTTTACAGCCGAATCAATATTCGTCGTTTCTCATGTAAGTTGTCTGATATTTGTAAATGATAGATGGGATGCAAGGGGGTTAAATTTTTATGCGAAGATTTGAGATGCTGGAAATTGTTAAAATGTTTAAAAGTTATTAAAGTTTGAAAATTATAAAAATGGGATGTATCTCGAAAATGAATGATCTGAAGGTCCAATAATGTATTGCGAACAGATAAAAAAGTAGACCATTTTCTTTCATTTGAGATTAGTTTTTTGCCAATAAGTTACATATACGTCAAATGCTGACCTCATGATTCTATATGGCCGCCATAATTACAAAAATCTGCTATAGCCCGAAAGCAAATATATTTAAAGCCTAATTATATATGTATACTGTCAACACATTCAACCATGTGGCATAATGTTGTCGATTGCACCAAGCATTTTTGGGAAACTATGGTGAACAAGAGAGCGAGTCTGTCCACAGGGTTTTTGCCACGTTATGGGAGAAGTGCGGTTAAGTTCCAATCATGGAGCAAATTTGCTAGAAACATTTATTCGATACAATGTTTGACATTTGTGATATAATTGACACTACACCTTTATGCTACCCACTTTATTTATCACTGTTTAGAAAAACATATTTTTTGAAAATTGCGCGCTCTCAAATGTATGCACTATCTAAAAGATTCATTAGGACAGAGATCTGTAAGATTTTCTACTTATGTCTTAAATTTAACCCCTTAAGGACGGCATACTACGCATTGGACTAACTGAAAGGACTAAGCACGAGTTAACTCGTACCGATCGTTAGGGAAGTGCAGCCGGCGTCTATGCAAGAGTGTGTTTGCTGAAGGACTAAGCCCGAGTATACTCGTATGCAGATGTCACTATCAAATTCCGGTGTATTTGGCAACAGATGTTGCCATAGTCCTAAGCACGAGTTAACTCGTATCGAGAGAGGTAAAATAAATCCTGCGCCAGTTTACATCTCCCTTAATGACAGTCCTAAGCACGAGTTTATTCGGATTGGAAGACGATGCAATTACTCCTAAGCCCGAGTATATTCGTTTTACATTCGATGATGCATAATTTGACCATATTCGTTCAAATTGAGGATGTTTCTAGAGAATCACTGCAATGTTTTATCAAACTGATGACGAATTCCCAGGCAGTGTAGATATCTTAACCAGCGGCGGCTATAGCAATCTATGGCAATGTGTGATGTACAATAGCATGATAATACACTGCTCCCTGGAGCTTGACTGATGTGAGAAAATTTCAAATATTATCGAGATCGCTTACAGAGTGTCCATTACATTGAAGCATACTAATTTGTTTTTGATGAAGATAGATATCTGATAGGAATTCTCACGCTCAAGAAAATCTCACGTGTAAAACATGATGCACAGATATTTCAAAATCAGAAATCTCTATCCATCGAGCTGAGATGCCGAGGCCCCTGTCAATCGACCAAGTTATAGCAGAAGTTTTGCGAGATGACGGTGGTGTTGACAATGGAAGCGATAGTGATGGTTTTGAGTCAGAGCAATCAGATGATGAACTGAATGTTAGCAACGATGAAAACAGTGATATTTTATTGCAAAATTGGCAGCCTATAGACAGTGATACTGATTTCAACACAAAGCGAAATTTTCCTTTCTTAGCCAATCCTGGTATAAAAGTTGACATGAATGACACTGATCCATCTATCTATTCATATTCTTGTTTATTTTTTACTGATGCAATGATCAACAATATATTGAATCAAACCAATATCTACGCTCAGCAACTCAAAGATATGCATCCAAATCGAGAAATGCCTTCTTTTACACCAAATAAATGGAAGGAATTGACCAGAGATGAACTATTTATTTATATTGCTGTGGGGTTTTTGATGGGTATTACACACAAACCATCATTGAAATCGTATTAGAGTACTGATTTGAAATTGTCAACACCGATTTTCTCGCGATTAATGAGCAGAGACAGATTTTTGCAAATTCGTCGAGTTCTTCATTTTAACAACAACGAATTGCTAGACGAGAGTGACAAACTTTTCAAGATCCGACCATTACTTGATGCTCTAAGAGCAAGGATGCAAGAAGTCCACACTCCTCAAAAGACTTTGGTGGTGGATGAAATATTGGAATTGTTCAAAGGGAGACTAGGTTGGAAGCAGTACATTCCTTCGAAGCGTGAGCGATTTGGCATGAAAGTCTATGTTGATGCAGACTCAAAAAACTACGTTTTCAACTTCGAAATAGATGTCGGGGATGGCAGGAACTATTCTTGTGAGTGTTTCGGGTTTAGATAAACCTTACAATTCGCTTGCCAGTGGTACCAAAATTGTTTTACATCTGATTGAACTTCAGCTGCAGAAGGGCTACCATGTTGTGATTGATAACTTCTTCTCTTCACCGGAACTGTTTTCAATTCTTCTTCGCTACAAGACACACGCGTATGGAACTGTGAGAACCAACAGAAAGCTACTTCCTTTACTTGGAAATCCTGCCAAAGGTTCTTGCCACGGATTCCAAAATAATGGAATAGTTTATATTAAGTGGTGTGACCCTCAGAAGAAGACAAAGATTGTCTCAACGCTCTCTACTCTCCATGATTGTTCTATCGTCGATACTGGCAAGTTGAGTAGAAGCAATCAGCCTATTATGAAACCATCGATGGTGATTGACAATTGTAAGAACATGGGTTCTGTTGACAGTATTTCACAAACTGTGCATCCATACAAGGTCACCAGAAAGGGAAGAAAATGGTTTCGCAAAGTCTTTGAAATGTTTTGTGAGATAATGGCGTTGAACTCGTCAGTTTTGAAAACTCAAGTCACCGGAAAATCTGAACCATTTCTCGATATGCTGTTGAATTTAATCGATGAGATCATTCTGCGTCACGGGATTGCTGCAAATCAATGTGCTGAGAACAGCAGACGGCAGACCGACTTGTTACGACTTGTGGAGAGGCATTTTCCTGATATTATCCCACCAACAGCAAACCGACAGAATCCCACCAGGCAATGTGCAGTGTGTTCTGGAAGAAGCTGAAGACGCGAAACTCGGTATTTTTGCTCGTCATGTAATGTAGCCCTTTGTGTAGGGTCTTGCTTCAAGAAATTCCATACTCTTTTGCATCCATCTTCCTAGTAATTTGCAAGTGTTACATAAAACTATTTTCCGAGTAGCTATAAAAAAGTTAAGCGTTGTTATCTGTTTTCTGTAAGCGTTGTTATGACCTGAATTTTATTATTTTATTCAGATATAGAAGCGGATGTTTTCTGAATTTCGCTTTTGGAAATCATTAGTCAAATCCTGAAAATCTCGCCGTCCTAGGGTGAAAGCTCACAGAATTCGCACCGTCCCTAGCGTGCATCATTACGCTACGAGTATACTCGTGGTTAGGCTTTTGCGAAACATGCATGTAAAAAGAAGCAGTATTTGTTGGAATTAATGCGATTCGAATATACTCGGGCTTAGTCTTGGGTATCAGGCTCTTGAATCTGTTTTCCGTCTTTACATAAACCACCATCGCTTCGAGTATACTCGGGCATAGTCCTTAAGGGGTTAATTATGTGAGATGCTTTTGATATGTTAGGAGAAATAAAAACCATTATGTTGACATTATGTAAATGCTCAGACCCTAAATTTATTTGCTTTCGGGATACAGCAGATTTTCGTAATTATGGCGACTATTTTGAATCAGGCCTATAACGTCACTATTTGACATATGTGCAACTGATTGGCATATCAATAGTCTCAAGTGAAAGGAAATATGATCGACTTTATTTCTTTTCGTAATACATTATTAGGCCTTAAAATCATTTATATTCCGGTTACAGCAGATTTTTGTAATTATGGCGGCCATATTGAATTGTGACGTCATTATTTGACGTATATGTAACTTATTGGCAAAAAACTAGTCTCAAATGGAAGAAAATGGTCGACTTTATATCTGTTCGCAATACATTATTGGGCCTTAAGATCATTCATTTTCGAGATATAGCCCATTTTTATAATTATGGCGGCCATTTTGAAGGATGACGTCAAAATTTGTCAATAGCTCATATATAATTTTGGTGACTGACATACATGATACCTGTGTGCTTTCCAAAAATACAAGTACTCAAGGGCTCGTATTTTTTTTCGCTTGATGGCCGTTCCCGCCAGGTGTGCAAGGTACTTTGGTTTAGAATCGGAAGGTAGAATATTGCCATTGAGAATCACTTTTGGTGCATAGTTTGCAAGCCTGTTTCTGAGTTGGAAGATGGAAGAGAATGGGTGAAGTCAATTTCAGCAACCGATGCCTTCCATCTACCTTGACGTTTTTTATCCAGCTTCTCCAGAAGATTTGTTTCTGTGTCTCTGATTTCATCAGGATCGATAGACTATTCATATAGCTGGTAGAGGTCATTCGGATGAGCTCTCTTTGGGACCGTTTTATCTGCGAGTAAAAGGAAACTTTCTCAAGCCGGTATCATAGCCGGAGGTAGAAGAAACATACTTGCGGAACAGCACCTCGAAAGGGATGCCCTATTCCGGTGCAACAAAACCTTTTTTTGACAGCCATTAGTCACTTCTTTGCAATAGTCTTTGACGTTTTCAGTAAATTTTGGCTACAATGATAATTCAATTAATTTTATATTGAACGTAAGTTCTCTTGGTTGAATGATACTGCTTTTGCCGAAACTGATGAATTTTGTCTACCGGTGCAATAATCATGCTAACTTTATAATTTATACATGCATGATCATCTTCTGCTCCGGCTGCAAACACGAAAATATTTAGCTAGTAACCGAGAAGCATTATTTACATATGTTTACTTATTTCAGTGAATTTCTCGTACATGCGAGTGGCGTTTTGTCGATTATCGACTGTTAACTATGTTTACTGTTAACTAAATAAATAGCAGTTTTCCAACAATACTTCGTATCTTCTTCAATTTATGAATTAATAATGGAGCATTAAAAAAAACGGAAACTAAAAGTCGTAATAAAAGTAAATCGTAAACTATAACGAAAAACGCCAATTAGAAATCTAGGACTAATGCAGCACTAGACTCATCATTGGATTAATCTCATCAGATGATTTTCATCTCTTCCACTCCATGGGTCGTCATTACTTGTGTTAGAAAAATAAGTTAATAAAGTAATGAAGTGAATTTCAGTTATCATGTTGCTATGTTTGTTAATTTAGAACTTTGTTTTAGAAGCGCACGAGCTCATCACAAGTCTTCAGATTATTTCCCGGAACCGGAAATTGTGATTTTCTGTGGTTCCGGTTCCACATCCGTGATTTTTGATGCAGAAAATAGTGTATATTTCGAGGTTTATTCAATTTTTTTTGAAGAAGAATGTTGACTGAACTTACATTTTTGGTGAACTTGTCATTTGTTGTTGTACATATCCTGCATGTCGCCGTTAGCCTGCTGTCTGAAATATGCTTTCATTGTTGTTATCTATGTCATTTGTGGATAGCTACCAAAGAAAAACTGCAGCTTAAATTTTGGAATCTTTTATTAATGATTTCAGAGATCAATGTCAACGGTAAAGAGAGTAAAATACTTGAGCAATCTATGACCTTCGTTCAGTGAGGATAAATTAAAAAAAAACAGATAAAAACTGATGCGATGTTGTTTAAGACAATTAATTGATTTGACTCTGTGTAATAGTATGATATATTTTTTGGATAATGTTATTTCATAATTTGCAAAACATAATGTCTAATCAGATGAATTTTCCGCGCACCTTGAAATTTAATATAGCCATGACTAAATTGATTATGTCAACGGCAAATAATTTCACACGACTTTTCATTTCGAAATCTGGAATGTGATGAACTTTTAGTCTGTCATAAAAGTGAAACCACGTGTTATCTCCGGCTTCATGTGGACAGCAGTTTTATGAGATTGTACTTTATGATTCAGATACATACAGTTCATGTGAGAATTAGCGGAGTATCGGAATGATGGTGATATCAATAAGTCAGAGGCATTTAATTAGTTTCCTGTTTCCTTGACGAACCTCAGTGTCATTGTTTCTTGTGGTCAGTAGAGGAGAATGTGAACATATCTTGATGTCTTTGAAGTGACATTTGTATGGAAAGTAATGGATTTCGGTGGAACGATATTGTTCTGCTTCATCTAAGGCGCGAAAATGAGATAATTGACTGGTGGAAGATAAGAAATGAACGAAGACCTGAACAGATTGATGAGAAATAGCAGTAAGGATGTCTAGTTCGTGATAATCCCATCCACTTGTCAATTAATGTGTTCAATGAACGATAACTGAAAAATTTCACATTTTCACATACTTTTTGGCAAGTGCCAAGTGGACAAACTAGAAGGGAGATAATCTGTGATTTGGAAACTCAAGAAATTATGATTATTTATCCATTTTGAGAGATAATACCTTTCTCTACACACGAAGCTTCGTGTGATCAACTCGTTCACCACAAAAATGACATTAGGGTTCACTTTGATCATGCGCCCTTCTTTCATTGTGTCTAATATGTCAATAAGCAGTAGTCACTGCACCTCGATTCTGCACAAAAATAGCTTAAAAGAGCCCTGCCGATCAGGTTTACAGTTCACTCAACGCTCAAACTTTCATTGACGCTTATTTGGTAACTCTGAATATTCAATAAATCACACATTGAACTTTAATGCAAGCTACCTAATGATTGCAAGCTCGCAATCATTGATCTTTATATTTAAATGGCACTAAAGAATTCGTGAATGTCGCCCACTAGTTTATACCTGCTGGGCAGCGAACTTTCTTTCATCCTATCAGTCCGCTTGCAATAATGTGGACAGGAGGCCTTGTAGAGGTGCTTCGCAATTCAATGGCTGCACAAGACAACGAGGTTGCCAGTTACTTTGGGGTTGTTGTAAGAAGCATAACATACAAGCGTAGTTAAATGTAGAAAAGTGAACAGTTATAAAATTCAGTTGCTTTATGTTCGATTGTAAGGGCAACGAAAAGCAAGTTATTTTTAATGTAATCCGATTTTGATAGCGATTTATGGCATGGGTACACCACGATGTATAAGTAATTGCCTCATTCATTCGTTGAAGGGCGATATTGAGTTTTTACAGGAAAAAATCAGGTAGGATTTGGTGAGTCAAACGATTTTCCTATTGCGGCAACCATGCCACCTATGGTAGTGCACTATTGTCAAAAATTGTTGCTGACTCCTTACAAAATCGTAGAATATTGCTCAAAATATAAGGATTTGAGAAATATTATAATTCTCTCAGTCGTAAAAACAGCCACTTAATTGTTTTAAAATCACATACCATTAATATGATGCTTTGGGTAAATTGTAATATTCTACTATCAATGATCGATTTTTAGTGGCCGAAGCATTTGCAAGGATTCACTAACGGCACTAATCGATAAAGTAGCCGACCCCTATATTCTTGGAATATGATGATTCAGGATTCCAGAGTTGTCATTTTTTTACTATTGCTTTATTCCATGCTTGACTGAATACTGAGGCAGGAGAATTGGATATCACCAACCATAGCCGTATTTATGACATTCTTTGTTTCAATTTCAAACTATGTATTGGCTGAGGTCAGTTAAATTTGTTTTACTGGTCTGAGAATTGTAATTTCTTGAGGAGGAGAAATGCTCCGCCTATTCATGAATATATCTCACCAATGTGTTTTGAGAGCGCTTTGTTCATTAAAACACAAACTTTACTTTCTTGCATTTTTCGCTCTTATTGTACTATGTATTGCAGACCATAACATTGGAGAAATCTCATTTATGATGCTCATCATAACATTTTCTGTGCATAAAACTACATGCCTTAAGAAAAAGATGACGGTGGCGAATATTAAAGTGGCGTTCAAAAAGGGAAATGCTCTTCATACTAGAGATGCACATGCCTCGACCTGACGAGCCGCGAGCCGACGTGATTTTGAAATATTCAAGCCGAGCCGTGCAATGCTAGAGTCGAGCCGACGAGCCGTTTAAATTTTGGGTAAAACGAAGTCAAAATTGAACCTAATGTACAGTGTTTATACACATAGTTTGTTGACAAGTGCTGATTGTAGAACATTTACTGGATATAATCGCAGTTGCATCATCAATTATAGATTGTGAAGGAATTCTTCACTTCACGATAAAATTTAGTCATGTGGTAACATTACGATGATTATCTTGTCTTGTGAAGATTCTTGGTTGTATCGATGCAATGTTTATATATGGCTATGGTTTTCTTTGTCTATTATTCTTACAAATTTCCTACGCATTTTTCCACTTTTCATATTCTCCAACGATCTGATGCATCTGGCTAATATAATTACGCATCAGTTAAATTTTGAGAAAGATATGTATCGCAGCGCAAGCTACCATTTGAGGATGATGGTCCTTGACGAATAATAAAGAGCCTCTGGTCCATTAATCTTAGCATAAGAATATCCAAACTTTCCATTACTGAGTTTAGGCAAAGGTCTTAAAGTCTGCCTAAAGTCCTATAAATGAATGAATTTTAATTCTTAGATAAACTTATGCTTTCATAATGTAATTTAAATCACGAAAATTCGGGAAATAATTCGATGGAATTTTTTTCTAAATTCAGTAAACATAATTTTTGACCTACAAATTCATTCATTTGGTAGGCTGCAAAATCAGTTAAAATGAAGAAAAATCAGACTTGGAAGAACCCATTCCGTTGTAAAGCTATAAACCTCATTTTATAACTACGATTGTGATTAGGCCTACCCATAAAAAACCGTGTATGATCAAAAGTTCATTTAAATATATCGTATTCGATATTATCTAAAAGATATTTTTGTATACCTTAACTCTAGCTCTGAAGTAGGTCTTTTAATTCTATAAATCATCATCCTAATAGTTAGGACTTAAAATAGGCCTACGTATTAAATACTACCAAATTTAGTTAGCCTACCACAAAAAAATAAATATAAATCTATCTTACACCTATATTACACCTTACAACGATTTGTGTTTTAAGCCAAGTCGAAGGGCCGCGGGTCCGACTGGCTCGAACAAGTGGAGCCGAGCCGCCATCGGTTCGGCTCGGCTCAGCTTAGGTGCATCTCCACTTCATACTCGAACATTGTAATCTGATTCACAACATAAATCGCAAATTTTTCATTCAAATATACGTTTATTACTAATGCATGTAATTTGTTGATAGCTTGATGTGAAAAACACCTTTACATACAAAGAGATGAATCCGGGTACTTTTCGATGATACACATGTATTAGTCAATCGTTTTTCATTTATAAATATAAAGGATCAAATTCTACAAGATAATGCCACCTATCATAATCGATCAACGTGGATAGTAATCTGAAGACAATGCTGAAGAGCGCTAATAATATGTGTTGGAGTCATGAAGTTCACATAAAATCAGCGTAATTTGTTACGCTTTTTCACCGCATAAAATCCTTGACTTTGTCCACGGTTGCAAGTGAAATTGAAGATAAAAATAGCACGAAAAAACACATGTCTTTTGTGATGTTTTCCGTTTATGATGGACCGAATGCTGGGGTGGAGTTGATTATGAGGTCGTCGAATCAACCCTCTTAAGCTAGTTTTCTAACCTCGCCAATGCCAAGGTAGAGAATCAGGTAATTGATATATTTTTTAATCTCACAGATTGAAGCCAAAGCCAGTCGTGATGTTGAATATAATATGAAGAGGAAGCGTTGTTCCTCCTTTTAAATCGGCTGTGTTTTAAGTCTCATTTCCGGGTACAGTGATGATCGCGGACATTGTCTGATTGTTCTGCGATAACATTGACTCATGACGATTCAGTTGGGAGGGGGATTTTGAAAACCTCCGTTGACACCGTTTCCGTAACTGATCGGTATGGCAGTCACGAACATGTTTCTGTTATGATGATTGTCCCCTTCAACGTAAATCAAGACAGGAATAAAACGATCTAATTAAAAGAAAGTGAGCAAAAATGAAGTAGGTCTTTTAATTCTATAAAGCATCATCCTAATAGTTAGGACTTTAAATAGGCCTACTTATTAAATACTACCAAATTTAGTTAGCCTACCACAAAAAATAAGCAAAAATCTATCTTACACCTGTATTACACCCTACAACGATATATTTTAAGCCAAGCCGAAGGGCCGCGGAATTGGCAACGATAATTATAGTAATGTGTCTATATTTCAGGAATGAAAATAAGTTGCATTTCACTTTCGAATTAGCGTAAGTTTCTTAAAGAAAGGAAAATACGTTATCATAAGGTAGCATAGAAATTCTACCAGAACAGATCGTTCAAGATCTACACATTGCTTTTCATTTTAATACTGATATTGTAAAGTGAGCATGAACAAACCGTAGACGCTTTGTTCGGTGCAATAGAAAAATAAATGTTCTAGCGTCTGAGTGACATGACAGGCGATCGTTCAGAATGAGTGTGACATAGATTTTCATAGAAATCGTGGAGCACAAGATAGGGCATGCATCAGCATAATGGTTTCCGCAAATCAAGCAATAAAATCGAGACTGTATTTGCTTAAGCTTGGTCGAATCAGTGACAGAACCTCTGGCTTTCACAGGAATATAAAGAGACATTCTTGACTCAACGCTACGAGATTCTTTTACGAAAGTGGCAAAATATATGCATAGCACATAAGACCTTCAACAAAGATGTCAAAATTGTTACTAATTGATACACCAATATAGATACCGTTCAGAAAGTCGCGATTGCTGGGCTGGCTGGTATTGTCGTAAAGAAGATTTTTTGTGTCATTTTAGTCAACAAGAAAGACAATTTCGCTGCCTCTACTTGGTTCGATCATAATGCTCGCACTCAATCCGGTCCACACGCATACCTACGCTATAGGAGGATGCGATTCAACGGCAATATCGTTTTTCTTCATTTCCCCCATATTTTCATGTATATTGTTGTTGATCAATCATTCTGAATGCAATATTACAGGCGCTGAACGAGGTTTAGAATGTAGGAATAGCTTCGTACTGTTGCATAAATTGACGTAGCATTTGATTCTATACTTTACCTTTCATTGAGCTTGTGATAGCTGTATACGCGTCTCTCAGGAGTGAGCAAAAAACCTTTTCGATAAAGCATTCTCGGAACACAGAATTTGATGAACTTCAATATAAATCAATAATAGTCTTAATTATGCTATTCATTATAATTTTATAGCTATTTCTTCATTATGAAGATTCACCTATGTAGCATCTTGCCTTAGGAACAGATATGAAATTGTTCTAAGAGACATTTTGAGGAATTGACGAGAATCATTGTGGAAGAGTACTATTACAAAGAAAGAGCCCAAAAGCTATTTGACTGCAAATATATAAGAATTTGATTAATCAATTTTTCTCATATAGAATGTTTACTATTTTCTTGCTAGTTGAGGAAAAGACATTTGAAAAGTTGAAAATATTGATTTATTGTAAATTATCAGAAACATGCATTGCTGAAAGCGTAGCATGAATTCGATGAATTCTAGCTGTGAAACTCATTCGATGTGCTAAACTTTTGGTATGGAATGAAAGATGGATAAGCCTAAGGTGTGTAGCAGTGAAGTTGAATAAATAGGTCTACTTACTTACAGAATTTGTTGCGAATTTTATCCACACAGATCCATCGATATTGCAGTAACGAAAGACGTGAGCTATTTTGCTAATTTCAATGCTTGCACAAACGAAAATATATTTTCCGATTTGCTTCCATGATTGTGAATGTGCTCTGCAGTGATGTGCGGTTATAACTATGCTTACGATTGGGAATATTCCTTGGCTACTTATTTTATTTTTCAGAGATTGGAAAGAGCCAAGTAAATTAGTAGAATTTATCAATAATTGCTAATTAGTGTAATATATTTCTGCTACTATCCACTGTTGTGAACACAACACCAACATCAACTCATCTGTATTCAGACATTTGAAAGCGTGTAGCATCTCTAGGACAAGATAACAACAACAGATTTGTCATTCGATAATGATTCCACCAACCTTCGTTTGAGTGAAGCCTATTACATAAACAAGCTACAACCGAAGATCAACTCAAGACACGAACTTGACTGTTATAGAGATTTCCTCTTTAATTGACTTTGTTATTCCTCAGCAATCAGATTTTTACACATCCTATGTCTTCCCTTTTTTCTTCCTGACAGGTCATTTGCTATAAATGCTATTGGTACTATGTTACCCTTCACTAGCTGCCGCATAACTCCTCTTCTCTTGCCATAATTTTGTATATTTTGGACATCATTTTTTACATATATATATATATCTTGATGTGAATTTTAAATTTTATTCTGTAAATCATTCACTTTCTGCCTCTGATGATAGCTACGGATAGTAGCAGAAATATATTGCACTAATTATCAATTATTGATAAATTCTATCAATTTCCTTGGCTCTTTCCAATCTCTGAAAAATCAACTGTGCTTTCGGTTGAAAGTGCTACGGTTACGATCGGTTACCGTTTACGTGATCAGCGAATACGGTTAATTGCGGTTTGATACGTTTTGAATTGGAGTAGTAAATTTTTTGTTCTTATTTTTTCTACTTTTGGAATTTTAAATGAGTGACAATTGAATGCTGTCATAAGGTTAAACGAAGCAAGATATTTTACGAAATCTGAATGATGTCAGAATCATAATAGTATCATGAAAATTAATTGTGCAGTTACGTTGGGTTTGTGTATTTGTCATCCGTAAAATTAGCAACTCTGTTAGATGACTGCGTAAACAAGTAGACGACTATAGCATGATATATTGCATTAATTGATTACAAGTTCTAATATAAGCTATTGCCATGTGTGCATGTACGCACACAAAATCAAAGTTAATAACAATTCGAAAATGTTGAAGAGGCCTACTTATTCATATTTTTCGTAAGTTTTTGTTGGGAAACCAAGTACACAAGATGGTAATAAGTTTTATACTATATTAATTTCGGCCTGCTCTTCGGCCATGGCCAAAGAGCAGGCCGAAATTCATAAAGTATGAAAATTATTACCATCTTGTGCATTTGTTTTCCCAACAAAAACTTACAAATGATTCGAAACTTGAACGCTCGATCCGTATCGGTATCTTGGATTTCTATTTACTAAGGCAACTCATAATTCGTATTCGGGCCACCTGAATGGGATATCTTCATGTACATGTAGGTTTAGACCACGGACTATGATTAAGAGGATAGACCAAGTCTTTCTTATGCAATGACCTGTGGCCTATATGGTATAAGCCATCCCATGCAGCAACGTAGACTACACTATGTATATTGAGGTATTATTAAAAGTTCGCCTATCGTGATTGAAGCGCTTCTCAAATGAAAGACAGAATAGCTTAATTTTATATTGTACCACAGGTCAATAGAACATGCGCTTATATTATTCGCATTTGTAGCGTATGCAATGTCGCAGTCTTTGACTATGCGCATGTATTTGCATATGTATTATGTATGTGCACATGTGCACATGTATTTGATAAACTGCTTTAGCCACGAATTTAACAAGATAAAACTTTTTATGGTGATATAAGCCAAACTGACCCAAGCGTATTAGGCTGCTGTCTGTATTTTGTCGGTAAGCGAAGCATATCATGTGTAAGACTATTGTGCAAGTTGTAGTCTATTACGATGACCAGTAGGTAACTGATGTATGGTATCGATTCAATGAGACTATGTGTTCAAACGATTAACAATCGGATATACGTGTATGTACATGTGTTTCTGCGGTTAACGGTTAGTTATGGTCAAAAATCCAACGGTTACAGTAGGTTGCGGTTGGTTATGGTTACTGAAGCTTTCTGTACGGTCGTTTGTGGTTAAGAAATTTGTCTAACCGCACATCACTAGCTCTGTGATAAATATTATATTCGTCCTTGGTTCAGTGAAGAGAAATCAATTATTTTGAAGGTCGCCACCATTGAAATGTCAGTCCTCTATTCCAATGGAAACCAATATATCTTTCATAGTAAATTGAATTCTGACTATTATATCCAAGAAAGTGTCATATTTTCCACTGATTTATGTACAGTTACTCCAGTTAGTCTACTCGCTGTGTTGTTGACCCGGATTCATACAATCGCATGTTAGATTCAATTTATTTTCAATGTTATTACAGTGCGTGCTCAATATTTGCTTAACAATATTTTAAGAGACTTAAGGAAATATTCTGAATACGCACAGAAATAGCAGCGTCATATTGCAACCTTTAGCAGAGCTAACTAAATAACTTGATTATCAATTAGGTATGTTGTCTTCTGAACAAGAGTATTATCAGAACTCAATGCATCTGGAATGCTCAGATCGTAATGATGACTTTTGATAAACGGTAGTGATCGATTGACTGCAACGCAGCTACGCATACGGTGACTAATAATAGAAATTTGCATATTTGAAATGAATATGCGTTTGTATAATAAGCTTACTTTTTTTGGTGAAATTTACAGTTCCATTCATCGCGTATATCATGAAGAGATACTGGAAACGTACGTAATTCCTTCTCGAGAACCCAAATTATTATTCCCAAAGAAAATTCTTCTAAGACAATGCACAGCAAGTTGAGGAACTTGCTGTGCCTCAGGAAGGGTGAATCACCTGAAAGCTCGCAAATAAAATTATTGACGAGAACTTTTGACAAGGAAGAATTTTCTTCGGGAATAATGATTCTAGAAACGACTTGACATATTTATGCTGCGTTGCTTAACCTTAAGCATTAACAGCTCCCTTGGTGACATGTACTGTGGAATGTTTTAGCATGTTAATATTCGAGTAATGGCATGGTGTAGTGGGACTGCGAGCGGTCTGTAGCCGAAAAACAATGTTGTTTTCTTGTTTTTATTCTTCTGACTGCTCATCTTATGTGGTTTGAGAATTGATATTGGAACTTCTTAAATTACTAAATTGACTTTGCATGGAATAAAACTGTTACAACACTCAGTTTTGTCATGTCGTATACCTTCAAGACTAAATTACTTAATCAAGCCAACTTACTCATTAGCTTAGGAGTCTCCTTCCTGGTATGACTATTAAAGCATGTATGCCAGTTTGCTTAAGCAATTAGTTATCCCTTAAATGCTCAAAGAGGGCCCTTTTGACACATGATGTACGAGTATGCCTCGTAAGCATTTTACAGGGATGTGATATTTCCTTCGTGAAATGCGAAATTTCTTCCATTTCGTGCCATGATGCATAACTAATCGAAAATGCGTTTTCATTTTAAACTTTATTACCTCATTTACAGGAAAAGAAACAATAAAACTATACAATTCAACGTAGCAAAGTGCGTCAATGTGGCGAAATAAAAAAACAAGCTAAAGACCAGTTAATTTTTAGAAAGTGCAAAATATGATTTAAAAGAAAACTATTATATAAGAAAAATAGAAATATAGAAAATAAGACAAACATTTTCCGCAAAATTCACACCCTCTTCAATGTCATTTGGTGTTAGAATGAATAACAAAATAACAAAGATAAAAACACAGAATTTATTAGTAGTCATAGAACTTGATGGAAAGCAATAATGTATCACAAATGATTTCTACAAAAGCTCAATGAAATGCATACTATGATAAATAGTATTATCATAGATAGTGGGACTTCATTGGTCCTAGTAGGCGGCACTACACTATAGATAGCATAGTGCCGCCAAAGTCCCTTACGTAATGATGTTGTGTTGATGTGCACTTCTTATGCAACGATTTTGATCACCGAACTTTTAATTCTGGCTTTTCCATTGATATTAATCGGGATATGGTAAAGAAGAGAGAATATATTTTCACACAGGAGCGAAAAACAAGCATGAAAGGTTGAAACATGATAGCTTATCGTATGGTATTAGGACGGCAGGTACTGACGCTTTCTTCCTAAATTCGCGCACAAAGGGCTTAATAGCATGGATCTGTAGATCTTGAAATGCTGAACACAAAATTCAAATTCTTGAGTGTCACAGCCAGTCGATTTTGTTTACAGGTAAGGCTAAAGGATTCCCATTGTAATCCAATGGTAAAACTCAAGAAATATCTATAGATTTTGAAACACTTGGCAATTTTCGTACATTTTTCTTTGGCAGAAAAGAAATTATTTATCAGAATGCCATGAAATTTGAAACATGATTGATTTCAGAACATCAACTTCGATATAAAAGTTGAAGTGAGTCGCACACATGATTCAGTATTTGATGTCTGAGAGCCTCTACAAAATGAGCAAAATCGCCAAATTAAAAGTCAAAACATGAAATTTACTCAGTTTGTAGAGGCTCGCAGACATGAAATCCTGAATCATGTGACTCACTTCAACTTTTATATCGAAGTTGATGTTCTAAACTCAATCATGTTTTAAATTCCAATGGAAATCCTTTAACCTTAACTATAACCGAATGCGACTGGCTGGACACTCAAAAATTTGATTTTGTATTCAGCGTTTCAAGATCTACAAATCCATGCTATTTAGCCCTTTGTGCGCGAATTTAGGAAGAAAGTGTCAGTAGCTCCCGGACTACATGTATATACCGTTTTATAAAGTTAAGAACTGGAACAGAATTGAAAGAAAGAAGAAAAAGAAGAACTAGCAGGGATGCGGAGTCCTATCATTCTGATAGGACTCCGACTCCAATTCCGGGTGGCAAGCATATATAGCCTAGTTTTTTGAAAAAACTGGTAACCTGCAGCATAGTTCATTATAGGCTTACCTGAACTTATGTTTAGTGATCATTCCTGTATCAATTATCAATCATTTTCGATGAGTCTATCAAATGTCGCTTTAAGTTGGATGCATGCGACTCGGCTCCTCCCATCTTCTTAATGTGTGCTTCACACGGTTTTTCTCCAGTATCTACCAGGCAGGAAAATCCCTCATCCTTCTCCAAAAAATATGAGTACTCTTTCGATTTTAATATGCGCTTTAGGGGAGCCATCACACACGATTAACGTGAGGGTAAGAGGCAATGTTTTCAAAGAAAATAATATTTCATTTTTCTTTCTAATGTGACCTTTGGTGCGTAGGTGTGATCGAAGCTGGGAAGGCTTGTTTTCTCTATTAAATCACCGAGTGAAAAGACAATCCTTTTTCACTATCACGGTTCATTCCCTCAACTACTACAAGCCTTGCATGTACTGCTGTCTCTGTACTTTTGTTTGACGGAGAAAGTTGACAGTGACAGCTATCCACGAGAATAGATAATTTGTTTGTATTATACTCCGACTCCAGCAAAAATGATAGGACTCCGGGACTCCGACTCCGCACCCCTGAGAACTAGTATGGTACTAAATACGACGCTGTGTACTTTGTACAACCTACCGAAAGAAGTGAATTGACCAAATCTTGCAGCAAAATCTTTCGGAAGTCAGACCTCAAAATATAGGTGGTAGAACGTTCAGGGAAATGAATGCGTCACCTCCTATCTTTATCAAATCCTTTCCATGAACCGTGTCCCAACTCCAACTGTTACATTTGTTCGAGAAATAATGAAAACAAAAGACAAATGTGCGAAATCAGAGATTGTGTCTTACAAATCAGAATTGTGTGAGTACAAATACATTGATGAAATAAGCAGAAGCTTAGAAGAACACATAGAATTATTTGAAAAAAGACAAAAGTAGAATCAAAAACCTCTCATGAGAACCTTATCTATCTCAAGCTTACCATCGGCAGTCTCTCAGGCGCTTCATGAAGATTCAAAACGTCCGCATGAAGTCCCAGGGCGACCTCATGAGGAAACCCTGAGGCTATTTGTGATCTGAAAATCACAATAAATTCGTGATCTACCCACGACGTTGAAATTTTGCGACCTTTCCATAGGGATTTGGTTTAAAGAATGAAATTTATTGGATGAAGTTAAAATCTGGTCAAATTTGATCCACCTTATGAATGAGTCAGACAAGCAAATTTTCAACTTCTCATGTGATTTCGCAGGAGACCCCATTCGAACAAGTAGTCAGGAAAAATTCAGTATGTGTTCGGAAAATGGTTCTAAAATGCCAGCAATTCCATCGCTTAATTTTTTCATAGAGAACCAGATGATGATGGTCTCCTTAAACCCATTGTTGTCATCAATAACTAGGGTTCATCTTTTTCCATTCTACCGAAATGGCAGAGGCCCCTTATGTTATTGAGAGACCGATTTGACGTCAAAAGAGGACCCAACTCTCATTGTCATAGAGGGGCACTTTTCGAGACATTGGAGACCTATATCAAAATCTTTTCCTGGAGTGGCCCTCATGTGCGCTCGCATGCTTGTATCGGTAAATAGACAGTTTCGACGTTTTTAAGCAATATTTAGTGAAAGTCACTAAATAAAGGATCAACTATTTAAATTTCGTCGAATTTGACCATCGTATATTAAAGATTTAATGCGTCAGTCCTATCAATCTTCTACTGAATTGTTCCAAATTTGTTTCAGACAGATGCGGCCTCGAAAGGACAACGGGAAATGACTTCGCGAACCATCCCGTCCCCTGGTCCCATCGTGGATGAGGATACTTCCCGAAAGCGAAATGGTTCCATTGCGTCTTCTGTCATCAACAATAACAATAGCTCCTCTCACACCATCCTTGATCCTTCCTCACTCATATCATTGTCCATCCTCCATCCAGATGGTGAAACTGTCCTACAATGGCAATGTAAAGCATCAACTTCCTTCGCCGACTTAGTCAAGCAGGTTTGTTCAGATCAAGGATTGGACCCTGCTTTACACGTTATTGTAATAGAAAATGAGGAAGAAGACAGTGGAAACTATGTGGAAGGATGTGAGTGTCGGCCTAGTAACCTGGTAGGAGTATGCAAGAAGCGACAGTTTGTACTTCTCCCCCGTGATCAGCTAGTGAAGAATCCGTATTCCTACAAGGCAATGAGGGAGAAAAAGTCTTCGGTTGCAAAAGTTGAGGTGAGGACTCAGTTATGTTTTTTATAAACAAAGCAAGACGTGAGGCACTTGATTGATGCACACTCGCTTCTTGTATTATCACTAGGCCTTTCGCAGCTTATAATTATTAGGCGTAACAGGTAATGAAGGATTCACCCACGAATGTTGCATCCACAGAATTAGATTGCTTAAGCGCGTCACTTTGCTAGAAGTGCAAACTGATTCATTGCACGTACATGAATGATGTGCGCACATGCAGGAACTTACTAAGTGGGCTAAAGGTAATTTTTAATACCTTGGGAGAGATAGGATTGCAATTGCGGACTGTTGTGAATTCCTTCAAAATGCTCCGATCCTCACTTATCAAGTTTCCTCGATAATGCTGGTCTCTCCGATCATTATTAAAAAAGCAGGCGCACGAAAAAACGTTCACAAATTTCTCTGTAGAGCTTGATATCGTCTGTGTCTCTTTGCTGTGTGATCCGGTTGATGACAGTCACTGAAGCTTCGCACAATCTGGCTTCGCACAGTTTGATGTTGAACTGGCTGCTCATTGTTCGATTGCTATGATATTATGTCAGCAAGTTGTGCCATCTCATTAACGTTACATGTTCCAGTGTTTCCTTTCTAGTCAAACAGAGGAAGAGACGACCTGTCTAATTATATGTTCTGCTTCAGAAGGTGAATTCATCAAGACATGACATCTTAAGCTGATGTTCTGTCAGACATTGATTGAAACATGTTCACGAAAGTACCAAGTGGAGAGGCTATGAACTAAATGAAGATAATTAACGAGGAAAGTAATTGAAAATATAATCGGGTATAAATATCAGCTACCAAACTTGTATCGATCGATGTGACTACCATCAGTGACAAATTAAAAATGAACTTATGAACAAAGTCTCAAATTTTGAACTCAGTCTTAATATCTTAGATATTCTGTGATGATCTAGCTACACAATACTTTCAAAGAAACAGTATGAGTACAATTATATAGAAAAATAATGGGCAAATACATACGAACATGACTGCAGTTGGTAAACATAAAAAAGGAGGTAGAAATTCTGATGTTGCGTTATTGCTCATTAATTGTCCATTATATCATCAGTATCTCCGCTGTTTTCGGGTAGTTTGTTTTTAATTGGATTTTTAATTTTGGTCTGCTAGAGAATGCATGTGCCTGGTCGGAGTTTTCTGATGGAGAATTGCTTTTGATGTGTTCACCGAACCATTTCTGCAAACGTCTGCGAGTTTCTCTGATGTAGCATTGAGAGCAGCGTTCACAATTATACGAATACTCAAAGAGTACTCTTTGAATTTGATTCGATAACTTATTTCTAAAAATATTTTAGAATGTTCTGTGTTGAATATTGTAAGTAAAAACGCGGATTCCAAATAGCAAAGATGCACTTTATTTGCAGACGTGGATATTTATACCTGTATAACAATGGCATAACACAACTCACGAAACATGCACAATAATGAAATGTTGACTTCATGAATGATAATCCAGAACACTCTAAGAGAGAGTCGGGATGTCAAGGATAAGACAGTGAAGTCGATTATAATGTATCTATCTGTACAACAATAAGAAATAGAAATATCTTAAATAACACCTCCACCCTATTCTTAGAAACTTACTAAACTAAGTATATAGTTGCTATCTAACATTATAAACATGGTCGTCTTGTAAAAATACGGTCTTTTTCCCTTGACAAAATAGTCTTTTAGTAGGTACGAATACTCCGTCGGGGTCGAACATCAGATCAATCATCACAATCCTATCCATTCGTCCTAAGAGTCGTATTCGTTTTTGTCTGTCGACTTCGGTAGATTCCCTGCAATAAGGTTCCAGTCTTAAATCGATTAATGACGAGAGACATTTGAAAAAACAATTCCAACAATTTTTGTCACGATGATTATGAACCGACGTGTGTCACCGCTCCAACGGAATCACTCTCGGGAGGAAGGACATTAAGAAACACTTTTATTAAGGATTACTTTTCGTTAACAAATTTATCAAGTAATTTATATTTTACCCTCGTAATCGAATTTGGTATTGCGATTCTCAATTAACATCGCTTTAACATCAGCTTTCTAGGCTTCGCTTTCTAAACTAATTGTTGAGGTGTTTTTATTCGTTTGTATCTTTTGTTATTAATTAACCCAGAAAACGGCCAGGCCGAGACCTTTGCCCTGTGCGCTTTACGTTCTCTTGTAACCGCTGAACCCGCTTCAACCACCGAGGCCTCCTGGGGGTTTAAGGACCTGTTGAGACCTGGAACTACCAACTTCAGTATCTAACAGCTCATATAACTCGCGGCTACGGAAAACTGTCCCGTTATCACTCATTATGTACGCTGGGTAACCGCTGCGAAGCTTCAATGTCTGTTCCTGTTGAAGCTACTATACTCCAAAAAGTGGAGGATTCATTTCTTAACTTCGCCAGATTGTAAATCTGTAAGCAGTAGCGAAAACGGATCAACTAAACATACCGTCCTACATGAGTTACATCAGTGCCTAAAACTTCCCAAACCCAATTCGATCCCTTTGTCCCAACTAAAACGATCGACGACCGTGAGATCCGAGACCGACACTCACATCCCAACCACAAAAGCTGACACAATGACAGAAGTCACAGATCCAGTGGTCGATCCTTGCCCATTCCTTTGCCCATTGACATTCATGACGTGAGATTTGTGCACCGGTGATTTTCCGCGCCGCCGCCATGCATCGCACTTGTTGGTTGTGTGTGGTGTGGGGGCAAAATCGCTGAAATATCTCGTTACAAAGAAAAAAGGTGATAATACAGACTGGCCTTTCATTCTCTAGATGCGCGTGGTTAAGGACAGACCTGACAGCCAACCATTTGCTTGAGACTTCATTTTTGGCTGTTTTGCGACCATTCGCGCAGCGACTGCGGTGGGTAAGGCATCTCGATTGTCCAAAGCGGTAACGCCGTAGAACCAACAAGAGAATCTTGGCTTGCCATATCCATCTTACACCTTACACACCATCTCCTTTACATCAGCTGGTACCGCAATCGACACAGCTAACGATCAGGATCTTGCCAGTGATTGATCTGTTGCCATTTTTGCATCAATCTGCGATGATGTCGATCTGCGATCCAGGCGACAACGGAGGCCAGGCCAGATTAGAGCCAGGCCCTTGCCCTTGCACCTTAAACTCTCTTCAAAAAAATCTCTTCACTTCCTTCACTTTACTTTAATTTTTTTTTTGATCCAGCTGATTCCCATCCCAGTCGCGAAAGCAGACCCAAAAAAATAAGAGGCATCATTCGATACAACAATCCTTCTAAATCCTTTGGGGCGGTTACTATAGAGCACCGCTGTCATCGTCCGTCTGAACCATGAACATCACGCTTCATCACGCTCAACCTTCACGATCTGCTTCACGATATCGACCAACTTTAACGAGCCGCTCATTTTCAGCAAGACAATGCTTGTAAGATAGCTTGAAAAAAAAAACGCGGATTCCAAATAGCAAAAGATGCACTTTATTTGCAGACCGTGGATATTTATACCCGTAAACACAGCATAACAACAACCACGACAACCAATGAAAAATTATGAAATGTTAAATCATGAAACGTCACCAGAACACTTGACTTGATAATAGGATGTCAGGCATGCGGTCGAGAGTCGGATTGCTATGTCCTAAGACAGTGAACAATAGAGAATTAGAAATACAACACGCTCACAAATATAGTTTTAAGTTTTGACTTTTCTAGCACATCGCTGTTTTGATGAGTTTCTTGTTCATTTCCTGGAATGTGTTTAGAAAGGCAGTTTCCAAAATGATGTCTATCTTGCTGCTTTTCATCCGAGTCATTTATTCATCTTATCTCTATTAAGTGCTGCATATGTAACTAGATCATCATAGAATATCTAAGAAATTAAGATTGAGTTCGAAATTTGAAATAATGCTCATAGGCTCACCATGAATTTGTCTCTGATGATGATTGCATCAACTGAAGAAGGTTTTGACATCTAAAAAGCCTTATAATGAAGGGGCTGTTCCAGGGACTACAATTTTCAGCAAACTCCGTAAATCAACCAAAGATTTTGTCGAGTCTTGCAATTTACCCAAAAATTCAATAAAAATGAAATGTGTTTGGGGTGCTGGCATCAAGATTTGCTCTTGCTGAATGGCATTGATATAGACTCGATGTTAATTTCTTTCAAATTATTGATACTTTTAATTTCCAAACACCAATAACTTTTGACCATATCAAAATTCCATGTTTTAGCACAACAAGCTTTGCTGTTCACTGTTTGATGATGGGCCACTAGTAGAGTGTGGCATTAGATGAAATTCTTTTATTTCTTATTATCTTAAAATTTATCAGATATTGTTTGGATGATTTTCATGTTTGTCGATGAAACATTTTGATCATATCAATAGTTGGTCGAGGTGGAGAGCAGTGAGCATGGCAATGTTAGTGACTGTAAATGCGAATTGCAATGGGCCTTAGATATGCTACATTGCTAGGGGTCAAGAGTTAAGATTCAACACACCAAGATCTGCAACACAAACCATGAGGCACAAGTACAGTGCAATAAGCACCCATTTTTTAAATTAATTTTTAATTTCCGTAGTATCCGCTTGGAACGAATTGCAGTCTCTGAGCTGTTCAATCATAAACAGAAAATAGGAAGCAGATAAGGGAATGTGCAAGAATGAACACTTGGATTGTTCATTGTTTACGTAATGTCTGAAAGAGATAATCTCTCATGTTGATGACATGATGCGATGTTCTGATGCAGTCTATAAGACAATGAAAGGAATGTAAGTCATTGCTTATGTTGAATAGTAATTATGATGCTGTGGTCACAGATGTTTTGCACGGCCGGAATTACTTTCAAGTAACCATCAATTGGCTGCAAGAAGTACTTCGCTTATCAATTAGCTACTGCAGCTAGCAGGTGTACAATGAAACAGTTAATCAATCTATAAGCCAGTTAATTCATCGTTTTTCTGTCATCAGTCACCATCCTCTACTTCCACCGACTCCACACAACGTAAGTTGTACTTAAGATTTCGATCTAAATTGATTTAGGATTCGCGTTAGGTTAAGTTTAACCAATCCACTCTGCTTCGATTTCTGACTCCTCGCTCGGAGATGTCTGCACAGTACATAAGGGTCATGAACTCCCGATGAAGGGCTGGCTTAATGCAGTCAATTGTCGATTAGTGAAGCAGTCCCTAAAACATTTCAGAGCATCAGTTTTTCCACTTCATTGCTCATCCAGTGAGAACTTATGTCTTCCGTTTCTTTTTGCTTACTGCATAATAAATTATCAAAATGTGAATCAATTATCCTTGCTTCTAATATGCTTATCTATAATAGGGTCATCATAGGCTGACATGACCCTGTGAACCCTTGATTTGTAACACAGAAGTAGTCTAGAAGCTTGATAATGTGGCAACCTTTCTTTTTCGATTAACGCCACTACTCCTGGTTGTGTCGCCGCACCCCCTCCTTGCTATTGGGAGGGTGGTGCAGTGGCCATCAGGTGTTGGGCGGACCGATCGGTCGCTCTCAGCGACGGATGAGCTCTGCACACTTGATAGTTGTAAGTATTGTGTGTATGTGTGCAAGAGAAGTTTTTGCAATATGCGGTTGACGTCACTTCTCTTATACTGGGGGCTTGAGCGTTACCGACATAGCCAGACTTTTGTGCTGGAGCGAAGTGATCCCTTAGGTACGGATGCCCTTCCTGCCGACTTTCTATGATGCCTTCTTGTAATGAAATGCTCACTCATTCCGTTTTACGGCTGCTTTCCTCGCTTGTGCTGGGGTTGGCCGGCTACTCCACTTGACAGCTGCATTCTCCATCGATCTCGATCTTTGGCATCCGCCCTCGTAAGTCCAACTGCACGCATGTCCTTCTCCACCACTTGGCAGCATGTTGTTCTTGGCCTTCCTCTTTCTCTTGTTCCGGGAACTTCCATCTCCATACACTTCTTCACCCAATCAGCATCATCCTTTCGCAGCACATGTCCCATCATCTCAAGCGACCTCTACGTACCACCTCCATCACCGAAACCAATCCAATTCGCCTCAGCAACTCATCACTTGGTAGTCTGTCTCTCAGGCTTATACCACACATCCAGCGTATCATTTTTCATTCAGTTCGCTCCAACCTCATAATTTGTTCCACTGTCGTTCCCCAGGTCTCGTTTCCATATACCAGATACGCTTCGAACACAGACAGCATAGACCTTTCCCTTTACTCACAGTGGTATGTCTTTCTTTCCCAGCAAACCCAGAATGCTCATTAGCATGATGAATGCTCAGGCAGCAATGAAATGCTCATTATAGATTTCTGCAGTTACATCAGCTACTACAGCTGTGTGAAAATGTCCTGTATGTAGAGGCGGAATGAATTATGTTGAAATTGATCAGAATTGTATCCAACAATTTCCTGCAATTTTGGATCTATCGAATGGATATCCTGAATTAACAGCAATAAGTTCATGTTGATGCTGATGTACAAATACATTCGTGGGGCATTGAGTGTCACAAGTTAATCACCCTGCGTGCCGTCACTCATACTTGAAATTGAATAGGCAGTATCATTTATCAACAACATTGATAATTGTCGGCAAACAATCGAACATGTGTCGTCTGGCAACCACTAGTTCTCAGGTGAATATTCAGTCAAACTAATTTTCTGGCTGTCTAGACAACTATTTCAAAATTCGTAGTAATCCCGTAACTGTACACATTCAGAAAACATCAAAAAGCGTTGCGGAATCAGCAATGGATTTCATTATCATTACATTCCGTGACCATTTGCAGTGGGCAAGTGAGACATACATTTGATAGAGACATCATGTCGAAAAATACCACAAAGTTGATGAATGCATTGTCTCTGATCTTCCATATGTTAATGTGGCTTTGAATTGCTGATATAACGGTGCTGATAGCTTGACTTGACGGTTGATGCTATGTTGTCCATGGGTGTCAAGTCATCTGTTCGGATTACACAGATTTTTCAATTGAGGACTTATGTCATACAATCGCCCGCCGATAGCTCAGTTGGCAGAGCGTTGGCGTAGAATGCCAGAGGTCGGTAGTTCAAATCCACCAAGACGCGCAGTTATTTTCCGTCCGTGAAATTATGTGCTACTGAGCTTCGCAAGCGCAAGATATGTATAAAGCAAAACAGCCACCGAATTAGTTAGACTGAATTCTTGGTTTACTGTCAAGCTTCTCTTCTGATGCCCTTCACTGCTTTTTTCGTCAATTTTTTTTAATTGTCGTTAATTCTTCTTCACTTAGAAACTGTCACTAGTTAAGCTTGAATTGTTTCCCGGGACATTGTGAAGCATTGCTTGAGAAATCTTTTGTGCTTCATAATGAACCACAGAAGGCATATGTCCGTCTCTGTAGCTTTTATTTTATCTTTGTAACATTTATTCGTCTTCGTAGCTACGCGTAACGGTAATATTAGACCATATTCATTTTTTATTGAAAGTTTCACAACCTTTTGAATAAAAACTGATTTCATAACTTAAGCCTTTGCAGGAGCGTTTTCAAACGCAAATCTCATCCAAAGTGAATCATCTCTTGAATGAATTATTAGCGAATGAGCCGCATCGGGTGTTTGCTCTGCTGCGGTTTGAGTCTCGTGTTCAAAGGATAGCATTTAGATTCAACGATTTTACATCGGTGTGGGTACAAGTCGCTGTATCCAAAGACTTTCATCGAGCATCTAAAAAGCTTTGTGCAATTTATGCTAAGAAACTCTATCCCCAGTCAATTTGTCTGAAAACGATAACTCTCGAAGTTGTGATACTCAAATAATGTAGAAGAAAGGTTACAAGCTAGACGGTGATTTATTGAAGTTATTGATGATACCACCAAAGTGATGCCGAAAATGTTCTTGTTTATTGTCGGTCTTCTCAATCAGTATGATGAAAATCAAAATCCATGCTTGACTTTCTCATAAATTCAATGTGCAGGTATTCATGTTATTGTGAATAATCGCAATAGCTTGAAGATAGAGAACGAGTGGATTTGATGATACTCCTCTTTCCAACCCAATTCTTTCCCATTTCATATTAAATGTAGCAATAATTTCAATTCCTGTTCGTGGAATCGACACAGAATTGTGCATTATCATAAAATGAATAACTTTTAAAATATCGAAAATGTATCCGCATCTATGAATTTTTTGGTAAAGATTTTCCACAATTGAAGCTTTATTTATTCAAATCATAAATCGTTCAAAACTCAAGACAGCATTTTGCTGTCACGACCTTGAGATTATTATTATAGTACCACGAGAAGTCAAGCGGTTTGAATAGAGTCAGATAGCAAGACAAGATTCCATCTCCTTTTTTGATTCCCTTAGATTAACGGTTGCCAGCGACTTGTCATGAAACCTTGCAAGCAAGCAGCAAGCAATCAAAAAGCAAGCAGTCCACCGCACCGGTAGTCTCAATCGTGCCATCAGCTATTTCCACTAACTGTCATCTTTATAAATCCACTATCCGTCCACTGATGGGGCATTGTTGCCGTCTGTGGACAGTTTCCTCACAAACACAGATCAGCGATCTTGCTAACAAGTTGCAACGGCTCTCCGTCAGACAGGATAGCTTCATTTAGTCCTTTCTGCAACAACTAACAAAATTCACTTCGGTATGTTTAATTCAATATTAGACAAGTGGTTCTAAAAATCCCACTGATGAGATAAATCCTGTGTCCTAATACGTCACACAATTCAGCACGTCCTTTCACTGACGGATGTGCATTCGCTGGATACGAAAGTTAATAATTTCAGCGATAGTTAGAGATAGGCAACGTCACATTAAAAAGTGATATTCTTAGAAGATGGTGCAACTTTTTGTATGCATGAATCAAGCGCATAGCATATTTGTAGTTGTAGACTGTCATCGCATCATAGATTATACCTGGATAATTGTAATATCTTTACTAGGCGTGTATTTTGTCATACATGACAGACTCATGACTCAATTCCATTGCTTGTTGGTAATTGGCATTGAATTATAACTACATGCACAATCTGATTCAAAGTCAGATAATAAGTCTCTCTTTTCAACTAATATGAACATTGTGGAAACGAGAAATTGGTTCTGACCGGTTTAGTCTTCACCTGCTTTATAAAATTCTATTGCCCTTTGTCATAATTCCTTGATGTGCTTTATAATGAAAATCAAAGAATGATAGACATCTCGCATTTTTCAGAAAGTTAGAAATTTGATGGGCAGTGAGTAATGCTGGATAACTTATTTTGAAATGACCATTTTGCAAATTATTGCGTACGCAAATTGTACGGATTAGTTCGGAAACAAAGCGGCACGTAATCAAATTGGACGATTAAAATCATTATTATGATTTCGATAAATCCGAAAAATTCAATTGATAGTATTTTTTGTTGATCATTCTAGTTCTCTAGAGCATCTATACGAAACGATTCTCTCTTAGTGTTGGATTGTCGTGGTATGAAATATAAATACAGTGTTGATTTTCCTAAGAATACCGATTGCAAAATCTATTATCTCTGTCTCTTAGAATGGTGTATCAAAGACAACGTTGATGATAGCTACGTATCAGCAAGGATGTACTCTGCCTGCGGCTTTCATAGGGAATACTGTAGCGATGACGCCGTCTTGCACCATTGCTCATGTCTCAAATTTGTATTGAGAAACGGAAGTTACCCTCAGAGATGCAGGAAGATGGAAGACTCAATGAATAATTAGAATTTGGAAAGACAGATGTGTCGTGGATTGAGTCACAGATCCCGATCGGAAGTGAGGCATTGATACTAAAGATAGAGGTAAACTGTTTCTACGGATTGTTTGATGAAGCGAAATTAGAAAGCTTAAGAGGAACTGAAAAATAAAGCTTTTCAGAATTTGGTTATGTTTTCTCACTTTCTTTGGTAGTGATCCACAGGAAGAACTATTACTGTTTGAAAGTCAACGAAGCCATAGAATAGAAACATGCAGTTAACTGAAATGATAACAAATTTCAGAGGTCCACCAAATTTAGTTCTAGATGGTTCAACCATGAAATGCAATCCAACCTGATGAGTCAAGATTTTACCGTTGATATTCTGTACACGCTAAAGCAACTCCTCGACATTTAAATATACGTCATACGATTTTGAGTGTTTCCGGTGTCCAGCAGTTCATTCGAAGTTCAACACAGGCTAGCATGCTTTGCTAAAAGTAGAAAGGATGAGAATTCTCCGCGAAAATCCGCGGGGGCCATAAAAATCTGCCTTATGTATTCTTAATTTTTTTTATTTTTGGGCCCCATTTGCCATGTTCTCATCCTTGAGTAGTAAAGAGTAACAAAAACAATTCGCTGTCAACTAAGAAAATTCCCATGCTAGAATAAGTAGGCTGGCAATACAGGGCGATCATAAAGTCGCTGCAGGGTTTAATTGCCAAATATAATAGAGCTCAATACCTCCTAGAGGGTGTATATAAGAATAAAACATTAACCAATATCATAAATTTAATGAATAAAACATAAAATTGCATTGTCCACTTATTTAATTTGCCAAATTCAAATTAAATTCAATTAAATATTTTAACCGATAAAAATACATGCATTTCATATAATAACCTCCTGTCCGTGGATCATTTCAATTCCAAATGAAAACTTTCGGTAAAACTCCATTTTTCTCAAGCTTTAATGTATCTAGATCCTAAATTTGTCAAAACCAAAAGAAAGAAATTTCAAAATAAAGTTATTGTTCAACGGTCTTACCACGATTGTCAATGCACTGTTGCAGTCGTTTTCGGGACGACCTGATGGTATTGCGGCACATTTCAGAGGTGACTTCTGAACCTGATGATGAAATGCTGTCTTTCAGGTGTTGTAAACTTCCCGGTTGTGAGGCAAACACTTTATTTTTCAAGAATCCCCAAACAAAAAAGTCCAAAGGGGAAAAAAGATCAGGAGACCTAGCGGCCCATAGCATTCGTCCGAAAAAATAATTTTATCGAAGAAGTCTTTATCTTTGTAGGATTTTTGCAGTAAACTCTCACACATGCTGACTCGCAATGAGCAATCATCTTCGTGTAGCTCTTGTGTTACTTGCAATTTGTTAGGAAAGAGCCCTAGATCATGTCTCATTATATTGTGAACATAACCGTAAGAGCAGCTTGTAGCTGAAGCTGCTTGGCGAATTGATGTTGAGGGTTGTTCTACGAATAATCTCGGAAATTTGCTTTGCTTTCTCATCATCGAGTGATGGTCGACCACCTCTTTCTGCATCTTTAATGCCTCCAGTATCACAAAATCTCTTGAAAAGATTTCTTATGGAAGTCTCATGAGGAACATTATTCCATTTCCGATTTCGTAATTCTCTTCTAACACGGTTTACGGATTCAAATTTTGCCATCGAAAGAACAACATGCGCTGCTGAACATTCATTTTGGAGCTGATTTCAGTCACCTTAAAAAGTCTGTCGAATTAAAGATTCTTTAGGGGGAAAGAACAATAGGAGAATCCTGATTGGTCGCTGTGTCATACGCCAGGATTTCCTCACAAAGAAGACGTAGCTGCGTTACTTGTGTGCACAATGTGAGGGCATAAAATTCATGCATTTGGTGCTTGATTACGATGATCATATAATAGCTTTATAAAGCCTTTTTCATCCTGACAACTCGAAAACCTCAAATTGAATTCAGCCAGCCCTTTTCATATCGTAAAACAAAACTTTAAATCATGCTCTTTTCATTTTCATTGGTAGTTATCGTTCAAATTCATTCACTTTTCATGTATAGTGAATTGTAATCCCACAGTGACTTTATGATCACACTGTATTTTCAATTCATATTGTGGCGTGACTATTGCGTAAGTTGCCGAAAATGACATTTTCGAGTAAGTATAGCGTCATTAAAAGTGGAGCTTGTCATACCGGGAATTTTAATACAAAATAGAATTCACTTTCACTGACCCATAAAATTCCCTAGTTGTCGGAATTAGCTACCAACGGAGACAATCTTCACATTGATAACGAATTCCAGGTCCAACAAAAGAATTTTATCGTTTAGAAATCCAATGCATTTTATTCTGCTCATAATCCTACCGGTAGAATTGTTATAAGCTAGCCACAAAAGCAAAATTACTTTTCCTTATCTTTGCACCAGTCAAAATCACTTTTCTATAAGTTTGTCCTTATCTATCACTTGACTGTTCTTTCCACACCTTTTCATATCAAAATTCCACGTCGGCTTTATGGATTGTAGAGTAATGGCCTGAACCTCAACAAGTGGTGTACGGTGGAATACACAACTGACGTGCATTTTCTTGAACAGTGTAACGTCAGTTTTGTTATAGTCACCGTATTTCCTCTAATAAACGCTGATGGCAAGAAAATTAGACAACAATGATTGCGTAGTACATATGTCGTCAATTGAGCTTTAAAAAAAGGAAATAGTTATCAAGCGTCACTGGAATTTTACTCAATGATGCTGCACTGTTTGTAGTCTAAGCTATGATAAAAGAAGTCACATAACAACGGCATCACACTGTCATTAATCAATCTAGTTTCATTCGTTTATCGTCATCGACGCAAGATTCTGAAATATAATCAGATTCGGTGACCTATGGAGTTTCCAGTACCGTCGAACACTGGATCATGTCATAACTCATCACGCTCAAGTTTTGTGTAAACCCCGACTTCAACTGACAATGGGAAAGATACATAAAATACAAGTACTCCACGGTAATTCCAAGAAATTAGTCCTACATTCCGTTCAACCACCGTCGAAGCTACCATGCCCCGTCGGTAATGAACAAATCGTTAGTGAAGTATGAATACTGCCAGACGATTTATCAGCTCTTAGCGATACTTTTCCGTGAAGGTTATATGCCAATGATGTTATTCAATTTGGAAAAACTTCATAAGTGGTAAATATTAATAAACACTGCACTTAAAAGTAGACGATTGTACATACAGAGCGATTTTATTTCAATTTATCGTTGCAGTTATCGCTATCGGTCTCATGTGAACGCGCCTTGATGCTGTATTTTTTTTGTTTGTGTCGATTATTTCCTTTTTTGGCCCCATATTCCACTCGAGCTTATTCTAGACAGTTAGAGAAGGTTAAGCTTCTTGATTGATAATGTTCGTGAACTGGGGCTTCTAGTACTTCCTTTCTTATGACTCCTTCGTTTGTGGTTCGACCTGAACCAATATCTCCTGATAATTTGCCATGTCATTAAATGGTTCAGCCACAGGAACAAGTTTTACCATCTCCAGTCTTGTTTTTAACCCTCACGTCGAGGCTAATGATCTCGATCCCAGAACGTAGTTTGTATGTCTGTACACCCTTGAAGCACATGTGAAGCTCAAGCCCTTTTGTAAAACAGGTTTTGTAAACCGCATTTTGTTTATTCACTCACCGCGGTGCGCTGTCAACCTTCTAGTTATGATGCTTCATTGATGACATATGATGAGTTTCCATACTATAATTTAGGCAATCATCATTTCCGTATGCCAAAGCGGATTTAGCATAAGTTGAAGTCAGCATCAATTAGCTTATTGGATCATTGATCATGTGAAGATCTATCTTCGTATTCATTCAAGCTGAATAAGAATTCGAAGAATGAATGTCTTATAAGATTAGAGATTGGCCATTTTGTGTATAATCGCGCGCCTTAAATCGTATTTGCACACCCGTTTACCGACGCAGCACATATGATCCCTTAAGATAACGAATGGTTCATTGCTCGAGATGTCAAACATGTCTTATCTCAAATGTTTTAATTCGGGACGTATCGGGGAAAACAGTCAGCATTGATGCGGTTATGGATGCATGCATTTGTCGTCATTAGCATTCCTTGAATTTATGCGCATGCCTCATTTCGTTTTTTTAGTTGATGTGATTTTCTATGTGCCTTATTACAATTTTAATGCAACATTCTTCATTTTATCGATGACTTCATTGAATCCGATCAGCCGAACGGGGTCTATGTTCCAATGGTCCCTTCTTTCTGGTATCGCGTTGTCAGATCAATCAAATGTGTTAGATTGGTGTGATTTACGACCTGAGTTTCCTTTAAGGCGACGCTTTTTGCAAAGGGCTGGAATTGTTATTCGACGGCTTATTTTCATCACAAGATTTTGCTTTGTTAGGCCTAAATATAGGTAGCCTTGATATTGATGTAAGCTATCTATCAGTGTTCTGGTATTCTGAAACCTGAATCCATCTAACCAACCTTGTCGTGTATATGTGACCATCAACGTTTCATGATGTTTAAGCTGCATTTTTAGCCGGATATTTTTGATAACTGTTAGCCTGATTTTGCGCACTTTGAGTCGTTCGCTTAGAAATGAATCTATAAGAGATTATATGCGAGAGAGCGAGTGCTTGAACGATCCGATTTCATGGTCGTTCATGACGAAATGGAAAAAGATGTTTTGATTTACCATAGCTACTAGAAGGATCGACTGATGAGTAATTGTTCAATTTCGCACATTTGATTTAATGTTTCAGCCAATATGCAGATCAATGAACTACGAGTAAATGTCGTTGACGACAGAATTATTGACATTGCTTCATGTTTTTCAAATGAGTAGAACAATGAGTTGAGAGGGTAAGATATGAAATATAACAAGGTTATGTCAAACAGTAACCTGGAAAAATCAAAGAATATCTATACTTTTTCAACACAGTAAAACTATTATCGGTGCTCGTACGGAGAGCAAGATATACTTTATTGAGCTGAAAGATAGCTACTCAGGTACCGATTCCTTGGTGACATATGGAATGTATGATTCGAATTCACATTTGAGCAATTGGATGAAAACGAATGAAGACTAGATCTATTGCCATGTGAATTAGAAAAAGAATAACACAGCATACATAATATTAACTTCTTAAGACTCAGGCAATGGATGCTTGATAAGAGGAAGTGTTCGGATTATGGAAGATTACCGCTACAGTTGCATGCAGTATTTTCTGGAACTGAAATAGATCGATGATATTGAAGCGGATCGAAAGCGACCAGTAATATGTACATGTATGTTGTTTTCTCAAGAATCTGTCCTTTAAGAGCTTCAAAAAGATTCAGAGCTATTTACTAATGAAATTATAGGGACCTAATGAGTAAGCTCGTTTCTGCATGATCTAAGCGTCTGCTGACGTTTTTTGAAGTAAAACTTTTCATGATGATTTTATTTTTAACAATATATGCTTCTAAGCATTAGGAGGCCGAAAATGAGATTTTCACGCAATGATGTGTACACTGTGCCTACTACGAATCTGCGCGTCTGCCGAATTCTACCGGGTCCCTCTTCTTGTCAAGCAGGATCAAAGAAAAACCCAATAGGACGCAGATTGCATGTAACCGTATCTATGAAGCTAAACACATTCAGAATTGGCAAGCCTCCTAATGTCGGCATTTTGAGCAACTTAATCCACATTTACCCACATTCTCGCATACATTGGAAATGACCTGAAGACATTCCATGTTAAAAATTATGACTCTGTACTTTGAAGTTTTAACTGAATAAGTGAAAACATAGAAAATTTCATTTTAACCAAAAACTGTAATCTGCGTCCCATTGGATTGGCATATGTTTTTCGTGGAACTGTCTGACAAGGAGAGGAACCAGGTAGAACTAGGTAGACGAACAGATTCGAAGCAAGCATAGGGTGTACATCGTTCCGCAAAAGTCTGATTTTCGGCCTTTTGGCCTCGGTCCCTGCAAAAACTTTCCGGCTGCCGGACTTTTAAGGCTAAAGGAGAGCTTAATCAGCCTATTACTTCAGCCTTAAATATCATGTATGAATTCCCAATAATTCTGCGAAATTGACATTTTCAGTGACAGACTAAATTTGATTTCTTTTCCTGCAGCATCTGTCCACTCAGTTTATTATTCTTAAATAGTTTCCTCATTCATTGTACACGTACATGCATCATTTATCCCTATTTATCACCTATTTTACAATATTCAAATAGGGGGAGGTTCAAAAAGTTGATTGCGTGCATGTAATTGTTCTTTCCTTTTTCATGTTTACTGAAATTCAACAGATTACCTTTTAAATCCCTTCTGATCTATATGATGCATCTTAAACGGGGCCGTTGGCAAATTGAATTTCCATCTTCATTCATGACCGTGAGAGAGGCATGGAATTTCAGTGAACGGAAAATTCACAATTCATTTGCGAATATTTCTGAAATACATCGCTTTTGATTGGCAGATCAACACGCTTGAACTTGAATAATGGTCTTCGGTTGGTAGTACTAGTCAGTGTTGTGCCTCCGTGAATTGGTTCATTTGTTTTCATAATTCTTGCTCGGGTTCTGTGATTGTTAAATCAACAACAGTCTCTGCTAATTTGAAAGCTGTGACCAGCGGGCAAATCCTGATCGGAAGTATTAATCACTCACGGCTCGTAATAGTACTAGGTTGGTGACGCGATGCTTTTGTAGACTGCTTAATGGCCCAAAATTATTGACAACGGCTTCGAATGAAGATTTGTAAGAGAGATAAATCTAAGGATGTACTTTTACTCAGCAGGTTAGTTTCGCTCATCGACCGAAATCAATGACATGTCAATCATAGTCTTAAGACTGGAAGTTTTGGAATACAGAATTGGCAATTTTTCCAGACGTTGCCATGGTACATCTGTCGCTCTATCGCGAGAATTCATGTGTTTTCATTCGTTGAAACCATTTACAAAATGTTGAATGTTGATAATTGTCAATATAAAGGATAAGACGATTTATAAAAGCTAGAACTACAGTTCATTTTTAACCAAGATATAGCTACACCTGATTTATTTAGAATCTCTTAATGCGGACTATTCGATATTCTGGCTCGGTATCGCCAAAGTTATGCCTGAAATTTCGCTAATTTGGATGACTTTGTGTCCCTCTCGATTGCTGACTCCCTTTAGTATATAAATGTTTCAATACGCAAGTCAATTGGTCATTATGAAACTAAAAAAATGTGAAAAACCGCGGACAATTCAAATAGTTCATTTATGAATAGTATGCGTTTCATAATATGATTTTGCTCTTTGGATTCTTCATATTAAGAGCATGTTACTTTTTCGTTAATAGGAGCCCACTCAATAGATGTAGAAAAGAACATCTGAACATTTGAGGACTGTGAGTAATAGTGCTTCTCAAGAGGCTCATCTCAAACATGTCTAAAAGAACTAGAATCCCGCCGCTCCAATAGAAGTCGAGTCTCCAATAGACGCCCAGTTTTCAAAGAAAAATGGTTCTGGTATTCTGCATATCAACTGACCGGGTATATAAATGTGCTGGGTTATTGTGACTTTTTAAGGCAGCAAAGATTCATCCTTAAGCCGAAATTAGCAGACTTGTACAACGTGCATATAATTTACATGAAACTTTTCAGATTGTTATTAAACTTTTGTAACTGACGTTTCATATCTAAGATGTTTTTTGTATGCTACTCTGTATAAATATTTACGTGCATGTACAAGAGTGCGATTGCGATTTCTAGAAACTTCTATGTAAACAAGTTTCTATTTCATAGCATCAAAAATAGATTGATGTTAGATTACATTAAGCAAAGTTCAGAAGGTACAAATTATTACAAATTATTACAAATTGTTCGACGTAGTATGAAGGAGAGATTCATTCTTATCAAGTAGAGCGATCACCGACTGACTGTGTGTTGACCGTGAGGTCTTAATAATTTCATGCGAAGGAAGTTCAATGCCTGGTTGACTTATTGGCTGGCAGACTTTCAGGGTCGGGCGTTTTTCGGACAATGCAAGACAATGTTTGTAGTTGGTTAGCCAATAAGTGAAAGGGCAGGACCCTCCTCGTGTTGGGTGTTCCATCCTTCCGAAACGACTTGCACATAATATAACCTCTTCTATGACGAGCCATGTGGAACCGTCTTAATGATGATGAAGACAGCAACTGTGCGGGCCAAGATGTTACCGAGTTTTTGACGTTTACAGAGTTTGTTCATTTCAGAGAACCGCAGTGGATAATTGCCGACCTGTCATTAAGAATGGGAAATTCGTGTTAGTAAAACGAATTCGTGAAGACACGAGTGACTTCAGACATCAACATCATTCTGTGTAATGTTCATCTTATGCAAATGTTAAGTTGATGGTTTAATGATTACATCTTTCCATGAAAACTTTCATTGAAATACACGGAGTTAGGAAGTTTTTCTTCTCATTTATTTTGAGTTTGAGGGACGTACATTCACGAACATAGCAGTGAAAGAAACAAAGCTTCGCCGTCGTAGCATCTTTGTCAAGGGCTTTCACAATTTGAAGCGGTGAGGATCATGGATTTAGAAGGAAAATATTTCTACTATCTACATGGTTTATCGACATGGTTCTGCAGTTTAACCAGTGCGTCAATTTGCATGTTTGTGTACTTATTATGAACTACATGCATGTATATCAGGTGCTACAATATGTGTTGAAGCAAATGATGCTCATGATATCATCCACTGACATTAAGATTTAAGCTAATTAATATGATTTCGGGTTTCAATTACTAGTTTTGACAACATTCAGGTAGCCACAATTACACTATCTCTACCAAGATGAGCTTTGATTGAGGGGGCATTCCCCTTAACTAGGCCACTGGTGAGGATGGCTTGTACATAGCTTGATTTTAAAAATATAAAAAATTAAATCGTTTATAAGTATTAATTTATTTCCCTTACCGTCTTCGGTTGAGTAGACTTGCCTTTATACGTATTTCAGTACCTGCTCTTTACTAGAGTAGGTTACTCTATGTTGTCAGTATTAATTTATATTCATTCGTTCATGACTTTTAATTACCTAATTATTTACTAGATTCTCCACTAGGGTAATTGTTTAACTTTGGCGTCTTCCGTTTCCTGGATCCTTCGAATTTTTTTGACCGTGTCGTGTCTTGATTTGATTATATATGAAACGTCGAAATGTCCAAATATTGAGAAAGAACTATAGTATGATGATAAATATATATCTAGGTAAGTTCACTAGACATTTTGTGAAGATTTATAGTATGATAAAATCTTCCTTGTCCATTGTTCCTATCAAATGGGGTTTGCTTTACATTGCATCGTATAACAGCGATTCACAACTGGTAATTGGTAAGATCGTCTTAAAATAGTTGATTATAGTAGTAATTGTGTTCGTGCTCCTGAATTTTGAAACAGTGGAGATGCAAGTAAGACTGAGTTGTTGATATGCTTGTGCACCATAACTGTACATGCAAGTCCGACGGTCGATTCTGGTTGTTTTAATCTATTCGCTGAGTTCTTCACTAACGAAGTAAAGTACTCATATCTTGATGAGTCCAACACTTATCTATCTACATAATTTTTGAATATGTAATTTTATCACGCGTGCTTAGAAGTGCAATGGATTGTTGTTAGCACTTTTCGAACTATTTGAGTTTACCTCTTTATGACATTTAAAATTCAAGTAAAGAGATTTGATGATGCTAATAATAATTCCATTTTATCTAGTGTGGAACACATCCACTACTAACACACTGGTTTTTCTTACTTTTTGTATTGCCTTGTTTATTTATTATCTCACGAAGAAGCTCATCGTCATATACTCAGCAGCAATCATGTTTTATTAATGATATGATGAATGACCTTTGAGTCGTGTGTACCATTATTATTTCATGCTCAGACATGGTGGTCATCTAGCAGAATGGCATTAGGTTTGATGAGCTTGCTTTCAGTTCGCATCGGGTCATTTAACATCAACTGTTTTATAGTTATTGCCGACTCTAGCAGCTTATAAAGCTAACTGCATGCTCATGACTATAAATCAGCCGTTAGGAATGAGTCTGTGTCTCATTTTTCATTGTTGAAGAGTACTGTTTTAGTTGGTATAAGAAGCTAAGTAGGCTTTCTATCGGAGCATGATATTTGTCAACGAGAACAGATGAGCGTCAAGTTGTGCACTGTAGGGCTGAAGCGCGTGGAAGAATTTCGGGAAATGTACACGGTATTGTAATTCGTCCTTTAGGAGGCCGAAAAGATAAATACTTCGATCCGGAATTGTCACACTTCCTCTCCATGAAAATAAAGGTCAATCGATGTTGTGGAGCGGAGCAGGCAGCTAGAAATATTGCTGGTGGAAATGTTGTGGGACCCTACAAATTAGCCGGTGTGGCTTAAGGTTCAAATAGATTATTCAGAAACATTATTCATAGTGACTAAATGGTAAATGTTTCGGTGAAGCGGCTTTATAAAAATGCAGAAAATTGTTTTAAATTGGCAACAAATATCTAGTATGTGCAGTCATCCTTGCGTATTGGCATTTACAATGCACCTAAAGATTGTACCAAAAACATTACATTGACTTTGAGAAATCAATTCAGGTTGAGTGACGTGTATGACCTATTTGTAGACCTGCATGAATGTTTTCAGGTGTAGCGTAAGCAAATACAGGAAGGTACATGAATATTGTCAGGAATAATCTCTCGCAAATAACGCAACTTGCACTGACAACACCCCCACTAGGGCCTATGAACTGAAAAATGTTAAACGAATAGTGTGGATATGGTGTTGAATCATGGTAATCGGAAATTAATGGCATTGCAATTAATGGTGGCAATCAATTGTTTGCTCCTATCAAAAAATTGCAATTGATTAATGTGATAGAATAATTGCAATAAATTGATTGTTGTCAGTAGATAATTGCAATTAATTAAATCATTGATTTGAGTTGCAGTGGTGAAAGTATTTGATTGACTGATTTACGTACTATGCCATCACCACTCATCATCGCAGAAAAGACATTTCAGGGATTTGATTAGATACTAACCTCCCTAAACATATCTTATTCACAACTGATTACTTTCAGGATTCTAATCAGAAACTACTTGATGCACAGCTTATTTGGTATCTATGTATTGCGACACTTTTATGATAACTTTTAAAACTCTGTTATATGTTCTGTTATAGGCACGTATGATTAATCATCCACTTGTTTCAATAATTGATTATCATTGTAATTATGATGCATGGACTTGAGTCTATAATGAAATTTGTCGGCATTCACATCCAATTAAGAATGTAGGTTTATGTTTACGTCATCGTCAAAATTAATAAGAGGCTATTATGCGACTTGCAACCATGTAGGCCCATGTAGCATAATTCATGAAATTGAATTTGCAGTAAAAAAATGCAAAATTAATAACTATATTTAAATAGATTACAGAAACAAAACAAATAGGTAGCATGAAAGAAAAGAAGAAGACACGTTAGCCATGGAAGGCATGCAAGGTTGGACTTCTTGAAAGCAGAATTGTAGCATTACCACTTTGTATTGAGACAGATAATTTCTGGAAAATCCAGTCGATCGTTCTGCCATGCTGCCGATCTGGCAGCTGTTAGCTTGATTGTGTCGAGAGCAACACGACCCTAAGCTCCGAATATTGAACGGCTATTGGAAAGAAAACGAAACCCGCCGTTTCGCTGGAGCCCAGAACCTCACCATCCTCTGCATCTTGGCGGCGATGAGCTGCCGCAGCCTCCTCAGCCGCCGCATTGATAATGGTAGCTTGCTGCAGCGGTGAGGTGACACTGATATCTAAAGCAGCCGGTTGATCCTTGGACCAATTTCAGATGATGATGTCGCAGTCCCGGACCATACTGAGTTGGTGATGAATAATCAATAATTATTCTCCTCAAACGGTAATGAAAAATAATTGAAATTAATTGATTTGGCATAGAACATAAGTGCAATTGATTAATTACTTCCATCAAATAATTGAATTAATTTTTGATAACCCCTGGTGCTAAACGCCAAGACAGAATCGGCCAGAGTGGAGCGGGACTCAAAAAGCATAGCCGGAGCTGAGCGGGCAGTTAAGAAAATGTAGCTGGAGCAGTAGGGAGCGGTACTCCAAAAGACTTAAGGTGCATTCACACTGGACGCGGCGCGTCCAACAAAAAATGCCTGTTCTCACCGAGCCGCGTGGCGAGGTGCGGGAGAGGGGGGCAGCTCCAAATATCATGTCATTGTGGACACTTCTTATTGCTAAATAATTAGCGTATTCATATTCCTTGTGTTACATGCATTCGAATGAGCCCAAACAAGATACCATAATATGACACTTTCCCGAGATAGTTAAATGACGTACTCAGTTTTCAGAATTAACATGAAATCAGATGCAACATTTCAAGCATAATGACTAGAAAATGACATCTAAACGACACATTCTCGAGGAAATACAGTGACATTTTGCATTAGATCTACGAGCGTGAGCAAAGTGCGATGTAATCAGGTACTTAGATCTGCAAGTTTCCTCAGACGAGAACAGTTCGTTATGAATTGAAATGTTGCTAGGGGCAGTCTATTTTAGAGTAATATCCGAGTAATTCTACGATGAGTCTTGGTCGACCAACAGTCCAGAAAATAGTCTCAATCTCAGAAGAGCACTGAGTTCAGTATGATAAAGCGACAAAAAGGCATTCCGTCCTGTTAATTTTCGCTAAGTAAATCCGAATCTGCAGAAATTATTCTCTTGAGTATCAAAATCTATAAGTTGTGGATGTCGTATGATTTGAGGGAATATCAGATCAGATATTTCACAGCGAATACTATTCATAAAAATCAAGTGAAATCAATCCTTTTTTCAAACTGTCAACACAATTATAAGCTATTATATCGACTGTTGTCACCCACTGCGATGATTTTTTCAATGAGAAAAAATGACTGCTGTTTGCAAAATAGATGTCACCATCATCTTCGTGAAATTTCCTTTAAAATGAAGTGTGTTTCAACTAAATTGGTAAAGAACTCGACGATCTGCGTCAAATAAACGATATGAAGTGTTTTGATGACTTCATCGCAATGCTTGAAGGAGTGGCATGGCGCACAATGAAAGACGGATGAAAGAGACCGCCATTGCTAAAGTTATTTTTTCCGATTGCAAATGAAGTAATGCATACTTTCCAGTGATTGACATTGCAAATTATTCGTTAGGATGTGACCATTGCTATAAAATACATAATTTTGCGAAAACTAATCATTTGATATTTCATATTTGTATAGAATAAGGTTTTAAGGACACATGTCATTTCCACATTTTCATACATAGGGTGACAACAAGGCACAGGTTAGAATTGACGCACGGATTGACTTTGCTCACAATACGACCTTTATTAACTGACATCGTCTATTCTATAGTAATCGGGAGTATCACTCTATTGAAGATTATCAGATAAGTTGAGAACAATGACAACTTTCTCATCGTCGTTTCCGATACTCGTTTTGCAGTAAATAAAATACCATTCATCTCCAAATGCATTTATGAATTCAGTTTCATGGTTGACAAAGTATGAAAGTGCACTGATAAAGGATTTTGATGTACATGTACATTTGGTCACATTGTCCTCACAGAAGGTCAGAATTGTCGGATAGCTATGTCGGAAGTCAGTCATTTCTCTGTCAATGTGTGGTGTCAGGTTTCAGTGCAGAGGGTAGAGCAAGCCGCGAGGCGTCTTGGCCCGGGATGGATTTTCCTGTCTCGTAAAGCAAACCGCGCGTCATTGCAGAACATTTTTCTGAAATTTCTTGGACGCGTGGTCCCGCGCGTCTTGTGTGAAGAGAAGGTTCTGAACGAAAATTCTGGATGCCTGAGACGCGCCGCGTCCGGTGGGAATGGACCTTTAGGGTAAAGCGGGACTGGTAATTTTTCACAACATCACATCACTGATGTCAATACTTCTCTTGAAATATAAAGCATGATCGACATCTATCTCCGAGTCAATCAATGACTGAAGCAATTTTTCCTGTTCGTGTATACGTTTGAATAGTATATCCTACAATGGACTGCTTTCTTAGCTTGCAACTGTGTACTGTGGTACTGCAATCATGCAGCAAGTCGCTCACAATTGTTGTTGTTGGTGTTTGTTGATTGAAGTATGTTATTCCTAGTTTACTATGATTTGAAAAATATCATGAATGTGCTGAATTACTTACATCTTAACGCCTGGTTATATAAAACGTGACAATCAAAATTCGCTTCTGTAGTTCGATTATCCGGGAAAATTTAATTCACTTAAATACTACAAAGTACATTGAGTAGTCTCACAACTTCCGGTAAATTTAAATTTTCAAGAAAGTCAATTACTAAAATGAATAATTACATATTAAAACAGATAATGTTAGTATAATTTGCATAATAAATAAGTCGATATGTCACCATCAAGCGAGTTGAAAGATGCATCTGATTTCTCAACACTATGAGGTCAAGAATAAGCGTGAGTTGTACTTGTTTGCGAGTTTCTGTCCTGTCGTAATGTTGTCTACGCATGGGCGTAGTCAGTTCAACGCTTGTAAATCTCAATTCTTCATCATCTCTCTGCACTTATGCATTCATGTCAGATAGGAAATGGTCAAGTAGCTGAAGTCGATAGAGGAAGTCAGGTTTGACTTTTCCAGAGGTGTAGCGAGAAGGATTAATCCTTTGAATGTGTCGAATTCATCTTACTCTGCAAACTGGAAATCATGAAATATGATTCTGACGTGTTCAATTTTTAAATATCTCTATATATACTATAAAATACTCATGTGAATCATGTGAGCATTCCGTTTTTGTTGAATTCAATTATGTTAGGGTTTGCAATGCAATTTGTGTATCAGAAGTGCTTGATAGAATCCTCTGCGGACTTTGAGATGAAAGTGTGGAAATGGAATAAATCCGTCACTTCTGTCAGGTAGCAGTCCACTACCTACAGTTGCTTGCTATGCTAATAAGAAATCTGTAAGAAAGAAATGAAGAACAAAATTAAAGTTTTAAATCATGCAGTAATCAAGTAGAAAAACAATTGAGTGAAGAAACAGACACTTTCATAAATTCAATAACTACAATTACATGTAATAGTGCACGTAAGATCACACAATTTAATTTTCAAGCGCTCACGTGGAAAGTATGTATTCTAAACATCCTCTAAACTAACCGTTGTCATCAGTTGTCTTTCAAAGCATAGTCCCAAATTTATTCTATGCCCCTACCTTGGTTCTATGCCTCCTGAAAGAGTCAACAGAATGTATTGGACATGTACACATTGGAAAAATTTATTTTGTTTATTCATTGCGATAATAAATATAATAGATACATTCCTATCCGCTGCATTGAGGATGGCATTAGTATGTATTATATTAGTACAATGCTGCTGTCATTAGTACCAGTGTATCTGCGGTTTGGCTACAATGTTTCGCGACCTTGGTGGAATAGTAAGATTAGTACACAGTAGCTGGCGCTTTAAAATTGCTAGTCCGATGTGCGAAGGCGAGCTTGGTTAATTTGCAGTTTGCAGCCACTATGTTTACTTTTCCCATGAAAGACAATTGCAAACATGTGATACAGTGTGTCCTTCTGAACAATCAATTTATCATTATATTTCTATTTGAGCAGCTCTATTAATTATTTTTTGATCATCATCATCATCCCCATTAATATGTATCTTCTTAATAAATTAGTAATTTAACTACTTAAATTTGAAATATGTTGCATTAGAGGATACTGCTAGCATCTGCAACATATTGAGTAGCATTATTAGAAACGCTATGTAAAATTGTCAGTGGATGACAATTGCTGTTTTGTATTGGCTTCATAATCGGGTCTGCCACTGTTAAAATGCTGAAACAATGGAAGATACGTAATCCTGACTCCTCGGAATCTTTACTACCAATTATTGTTGTGTATGGCGTAACTTTCTGCATTCCAGTGTCAAACATGATCAACAGGCACATTTAGCTCACCGAATTCTTCTTGTGTTTTCAACTGCAAGTATTGTACTTTTCCATTGACACAGTAAATGACTTATTGCGTCAATTAATCTACATTGATTCAATCTCGTCACTTAAATTCATGTACAATCAAAGGTTAAGTATAAAATGAAGAATTTGAAAAGAATGATTACATAAAATCAATTTCACAATTAGCTAAGTGGCTAATGCATCGCAATCCCTAGATAGATCGCGATCAGGTGACAATTATGGAACGAAAATTCCATCTTAGTGAGATATCCATCGTTTTCTTGTTACTTTTTACGTTCTTTAACAAAAACAAACTTTTAGATAAGGAGTGTGAAATATTGTTTTTCCATGTTTTGACTACAATGGTTGATCGTTGGTGAATATGCTAACCTAGCTAGGTATGCGGAAGCATAGAGACAATGAATTGAAAATGACTTATGTGTGAGCTAATAACGGACTAATCATTCTATTGTAGAGAGAGAATGCCTTGACCAAATGTCATGAATTTTCAGGATTTGGAAAAGTCAAGAAAGAGGTGTTAAATTATAATTTTTTATCTATATACAAGTATTTCAGCTATCTATGTGTCAGAGCCATTGTTAAGTAAACAGTTTTCTTGATAATGGCTATGGCACATGAATAGCCGACATATATCAATAAAAAGTAAAAATGTGACACCTTCCATTTGGCTTTTCGAAATCCTGAAAATTATACTTTTTTCTAGATTCACGTCCTATTTGGAATGTAAACCCTAAACTGCATTAGAAATGTCACTAGTGAATTATTCTATTATAGATCAAAATGCGGAAATTAATTATCTTATTTTATTAAATTAAGATCCGATAATAAATGCAACTAAATTTATATTTAGATTATTAGCTTTCGCAAAAAAAATTGATGCTCAAAACTTTATGATCTCTGGCTATTTACAGAGAGTGAAATCGAGTCAAGTTAGTACATTTTTATTAATGGCCTGCTAGCACGCTGATGCTGAAAAGTAAAGTTTTGAATGTATAAGAAATCGTGAGCCCGGAAACGTTGATGGGGATGTTATGCAATGTACGAGCAAAGGCTATTTTCCTATTAACACGATGTTTTCTCTGCTCTTCAGGAAACAGTACATGCCAGACATGCATTTCACACATAAATCAATCATAGGAAAAATTGTGAAAATGCGATATCAGTTTTCATGAGCAAAGACCTGAAAGTCGATTTACGATTAGTAGTGAAAGATGCGTTCAACACATGCCAAACGACCGTCACCTCGCGAATATAATTTATCTGCTATATGTATATCTCCTATCTTGTGCTAAAATTCGAAAATAATGTCTCGCTATTTCTTAAGTACATGTATAGGCCTAGAATAGCTCCCTTTATGTACATGCGGGTGTATACGAGTATGGTTTAAGACAACCAATGTGATCACTGTGGTAGCATCATCGATGGCATTCATGAGATTTGGATTGAGTTGGGTTAGAACCCGACCGGAAATTCCCAATAAGATTGGGCGAGATTGCCAGCATAATGGCAAGCCTGATAGAATGCCTTGATTCTGTCAGTAGATGAAGCGCGTCTGAACACTGGTGGGAGTGATTTTTTCTTAAATTTTCTTTTGCTGTATATCAAAGTTCAATGAATAGCCTCCCGCATGTCAGATTCGTTCCAGGAGAACGTCATTCTGATAGAAGCTTTTAGCAAGATGGAGGAATTATGATGAATGCTTGTCATGGTGATGTTTTCCCATCACACCAGTCTGAATCACACGATAAATTCCAAAAATGTGACGTCAATTTTCATCAACAAAAACGTAGACGTCGATTAATAGTGAAAGATGCGTAATCATTTTGTTCGGTAGTAGAGATCAACATTCCAACTGTACTTGACTTCGATGACTTCATATCTGATGTCAACTGATTAGCTGACCATCGAGAGAAAATACTTCACCCATGATAACATCATTCATATCACAATGAGTCTCCTTCGACGACGGTCATTCCTTCGAGTAAGCTCTTTCCGAATGTCAATCTTAACTTAAGCAGCAGTAATGAAGTATCCGAAGTTTTCCGTACCATTCATTCACTGCACGTATATAATTTTCCGTCCTATGTGCCCCATGTTTCGGGGGTTGAAATTCGGTAAGCGTCGATTTGGTCTAATGGCGCCTCTCCACACGTTTTGATTTTGGACACTAACTCGCGAAAATTGACGTCTGTAGTCTTCCCGAACGTCGTCGTGCAACCTCTTCCTTAGCCGGTCTCTAGGAATGTGTCCCTCTGCCTCCTTTTTCCAGCAGTTCTTATCCACTCTCTAAACGTGACTATACCAGTCCAATAAAGTCGCTCCCTACGATTGATCGCTTCCATCTTTTGGGTGCCGAGCCTTCTCCGTAGCTCTTCTCTTCAGAGAAGCACTGTCAGTTGCTTTCAGCGTACCCACCTCAGCACTGCTATGTCAACTCAAATCGTTTGATGTCCTCCACAGTGACTGGTCACGTCTTACTGATGTATGTACAGCATGGTACCTCTTCTCACACACGTGATGTCTTTGATGAAAGCATGGCCTCGAGTTCGGAAAGGAATACTGCAGTTTGTAAGAATGGGATGGAAGTTCTTCCACACACAAAATTCATGTTGTGACAACATCACCACAACGACCTGCCTGACCTGGCATGTCGCCTAATTAGAAAAAAGAATTATTGCAGCTCAGTCAGTTTTGCTGTTAGTATTACAGAGGTAATTATAGATCCTCTAAAGATTGCTTCATTCTTCGTCATCACTCCCAGAAGACTATTTTGTTTTTTACTTCTGACAGCATGCCTAAACCAACTGGAACTGACGTGCGTGAAGTTAGTATATCCACCCAGTGGGACCAATTTCTTGGTCTCGCTGATAGGTGCAGCAAATCAATTTTATTTTGTCACTACCTGATCCAACTTGTTGCGTTGATCACAATTATATGCTCCATTTTCCATAACAACGCAGTTTTGAGTGCATTGATTGAAAGATAGCTCCGCTAACTTCACAATCAGATTGCATAAGAAGCTAAATTCGGATTACAGGCTAAAAACTGCATTGTTATGAAAATGAAAAATATTTGTTATCATTGCAACAAATCAGATCAGGTAGTGTCAAAATTAAATTGTTTTACTGCGCCTATCAGCGAGACTAAGAAATTGGTTTCGCTAACTATACAGCAGAACCACTTTTGTCTTTAAACTTGAATTTCTCCAAAACGTTCGTGAATTTGTGGAATCTGAGCCCAGACTCATGACCAGTCAGGAAGCTGAAGTTGTTTCGGGTAGAATTATGCTGCAACAAAAAAATGATCAGCTAATTGCCACGCACATCTGGAACTGCTTCTACAAATGTCGCACAGGCTCAAATTCTCATTGTCTGTCAACATTCCTCTGTCAATAACTCAATAATATTCAACTGTCTTCATTTTGGATCATATCTGGCGTTCTTTATGCACAGATCGTAGTGCCTTTATCTGACGTTGCCTGACGCACATTGGATACATACCTTCGCTTTCCTTTGAACCGTTATGTTGCGTAATACGTTGCGGCTGACAGTTCTGTCACGAACATTTTAAGGTTGTGTTCTTAGGATCGAAAGGAAGTTGTGCTTTACTGGTGTAACAAAGTACAAAATTTGACAAGAATTTGTCAAACTTAACTAAAGTAGAGATTTATGTATCTTTGCAGACATAGTTGTTGGAGGTTCACTTGCAGTACAAACCGTGGCACAGTGGTTAAGTGCTTGGCCTTGTGATCTTTCGGTCCAGTGGTCGAGCCACGAAAGTGTCATTGGAAGTCGTCAGAAAGAGCATCCGGACTAAAAGATCACAAAGTTCAAGATTAAAGTCTGACTGTGTCAGCACCGTCAAAGCCCCAGTAAGGGGACTAGTGACGTTATACCATCATGTTTTATTAAGGTAGTGGTCAGGATTTAAACACAACTGTTAACAAAATGTTTTCACAAATGTTTCTAAACAAAAAACATGTATTTTTACTTTTCTGCCTAAGCTGCATTATTTGCTTTTTCAATTCAGCTACTTACTATTGCATGAATCGCTTACCTAAACATCTGCTTTGATGTGTGAAATAGATTATCGGTAATTCCGATAACACGCTATTCGTAAGTTTGCTATCTCGTATGTTTATATCATGCTACTTATATATATATATATATATATATATATATATATATATATATATCTATATATATATATATATATATACTTTACGCAACTTTATTTCTTGGAAGTATTCTAAACCGGCTACATTTCTGTTGTGTAAGAACCACTCTCCTAGAACAATTTGTCTATTCTTATGACCCTGACATCAGAATTATACGAAGTGCATCTTGCAGGACATTCATAACCAGTACTTTTTGATATTACTTTGATGTACGTGTCACGCTGTGTGGAATCAATGCATTTTTCATGTCTGAAAATAGTTCTGTGGCTGTAGATCGGATTCTGTCATTCACAGCACAATGTTTTACTATTGAGAAAAGAGTGAGCTGTCATCATATAGATACTGAGTAGTGAGAACCATTGAAGATTAGGCGGATTACATGGCGCATATCATCTTGTCGTCTACTTGTCTCAGCTTTCGACTTTCAATCATTGTATTGATTACGCCCTTTGCTTCCTTGAACATCATTATCACACGCCAACGATAATTTAGACATTAAGACGACACTATTAGCTCAATTAAATGTTTGTTACACGGCGCAGGATGGAGATCAATAGGGCAAAGAGTTTATGGTGTCCTTCTTTTCCACTCAGTCTGTCCAACATAGGAAGGTATTAGTAGCGCTGATGACATCAGTTCACCTTTATTTACATTGTATTTAAATCAATCAAAAGCATTTATTGAAGTATCCAATAATTAAGTTCGGTGTTATTGATGGCATTCCATATAGCCATGAAACCAACCTCGGTCCTAATTTGTTAGGGCCCTTACTTATTTGTAGCCTAGATAGGATCTCATATTTTTATCTTTCTTCAACAACCAAACTCGTGAAGCATGATGATGACATCACAGTTGCAGAGACAATCGACTCCGTATCAGACATTTTAAACTTACCAACAATAGTAGAAATAAGCAAAAAACTCTCCCGAGTGGATAACTGCCGATGTTGTTATAAATGTAAAATTTGCAAAAGTAAAAGTATGCCGACGTTTCACGCCCAGACGCCTAGTCTGGCAGCTCTGACAAATAGTGATTTTACAAAATTCTGATTCTCGTTGCAAACCGATGTACAGGCATAATAATTGTGACCTTTGTGAAAAATTACTTTCTCATTATGTTTGTGATATAACTTGTGTAATTTATCAGTTCACTCGAAAATTTTTTAGGGGCCAATATATTGGAAAAACTGCTCGTCCATTTAATTTGAGATATAACGAACATAAAAACAGCATAAAATATAGAAACAATTTTAGCGCGTTAAGTGATCATTGTAGGAGTGCCAATGGTATTGACGATTTTAATGTAGAAATCTTAAAGCTTGTGCATGATTCGGTTGAGGCAAGTTTGGTGGAAGATTGTTTGATTAATTATCATCAACCTTCGATGAACAGGCGTCACGAGACTGTTGCAACGAGAATCAGAACTTTTGTAAAATCACTCTATTTGTCAGGACTGCCACGACTAACCGTCCGTCCGTGAAACGTCGGCATATTTTTACTTCTGTAAATTTATGTTTCTAACAACATCGGCAGGTATTCACTCGGATGAGTGTTTGCTTATTTCTACTTTCGAATCATGGTCCTCCCGCCTTCTGCTATTGTATTTACCAACAATATTTGATTCGATAGACAATAAGTTGTTTTCTTGTTTTACCATTTAGTGCTTTGGTATTCAAATCAAACATTCAAGTGTTCTGTAAACAATGCTTGCTGTAGTGATCTTTACAAATATTCATTGTCTTACACTAAATTATGCCTTTAAGTTAAACTATCTAATGTTCGATGTTCTTTATCAAGACGTTTGTATAATGCTTCGAGTTATAAAGACTGCTGTTGGAAGTGCAGACCATATCAAGGCAAAGACATAAAAATTTCTCATGCTAATGTGTTCATGTAATGTGCTGCTCGCCAGTTGGCGGTCATTTATGTGTAACACTAATTGCAAAATTACAGACTTAAATAATCGAGCACATAAGATAATTTGTGGCTATCATAGTAAATGTAATTACTTTAAATCGACTCGAGATCTTCGCTGAGGTAGCAATAATAAAGTTTCTGCTGCGTTGTGAGATTCATTCATCTCATTTATCGTATTGCATATTCCAGAATTGTCTTGCAGTCCGCCGGTTACACTCCTTTCTTCCTTGGACGTGATCTTTGATTACCAATGATGCTAGAAGATGGCGCAAATTTGGAAGCTGTTACTTGTAAATTACAGACAATTATGTTTTGGAATGTTTTGGTTTTCATTGTTACAACAAAATGAAAGTTGACCTGACTTAGTTACGAATCTGACTGAACGTTGACTTCTGTTGTAACTATCGAATATAAAACGTAATATTTTAGAGTCATTTTTCCTTCAAGTTCAATAAAACGAATATATGGACAATTTCTTCTTACCGCATCAACTTCTTCACTCAGTTCCTTAGCTGGTATTAATAAGGACATAGGGAATAATAGAAAACCGACATTTTTATAATGGAAGATTCAGAGGTTGCAGAACGAAAGCATTTTTAAATTCGTTGCAAATGTGTGAGTGAATGAACCCAACCTCTCAGCTTATAATTATTCATGATGTTAAACGATGTCAACAAGATATGCAAAGCAAGCCGTGTCGTGGTTCAGTCATTAGAATAATCGACAGATTTACATGCAATACTATCGCTGCAATACATGAAGCACTCTCACCACGCACCATTGTTAGAAAGCCATCAGTGGTAATTTCAGTATATATATAGAAAGCAGATTATGATTGATCAGCTCTTTGGACTATCAGTGAATCATGCATGTCCTTTCTGAAGCTGATAACCAGGAGTATTCAATTTCCGCTGTAAAATGGTTGAAATTCTGCGGCATGAAGCCAAATTTCCGCGGTTTATGGTAATAATCAAGAATTCTTATATGTAGTAACGCTAAGATATGGCTAACATTATAGAAAACGTTAGTGGTAACTGGACGAACTGTTTGTGAGCCTGCGTGCACCTGCTTTGATCTCACAATTTATTGAAAATGAGTTTTAAATGTTCCCAGATGCTCCATTGCCGTCAGGCATAGGTTACGTGGACTATGATATTTTCAATCTCACAAAATGAGGAGCAGTTTGCGTCATCGCATGTCATGAAAAGTGACAACTGTACAAATCTAGTCAAAGATGCCGGTGCAGGAAACATTTCATTTTTAAGACTGATAGAAAAATGATTTTTTATGCGCGGAATTCCATGGTCCGCAGAAAATAAGCATCCCTTTGTAACTGTAACTATCTCCGAAATAATGAGACAAAATTGATTTAAGAAAAAGGAGTAAAATTCAAGCAAATAACACACGGAATTCTACGCATGATCACTGTAAAGAGGCACAATTATCACCTATAAAGCACCAAAACATAATTGCATGAATGTTGTGGAATGACAAAGACCATTAAGGAAATAGACTTAAAAACCTTTTGGTAAACATGAATTTTCTGAAATAATTATTTTTGATGATTAAGCAAGAAATGTGCCAAAATAGATCGGCAGACGCAACACTGAGGTGGAAATCATTCATCACTTCCTCCGATTCATTCTTCTTAAAAGGGACTCTACTTCGTCGAGCACACCACTGCACTGACCTAAAGATTTGAAATGAAATACGAGTTCTTATCCATGTGATAACGCTTCTGTAGTCTTCTTTTTTTTAAAGCGGTCGATCTTCTCTGCCAGCTTTCGAAAAAACATCTGTGCCTCAACTCCCATACCTCCATTTGTTCCGAAAACTAATGGCGTGAAAACTCCAAATTCAACATCAAGCACTCTCTGTAGATAACTATCTTCGAATCTTTGATTCCATTGTAATGTACGATACTGCAATAGATTTCAGCAGCCATAAATGAAGCCATTTTAAAAGTTGCGACTTCTGCCAATCTAGAAAAAGTATAGCAACAGACGATGTTGCTGGTGCGAGGTGAAGCACATTTATCTGTGAAGATGCGTGAGATATGACATTCAATCTTTAGACGAAAGATAAGCCATCGATAGATTATGTCGTAAATCTTCAATTTAAGGTTGCATGAACATCGCAGTAAGGTCAATTGCTGCAAAACACATACCGTTATGAATTTATGCTTCAATAAATCCCTTCGGGGATTTCTGCATACTGCGAGGCTTGTTTGGTTAGGAGATTATGGTAGGTAGAATGACGAGTTTTTCTTCACTGTATGATTGCAATTTCTCATTAGGATAGGATTGAACATCGACCTGGAATATTCGATGGCAGCGGTAATGATTTGAAATATTTCTGGTTGCTTTACAATCCGAAAATAATAAATGTACAACTTCGTCTTATGTACAAATTTGTGTGGTCTCTGTGGCACAGTGGTTACGTGCTTGGCGTAGTGATATTTCGGTCCTGTGGTCAAGTGCGGAAAGTGTCATTGGAAGTCGGTAGGAAGGGCATTGGGTTAAAAGATCACACGGCTCCATATCAAGTCTGACAATGTCAGCACCGTCCAAGTCCCTAGCATGAGAGAGCAGTGAACTCAATAATTAAGCATAAAGGACGCAAGGAGGAATGACTGGGTGACGCTTATTACTCGAACGGTGAAGAGACCTGTTTCTCAACCGTATTTTACTCGGGCTATTCTGGGCTCTGAAAAACCAGGGGCTCATTGTTCGATGTTCCTATGAATCAATCGTCCCGAAATGGCTGAACACAATTTGCTCGGTTCAATGGTGGCAACAGTTTTTACCAACTCGGTTATCTTACTATACATAGCAATTCATAATTTGATTTTCACGCTGTTTTCAAAAAAATAATTTTTTAGGTGTCTGTTGGAAAGTGATCAGTAATCAACAACACCTTAAAACAGTGTCGGCAGTATGTTTGGTTGCTTTGAGATAGTCAGGTGCTGAACAGAACTCGAATAGAGATTTCTAAAAATACTTTAGAAATATTTTTACAATACCTTTACTTCGGTTATTTATCGTGGATAATAATTACAGCAACTGCCATAGAGTAAGTATACATGTACATATACTCATTGACATAATTAATGAAACAAACTATCATTGGCTTGAATTGAAGTTTGGTTCATTTTTTTCTCTGGTATGATGCAATATCTCGCTTTCTATGTATTACCATTCAACTTATTAGAGAATGGAGAAAGATCTATGGTGGTCAAATTTCAAATTTTGATATCGATGCAACTCACAATTGCTTTTACAAATTGAACATAAACGTTAACTGAAATCCAGCTTTTGTAAAATAAAATGACACACGATCAGTTTACCAGAGGTATGGCTATTGGAATGATTCGTTGTGGTAGAAGTTGTGCGAGTGTTGCCGAAGAGCTGCAACTATCGAGAGTCATTGTTTGGAGGTGGTGGTGTCGATGGAAAGCAGAAGGAGATGTTAAAAAGAAGAAGGGATCTGGTCGACCAAGAAAGTCTGCAGGAAGGACAGACACACGTGTAGTTTTAGCTGCAAAGAGGAATAGATTTGGGTCAGTCCCAAAGCTAGTCGTACACTGGAAGAGTGCCTCAAATATAGACTGTAGCGTTCGAACGGCTTACCGAAGATTGCGAGAAGCTGGAATTCAATCGCGACGACCAGTTGTCCTAATTCCATTGAGTTTTGAGCACCGCAGAAGACGAGTTGCCTGGTGTGATGCCAATCGCTCATGGAATGACCATCACTGGCAGAAAGTCTTGTGGACCGATGAATCGAGATTCACTCCGTATTTCAATGACGGTCGTGTCAGAGTGCATCGTCTTCCAGGTGAACGCTTTGCCCCATGCTGTATTAAAGAACACGACAGATATGGTGGTGGAAGTGTTATGCTGTGGGGTGGCATTTGGCATGGCGGACGAACGACAGCAGTCATCATCAAAGGCACGTTGACTGGAGAGAGGTATCTCAATGAAATCGTGCTTCCTGTTGTTGCCCCAGTGGTCAGGGTGGAGGATCTCGTCTTCCAAGACCACATCGTTCCTCGGCTGTCATTGCCAGTGTTAGGAGATTGAACATTCAAACCCTTGACTGGCCTGCACGCTCACCTGACTTGTCATCCATTGAACAAGTCTGGGACGAGCTTGGGCGGTGAGTGAGAGACCACTATTCACTTCCACCAGTGTCCCTGAAGATTCTCTCTGAAAGACTGACAGAGCAGTGGCTTCTCCTTGAAACATCCTTCATTCAGAAACTTATGTGAATCCATGCCATCTCGGATTACTGAATGTATTGGAGCTAGAAGGGGGCACACGCGCTATTAAAGTTGAATCTGCTATATGCGTTGTTTTTCTGTGCTAGCGACTTGGTGGAGATTGTGACTAAATTATCAAGGTATCATACATACATGTATATATACCAGTCAAAAATGAAAGAAGTTAAAGAAGTAAATGTTTCAAAAACTTTGTCAATGAGTATATAGGTAGTGTCGATTCAGAAAAGTGTATGTATACAGTGAAAATATTTGTATCAAAAGATTCAGTTTTTTGCGGAGATTACGTTTCTGCGGTCCAAAAAATTATTTCAACAATTTTAGAAAAGCGAAATTTTTGCAAATTATTCCTGTGTTTACATAGTACCGACGTGAGGCCACTACATAAGTAGTATGAAAATTATAGATATCAAAAGGAAATAGCTTTTACTAGCAAATATCTTAATTAAGCACAGATTTATCTGATTATCAAGGAAATTTCATGAACCACATTGTAATGAAAGTCTTCATGGAAAAGTTGAGATCTTATTGTGCTTCTATGACTGAAAATTAAACTTTTCAAATCAATTTTCACCGAGATAATTTCATGATTCACTAAATTTATCTTTCATTTCTTGAATCTGAATAGAAATGTGGACCCATTTACATATCTTTTTAAGTCAATTATGATCTCTTGTCTTTGACTAGGATGTTTTGCTTCTTCAGTGGCAGGCTTTGTGATGCGATCACACTTGAGAAAATACTATTTTTAACAAAGCTGAGCAATAACAGTAGCCCATCGATTGTTAATCTGACGAACTATATTGTCTCTCCAAGGTTGGAATGATAAGGACAATTTGTCAAATACTATTATTCCTTCTATATTGCTATCATGATCAGACAAATCCGTATAAATTTCTCCAAAAGTGTAAAAATTGCATGTCTCACATATGGTATGTGGGTCTCAACTGCAGTTCATTTAACAAAATCAAAACTGTTTACACAATGGGGATTTAACAAATGCTAAGTTGCTACTCTACCTAACATACTCACTCTATGGTAACTTGATCCAAGTGAATGAATGCACCTATTATACTGTGAGGGATGATGACCTGTACATTTTTTGACATGAAATTCACTGTGTGTAGGACAGAACTGACAGTATTGCATATAAATTTGCTGTGATCAGTGTTTATAATATATAGCCACTGTTCATAAGTTTAGGATCAATGTCAAAAAAGGTCTTGGGATATCCTTCACAGGAATGCTGTTTTTCTGATAAATTATTATTCTACTGAAATGTTGAATATTTGTGACGATCTAAGTTTGCCTCACCACATCGACCACGAAGTATTCCTGTGGTTGAATCAACTGGTAGTTTGACAAGAAATTTCCTCATAATGTACCTAAGCACTGTTGCGAAGGTAATTGAAAAGCGCTTCAATCGATTCAATGTTATTACCACTATCTTACATGTCTCGAACAGAGCCATTTAACATAAGACTTCCTTCATTTTAGATGACGAATCGTGTACTGGTGCATTTGCCACAGCAAAAGCGTGTCGTTATTCGAATCAGCTTGAAAGAAAGTGTCAAGAAAGTGTTTGACCAGGTGAGAATCATGATTTCATGCTTTGGCGAGTATGTGTTTGACGGACACGTGAATAGCAATTATTTAATTGCTCTGAACGTCGACGATTTGTTAAAAATATTTCAACGAGTCAGATGAAAAAGAAGCAAATTTTGAAGAAATAAAAAAGAGATTGAATGACCCGAACACCAAAAAAGCTTTCTGGAATTTCTGGGATTTCTGGAGCATCTAACTGCTCTGAAAGTCGACGATTTGTCAAAATGATGCATCTTTGAATATCGCCATATCTCAACATCGCACCCGTAGACGAAGCTACCAGAAGCATAAAGATAATTGAAACTGTGCATGGTTCGATCTTTTGAATTTAGACTAGTCTAAATATAACTTCTTACTAATGAAATCAAATGTAGGTCCCCTATTCGCTGCTGTTGGATGATAATGTGAATATTTGAAATTTCGTTATCGATTTAGTAGGGTAAGTTTTGAAGCTACGTGACAACTGTCAAAGTTAACTGCTTGTTATGCAAATCTAGGCATTCGCCTCTCAAATTCTCATTAAAACTAATCCGTTTTCTGCAATGAAACACCGAATAGGTGAGAAAATCCATAGAGAATGAGAAAGTCTATCTATTTTTTGCCATGAGAGGAGCCACTTTTACACCGAAACCAATTCTTCTTTAGTCAAGCATTAGCCAGCTGTGTTGACGTGACAGCTACGGTCCTACGAAGCAAGCAATTCTTCTTATGCGAATAGGCTGTATTACTGACTTGAACGCTTACTAATCAATGGATATCAGTGATCATCCACTTGGATTCATCATTTGTTAAACTCATTTTCTATCTTCTATTATGCTGTACTACCATCAATGACATTTTAAAGAGTAAATAATGGGACCAACATTGTTATTCTATCAACTGTTAGTGGTAGCCGGAGCAGGAAGCGATAAATTTCAACTATTGAATGCAATATTCACTACACATAAAAAAGAGAAGTACAATAATGTTAGCTTAAAGTAGGGTGGTTCCATGAATGGACGACTTAGCCGCACAGTGGGGCTAAGTTGTTCATCGTAAACATGTTTACCGAGAATGCAAGAGGAATTTGTCCTGTAGCAATTACAGGCAGTGCCATTTGCGCTTTTAGTGGTGTTTTGATTCAACAGTTCCTTTCAGCTATCGACAATATAATGAAATTTAACAAAGTTAGCGAATTAGCCCCTCCCTACGCTATATGCAGACGTTAAGAGGATTCTGAATTGAGAATGTCAGTTAGTATTATAAGAGAATACAAATATGTATCAGTTCTCTTTTTATTGATTTTAATTCTACGAATAATAGAGACGTTTTGCTTTGATATATATTGATACATTGCAGCTATACATTACAAAGCAGCGTCTTTAGTGTTCTGCAAAGTGCAAGTTGAGGCTCAAAGGAAGTTTGTTCTTCATTTAGAGAAGCGGTTATCGAAAAAGGGGAATTTCATGTCTATCAAGACGAAGACGACATGCAGATCAAATCGTGTATTCAACTATAATACTCAGCATTTGTCTTTTTCTGCATGTGTTCTCCAAGCCAATAAAAGGAAATTTTCGAGCACTAGAAGTTCAGAGAATGTATAGAAACATACAGAAGTTGACAAAGTTCATCTGCGAGAGCTTGCTTCATACTCTGTCGGTGTACTGTACTTAGAAAGTTAACTTCACTCAATCTTCTCATCTTACAGTAGACAATCATCTGACAGAAGTTAGTTTAAAGATTTGTGATCAATATCAGCTTAATATGCTGGAAAGTTTGAACTCAAGCTCAATATGAAAGAGACGAAACATTTATCAGAGCTAAGAGCTTGACAACTATCAATCCTCAGACTTGAACAGTGCCGTGACAGCCGTAGAATCTGCGTCTGGCCCTGCAATGGCTCATCAGTGCAGCTCGGAATGGTCCAAACTAGTCTAAAACCTCTAGAATTGCTGAACCAATTGACGGAATGCACAACAGGCGTCTCTGTGTTTATTTATCTTGGCCTTTCCGTGCGGCTGATTATCATCAAGATTGCAGAGTGCCACTTCGGCTGGGCATGGAATAGAAATATGCTCTCAGATTTTAGGTATTAATGCTCAGTAATTTCTTGGCAGCCATAAACGCTGCGTTTCGCCCTGCAATCATCTACAGACCTCGAGACACAAATTGAGTGCAACATTCATAATCTTGCTAATTACTGCATTGGTGCTTATAACTGATAAATAAATGCTTACAAGGTGCAGGTCAAAACACATGATTTGCGAAAAGATGATCTTATTATTCGTCAATATTCGATGCCTTGTGATCGGTTCAGGCAAGAAGTCATCTGTTCGATGTTCTCTGTTTTCCATTTGCATCGAAGAAATGAATTCATTAGTTGTCAGTTGACGATATAGAAGATAAATTTGTATGCTTGATTTAAATTTTTGGACAAACATCAACCGATGTAAACTTTTCCTTCAGGTATGTTCAGAGAAGCAGCTGTATCCACCAGATTACGTTGTGTGCCATCCGGACACTCGGGAACCGTTAGACATGCAAAAATCCCTGGCTGACTACAATATCATGGAGATGCTGATTGAAAAGTGTAAGTGTATTTTAAAAAGAAGACGTTTGCTCTGAGTACATTAAACAACAAGATGGTTCGTTTTGTCTTAAATGCCAACTACATGAACCTAGCATGTGACTTTGCACTGTCTTTCCTCTCCAGGATCAGATTCGAGGTGAAATGTTAATATCCCGATGGTCCCTTTCCCCAAGGTCCCTAGTTACAGATGGCCGTTTCTAGAGAATCTCCTCCGCTCTCACATGGAACATTATCCATGACTATATTTTGTAATCAAAGTTTGAGGGAAAAAACAGAAAAAAGATAATGTAAAGAACAGGATATGACATGATTAGAGTGATTTAAAAATTATCAGCTGACAATATAGCTCAGTGGAAGCAACGTTCCTGAATCCTTCAGCACCGGCACTAGCAAAAGATGCTGCCTTGGTTTCCTCTAGAGGAAACTTATTCCACGACTTTGCTGTTCTGCGAAAGATCACCAAAGTATCCATTTTGTGTCTGACAAACGCCGGTGTAGAGCTAGAAGGTATAAGGTTTTGTTAGTATCGTCTTTTTCAATATGTCTGTTTTAACTCAGCGAAGCACATGTAATTAGTTACTCTTATCAAGTTTTATCACGGGATTTCGCAATAATTTCGAGTCTCGATTCTCGGGAAACACATCCAAAAATTCCCTGGAAATTAAGAAAAAAAAGTTAAGCTCATTGAATAAGTGAAAATGACGATTTTCGCACATTAATCTCATAAATCGTCGTATAGACAATCTTCTTACCCACAAATAGGAATTGTAGTTATTGCAGTCATCCAATAAGATTCTCCAATGCGCAAAAGTTACCTGCTCCAAGGTTTTCAGATTTATCTGTAACCCGCATTTTTTGATTAATGAAACTTCATATGATAGTCCAAAAATTTGTTTTTTAGTTCATGCAACATTTCATGCAAATTGTATTAGAGAAGCACTTTCAGAAGCAGAGACGTTAGAGTGAAGTGCAAGCGATCTCTGCCGGTCTTGGAACAACTGTTTGATTGTATTTGTATTTGAAATGCATCTAAATACATTTTTGAGTATTCGCATTTGCACTTCGGACTTTCTGAATAAAGTATTTTTATCTGTATTTTTGATTATGTCTTTGCATTAATGTATCTGTTTTTTGGCATTTTAAAAGAAAACTCTTTTATATTTGAACTTGCAAAAATATGCATTTGTTCCCAGTTTAATCTCTGCGACGATTTCTAAAATGACAGTGACTCAATGCTGTAATATCGAGACCGCATTTATGCAGCAATTAGGCCTAAGTGATGTTGATACTGAAAGAAGATTTGGTCCTGAGAAATCATGGTATAATTTTCAATGATAGCTGATGAAATAATAGTAATAGACAAAAGCTGAACTTCTATGCACACACGCTATAGCGTGCACGAAAGATATGCGGACATAGGCTCTGCTTCTGATTGCCGCCTCTAATTCCTGAAATAGAGGCTTCAAGTTTGATTAATGAAATTGGCTAGAAATACGTACAGGCAGGAGCAGACGTTTCGCGACGCAGTCTTTGCATGGTTTTTAGAGCGCTGAAACAGCGGCTGCCTCGCTAAGCGTGTGCTCCTGTCTGTGCTACATTTTCAGCCAATTTCTTTTATTGAACTTCCCGTACGGAAATAAATGGGTATGAATCACAGCATGATTAAGTATGAATCAGAAGAATTACATGAATCATTTCATGAATCAGAAGAAAATACTGATAATTGAAAAATCTGACAGTAGTGTCATACTATCAAAATTGGTTCATGATCACACGATGAAAAAGTGACTATATTTAGTTCATACTAAGAAAAACTCCTACTGTAATCATACCATGAGCATGGTATGACATAATCCTACTGTAGTCAAACTATGATCACACTTTGAAGAAATTATACTGTGATCATACTATGAAGAAATCATGCTTCGATCAAACTATGAAAAAATGATGCTGTAATCATACTATGAAAAAATCATACTCTAATCATACTATGAAGAAATCATACTGCAATCATAGTATGAAAAAATCATACAATGATCATACTATGAAAAAATCATGCTATGATCATATGCATGAATTCTTACTGTTATCATACGTATGAAAAGTGTAAAAAAAGCATTACATATTCATACGCATGATCATAGTATGATTTCATGCATATGATCTTACGTATGAATTCATACTATGAACATAGTATGATTTCATGCTATGAACATGCGCATGAATTTATACTGTGATTATATATATGAATTCATACTATGATCATATCCCATTTATTTCCGTACGGGTTGACGCCAAAAGCGTTTGGGATGTTTTTCAGGCTTGCCGTGGGAGCGGGATTTCCCATGGGAATTCTCATTCCATGGGATGGGAATGGCAATTTCAGTCATGGGAATTCCCATAAAAACACGAGAAGTTCTAATAGAGCTTAGTATTGTTTCTTGCAAATGTTGCAGGATTTCATAGTTACGATAATAGTTATGCAAGATATTATGGTAATGTCAGTCTTCATTTTTGAAGAGAATTATGTATAGAAGATATCATCTTTATCCTCTCTAACATGTTGTTGCAACAGAACTGAGACTTCAAAGAGTTGATAAGTAAATTGAATAATAGAAATTAAGGTAATGCATGCTTGACGCTTGTAGGTAATATAATTATTTGTGATATGTGATATTAAATTTCTTGATTAGGAATCAGATTATGTGATATAATATTCATGTAAGATAAAATGAAAACATGCCCCGGTGAAATTTCTGTATTTGATCCTTGCATGCACATAGCTAATTTTCAAACACGGAAAAATGTATTTCGGCCTACTGTATTAACCAGTTTCCATGCTGGTTGACTAATCACCGGCATCGTATGAGCAATATGCTGGAACATACACTGGAAGCACATGTGTGCCAATACACATGTATAGCCTAAATACTGCTGACGATCTACCAAATAGCATTACAATTACATGTATGCTACGCGCAGGCATGTGTACGTCTGGTAAACAATTTTAGGGTTAGGTGCATGAATGTTTTGTTTTGTATCTGTTTGACAACTTCTTAAATTTTTCAAAGAAACCGGATTTGAAAAATTGAAATCAAAGATTTGAAAGCAACTCAGTCAACATTTTCCTTTAAATTTTGAAAATTAAAAATTAAAAAAAATTTTGAATGCAAAAGTCAAAGTCAATATAAAAATCAAACCTTTCAGCTAAGTAGTAATTCATAGGAGAACTTCACAAAATGAGAGCTATGAATTGCGGTGAAATCTTCAATTACTTCTTACTGAAATTACCTCATCTTACGGATGTCTACACGCAAGCAGCTTCTATTAACGCAGTGTCCGGTTGATCATTCACAATTAAAGCCCTTCCAATATCGACAAAGTTCACGTTTTAATTACGGCATTTCGCTGATGGCTCGAGCATAACGAAAAAAGTTTGACTAATGTGTAATCAAAGATAGATAAAATCTGTTTTACCACTACATTTTTGTTGGAGGAGACTCGACCACCTTAGCATGAAATTGCAAAGCGAATTCTCTAGCCGCGTACCATGGAGATCTTGAATTCAGCACTAGATTTTGAAAACTGGTTTCATCATGAAAGGGTCATTAGATCATATGCATAATGGTCAGTGAACCAAAATTCTGACATTCTTTCGGAATAAAAACATGAAGTAATTTGTTACATTCTGTCATGCTGTATTAGATGCCTTTCAGTTCAATGTATACTATTTAGCGCTCATTGTTCATCTGAAAAGTTAATCATCCGTAAACGAATTCCATGGAAGTCACCGACCGATAATTATCGTAATCTGTGAATGTAATGCGGCAATCTATTATGATCTTATTGCGGTAGTTTATAATTATCCATTGATTGTTGAACACTAATCTCGTGAGGACAGATGCAATGAAAATCAGATTTACCATCCTCTTCCTTCTTCATACTGAAAACCAGTCAAATTGATCAGAGAAATTAAAGGGCAGAAAGAACATGAATAAAACCTTAAAACGAAAACAGGTGGGCGTGGTCGAGGGTCAATTAATGTTTGGAATTCTTTTTCTCTTATCCTTATGTCACCCAATGCACAAAGCCATACTAGCAAGCTAGGGGTGGGCAGCCTTCATTGTTGGGCTTCAGCACATCAGGTAATTGGAAAGCATTGCAAGTATCCTGCTGAATTAATGAAGGATATCATAAGCTAAAACTGTTATATCCTGCATGCTAGGTAATAAAAATCAGACCTGGTCGCTTATCACCATTAATCATTACTGAGGCTAGGTCTGTCTTCCACAAAAATGTCCCATCATTTTTCACAACAACTTAAATTCTGATGAATTATTTAGTGAAATGAAACTTTTAAACGCTAACGTTTCCACAATATTGACGTGGACAATGCTGACGTATTCATGCTCAAGCTTATCTGAAGCGTTAATACTTCAAGTTCGGATACCCATCCTGACTTCCTGTGACATTGTGAGGCTCGACCACATGATTAAAGGGTGACAAACTTTTTGCAGTGTCACGGATACCACAATTGATTGCTGTTGGCTACATTTAAATGAGAACTCAGGGTGTCCACTTCTCCGTGAATTGCGTCAAAGGCTTACTATAATTTGAATGACGAAGAGACGCATGGACAGCATGGTTGATAGCAGATATGGAGTGCATGGCTGTGAGCATCATAATGTGAAAGAGATTATGAGGTAGTATGGTGGCTGATCACCACTCAGTCTTCAAAAATGATAAGTCCTATTGGTATTTCAAAGTTGATACGAAAATGATAATGGGATAAATATTGATAGAATACCGAGTGAGTGATTAAGGCCCCACGTGTGACTCTGATCGAATAGGATTAGCGAGGCTGATGGATGAGCAATTAAATGAGTGAGGATTCTTCAACGACATTTCAACGGAGCTTTTTGATATTCTCAGATAGCATTGTACTTCAAATTCATGTATGGGTATGTAAACTGCTTAGAGTCTCCAGGTCAAACAATCCAGTGACCATGGAGCACCGATGAAGTTTAATCTGAGAATGGCGCTTTTCCTGTGGATACAACGAAGGCGAAATGGACACCCTGTGAGAACCGTTAAAATGTTCCTTGAATATGCCAAAAAATTGCAATGGTTTGAATATTACTTGTGGTGTTTGAATTCATTATTTTCTATAGTTAATGGTCTATGATTTTGAATACTTACTTAGTAATTTTCACTACGACTGTTTCATAACATATTACGTGATGAAATGAGATGACTACCCTTGAATATTTATCTAATCTTGGCAAGAACATTTCATTGTTGAATGCCTCGCTTGTTAGATGAAGTAACGGTTGTAAACATTAACAAACAAGACATGCGTATGCATAAGTCAGCCGTGTGCGATTAATATTGATCGAGTCGATTATCAATATTACTTAAATTTTTGATAAATAAGTATGTTAATGCATTTGATTGTAAATGGCGTTAAGGAGAAGCATATATGCATACGTTTGAAATCTGTAGGTATTCAGTTATTTTTTATAGTTGAATAACAGTTGTAATGAACACAGTGAATAAAATTCAGTGTGAGCACGTGATAAGCACTGAAGTGAAAAATAGCAAAAATACTGCAGTTTATGATGACTTGTGTTGAATATAGCAGCAAGCGATGCCCGACTCGTTTCGTGTATACAGACAGTATCAAGGGTAGGTATTGTATGCTACCTTTCAAACTGTCTATAGACGAAACGGGTCGGGTATCGCTTGCTGACTTATTCAATACAAGTCGACATAAACTGCTGGATTTTTACTATTTTTCACTTCAGTAAGAACGACCTCTCATACAGTCGAGTTTATCAATGTAAGTGATAAGTACTATTGATATTTATTATATCAGTCTGATAAAATCAGAAATAAAGTGCATGTTAATATGTTAAGTAGAACATGTATTGCTTCACACAGTCTTTGCAACGGATCTAACAGCAGAGCGGAGTCTACAGCATCTTGACATCGATGCCAGCACCAAGGTATTTAGGCGAATGATCAAGCAGAGAAGACACTTGATTTGAAATTTGAGTAGATTTGTATCATCTAATGCTTTGTTTTGACAGGGCTTTATGATGGGTTTGACTGGCAACATGTCTGCTGCCTACTTCCGACTTGAATCACAAAACAAAGTTTGTTAATGACTATAACTGTTCAACCAATACCAGAAGTGCTAAATTGAATTGAATTAGTCATTTCTTTAGGATTCTGCACTGTAGATCGTAAATCAAAAGATGAAAGAAATCTACAAGTGCATGCAATTGACTCAGCTATAACTGTTCATGTAGTAGAATGTCAAATGTTGAGGCAGCTACACCGGCGGTCCGTCTAATGCGTAGAAAGTCTGCTTTTTAGTACAATGAATTGAAAAGTGACTCTAATCGTGCTATTGAAATATCACGTGTAGTTGCGTAGTTATCCCCAGTGAGGTTGGCTGCATTGATGACGTCGTGAAGATGTTTTGATAGTGATGTTTTTCTATCGGCGCTAGTACAGAGCAGTTCATTGCAGGCTGTTACTGAGCTGACTCAACACTGCTCAAACTCATGATCATCTCAGGTAAGTGCCAAATCTGTAAAATCAGATATTGTTCATATTGTCCATTCATCTACATGAAATACAGCCTATCAATTTAAACTGACTAAGAAAACTTGCACGCAATCGAAATCCGCAGGTTTAAGTAAATTCTGCTACTCTTATTATGGGCGAATTCTTCTGAATCTCGTTTCGGCATTTTTCGCCTCCAAAGACAATGCAAATACTCGCTGCTTATGAGAAGCTCAAAATCTACCTTGCGGAGAAATTAGGACACCAACTAATGAAAATGGTAATTCATAGGCCCATCATAATGATCTAAACAAAGTGGTAATCATTAATTGATAGTAAACTAACAAAAGCGATTATGTATAGTCATTTCAGTTATAAAATTATATCATTGAAATTATTTTATTGTATATGTGTCTAAAGAACAATTCGACTCGCGATTATAATGGAATAAGAAAAATAATCGAAAGTTACTTAAACAGAATAATTATTTCGCCGGTCTGGCCGCTTCAGATGCATCATTTACAAAGATAAATTCGGTAATAAAGCGAAATAATTATTCTGTCTAAATAACTTTCGATTACTTTTCTTATTCAGTTGTAATCGCTCTTCGAATTGTTCTGTAGATGCATGTATAATATAATCATTTCAATGATATGATTTCCAAACAATTCTTTGAGAATTTTATTTATTTAACACGTAATTATAAAATTGATGCAGATGAAAATGCAATTGAGAAATGTGTTTATTTCAAAGTGTTTCATAAATTGCCAAAAATGTAAATTACCAAATGCGCAATATGTTGATTTTAATGTGTTTGAAAATTCACATAATCATTAACAACATTTCTTTCACTTTCTAAAAGAACATAGTAGGATAGTAGGATGAATGACATTTGAAATAAATCATCTGTGAAGTCCCAATTGGAATTTCTTGGTCACAATTCATAAAAATCATCACCTGTTGTTTTGCTGTTTACTATTCGTAGAGATGAAGTAGATGCGAGTAAATCATGACGACTGGCCTCTTTAAACCTAGTCTTTCAGTCAGGTTGCATCGTAGACCTGCATTTAGTTCAATTATTTGTAATTTGATAGTGCTGTAATTGAGTACAACACCTCTGCAATTCACGGTGTGTGTGCAGATAAGACGTCATTAGTTGTCCGGTCCTAACGTGAAAGCTTCTATTGTCTTATCGACGAGTGCATAACAAACTTGGCGTGTAGTCGGTGAAGCGTTCGGCCCCTTGTCTTCAGTCGATGCAAGGTAGATTTGAATGCGAGCCTGTAACCGCTCATTCGTCAGCGTCCGACTATTCTGCCACAGTACGGCCCAATACAACGGGAATGACAGAACACCAGTCAGAGGATTCAGCCTACGCAGGTAAGTGAAGCCAGGGGATGGGTGTAAGACGGGAAAGGGCACAATGCGTTTGTTGTTTTTCGTGAAGGAGCTTTTACATGATAATTTAGTTAGCGCATTTCGCAATTAATCACTTCAATGAATCTGATCATTCATGCTTAACGATTATTATATGATATTCAATTAGCAATTTTCAATTACTCAATTACATATTATTATAGTAGCAACTTTGTCAAGCATTCAAGATCTTGACGACTCGTCAAGTGTCTCATTTTCTTCATTTTACGTGCATCTTTTTGTTTACTGATAGCTGATGCTTCGGCCTCTCTTTGTGTCGCTGTAACTCGAAGTGTGAATACGCTTGAAGCGAATGTCCATTCGCGAGACTTAACTGGGCTACCTGCAGTGCGTATTTTCCATTTTCACTCCTGAACTTTACTATCGAGAAGGGAAATAGCATCACTGTTTACGTTGATTTAAGATACCGATTAATGTATAATGTTCTGTCATGGCAGTGCTCAACTGTTGAAATATGAATTTCCATCCAACAAAATTATCGGCTATACTTGACTTTGCCTACTTTTTGAAAATAATGATGTCTATGGATCGATGTCAATATCAGGGGTGAGCCGATGTGACAAAACGTGACATTATGTGACAATTTTTCATCTCAAAATAAAATGTGACAAAATGTGTGTTTTTTGTTGTTGGTGTGACAAAATGTGACAAATTCGCGAAAAAATATTCTGACAAAATATGAACAAAGTCACAGAGGAGCATTAACTTCTTTTGAATGAAATAACGAAGTCATGTTTTTTGGGAGGTCATTATTCTAATGTTCCTTTATTCATTGATGATTATTATCCCTTATTCCTCACCACTTCCAATGACACTTTCGAGGACTGACACCCATCGACCGAAAGATCGCTAGGCGAAGTACTTAGCCACTGTGCCATCCATATCATGTGACCATTCATATGGAACTATATAAATAGAAATGACAATCAGTAATAATCAATAAATTAACGATTTTTCAAAAAATTAGATTAACGATTTAAATCAATAAATTTGTCCCAAATAAAATTTCTATCATGCAAATTTCTATGTTTATCATTTAACCCTCAGAGGCCTGAGGTCCAGTGGACCCCGGAACCACATTTTTCAATTTCATTTTTTTTGCGCTGAGGATATATCAACCGCTCATACGCATGTAGAATCATCACTTTTGACAGAGAATCTACATGGGTTATTTCATTTCAATTGAATCAGTAGAAGTATGATTGATAGGCCAAGGGGGTCCACTGGAGGATGTAGAAATAGGACACCCTCTCTCAGAGGGTGTAGAAATTTCCATCACAAAAAAATGGTGCATAAAGAGTGAAAGTCATTTATTCATTGTTCACATCATGCTCGTAGATGTGCATTGTGTTGGGAGATCGCAAACTGAATATTTGCTTTCGCACATGATCTCTCGTGTCTGATTGGCCTGTATGAACAACTCGACATAAATCAGTGTCCGAAATGAAAGCTATCATTATATTCATAGTTCAGCACCAAAAACAGACTGCTGACAAACTTTTCACAGCAGCAATTGATGAGTTTGAGATCTCCACAGCGGTTTTTTAGGATATAAAAGTACAGCAATTTTCACTCATTTTAGACCTATTTCTGATATTTTTGGATAAATTAGAAAGAATAGGCAAATGGAAAGGTTTTGCTTCATGGATTAAATTAATTTCATTAAAATCAACAATCTGAGGCTATATTGTGACAGAAAATATCGTAAAACCGCCTCTTAGTACAACTGATGCTATACTAAATGTGGTTGATTTATAAAAACACCATATTTTCGCATGTGTTTACTGAGAAGGCTGAAAGACACTCAAAGGATTAGTTATATCGACCTGCTAGACACAAACATCATTGTTTTACTTAAAATCAACTTTCCTAATTTGTCATATCGATTTAAGCAGGCAAACTAAGAATATGTGAATGGGGTCCACTGGATCCCCCCTCAGGTCTCTGAGGGTTAAGCCCAAGCACTACGTATATAATAATAATAAAGCAATATAATACAAGAAATAAATACAGTTAGTATGAATTCCGATTTTGTATAATAATACTCATCTGTAGAGTTTTTTAACTGACGATGTGGCAGGTTAGTTTCATTTAACCTTCCTTTATATTAGCTTTCTTTCTAACGTTGATTTATTTAAACTAAAATTTAATCCATGTATCTGTGACAAAAGTCAACCTTTCTCCTGTCGACATTTGTGCATATTACATTTCTGTATATTTGTATCATAATGTTTATTTTGCTTCCCTGGTCAATAAGTGGTGAAATACGCTTGCATTAAACGACTTTTCCGAGATTTAGATCAAATGTTGCTATTCCACCGCAGATGGCCCGTTGTCCAGTCTCAGAGCTAATGCAGCGTGATCTGCGACGCAAAACGTTCAGAATTTGATTTTGTGATCTTCAGATGCCGTCATAGAGAGGAGTATTTCATCATGAGCGGAACGAATGGTATGGAAATGTTCTGAACGAGCACTGATATGGCCAATACAAGATGAAGATAAACTTGACTTCAAATTCGGTGTTATCTGACGGCTGACGATCTAGTTTTTGACGGGCTGGCAGATATTTGGAACTTAATTGATAATCACCTGCGATGACCTTCCGTCACAGACAAGCAAAGATCAAAAGCTGAGTCAGAAGTTAGTGTGGGATGTCATTCGATTCTGTTCAACAATATTGGGTTGCTTATTAATTCAAAGCAGAGAAGCTCTGTGAGTCACTCCACTCCCGTCAATAGGCGATGAATATCATGGAGATTTTCTAGCTATTTACCATCTACTTTTCATGAAAAGTGTGAAGGAAATCGGGCCGGCTGTTTGGATGTCTCGTTAAGATAATTATCCAAACATTCTTGCTCATTATTGACCCAGCCAAGAAACTAGGTCATATTTACATGAGATGGGAAGTATGTCATTAATGAACTGACAATTCTCGTGTCGCGTGATTGCGGCTATTCTAACGTGCCTTGTTTTTTGTTTTTCAAACACTGTATCATTAGAAGGTGGCAAGTAAGGGCATTCGGACTGAGTATCACAACGCTCCTGTTGTTCAAAGTCTGACTATGTCAGAATCGTCCAAGACCGCGGTAGTGGAGTAAAACTGGGAATTAGTGACTTTAAAGATTCATCATTATCATCATCAGTAAAGCCGTCACGGTGCCGTGAACAAAACTCATTTATCGGTATATTTTCGTTCGTCTGGGAAATGTACATCATTTACGGAATCAAGAGTCACCCTTTTTGACTCAGCATGTACATAACAAACTTGTCTGGTCTAATTATTTCCTTCAACATATACTTAATGCTATCAATTTAGCAGTTTCCTGAGAGCGATATCGAATTTGTCTTTCATTAGAATTTCATTGGCCTGCATCACCTGATCACGGCGGAGCATCACGTCGGAATAATAAATGATTCTCTACATCTCTCTAAGTTCTAAAAGCATGGTGTGAGAAAATGCGATGATCATTCAAGCTCCCTCTTATTCATGCGCACATGTGCCATAGAATTTGGACAGTATTTGTATATAGTTGGACTGATTTCGCTTAAATTCGAGGTAAATGTGTGAATTTGCTATGAGCCATGCGCTTCACACGACTTATACAATGGTTCTTTCAGGCATCTGATTGTCATTTTGAAAGTATCGGATCAGCACATGTGATATTCTGCTGCATCGAGAATTGCTTTAAAATGTAAATTAAAATCCGTAAAGTGCGGTTTACCTAAGTATATGCAACAAATTGAATTATCTCATTGCCTCTATTCAGAACATCGCATTTGTTTAATTGCTGGAATTTGCTTAATTATTCGAAGTCATAACAGCTGTTCACGATTTTATCCCTTATTCATTATAAGCAGTCACAAGTATTTCTAAGATGTTTCTTTTTTGTTAGTAACCGAATAGGCCTATAGTGTTATCTCCACTGAAATTAATAATAAAGAGGAACATGAAGTTTCAAACACTTTCTATGTATGCAACACTTAACTTGAGTGGTCATTTGTGGTTCCCGTTTTTGGTAGCCAACATTGTCTTTGATTTTTTCGGCAACACGGAACAGTTATCATAGCGGACCACTGTTTTCCTTTCCATCTAACTCTTCCATGATTTCGTAGAAATATCACTTCGCTTATCTGCCTATGTTGTCCCTCATGCATGAATTCTGAATAAGAATCTACATGTATGTCACCCTGAAAGAAATCCTTCTGACTATTACCAAAGAGCTGGTGGAATTCACTCACTCACTCCCGGTGCCCTATCCGATGCGGACGTTGGCGATCATGGTTCTCCATCTTTCTCGATTATTCGTTGATCGAATTGTTTCGGCTTCTCCGGTCTGTAGCCAGTTGGAGAGACTACGGATGTAGGGGTGAGCCTTGGTCTCCCTCTTGCTCGTCGTCCATTTAGCTTTCCTGTTATGGCGATGTTCTCCATTTGTCCTTTTCTCATCACGTGCCCGAAGAACTTGGCTTGCCGTACTCTTACATTGTGTAGTACACTGCGCTTTGCACTGCACCGACGCAACACCTCATCGTTTGGGACATGCTGGGTCCAAGATATTCTTAGAATTCGTCGGTAAAACCACATTTCCGCCGCATTCAGTCTTCTCTCGTTCTCCGGGGAAATAGTCCAACATTCGCAACCGTACATCAGGATGGGGTAGACGTAGCATTCGAGGATTCTATTCTTGACTTGGCTGTTTATTTTCCGGTCTTCAAATATTTTGTGCATCTTTTGGAAGGCACTTTTCGCTATCCCAATTCTTCTTTTGATTTCCTCGTCACATTTCCCTTTAGATGTTATTATGCTTCCAAGGTAGGTAAAAGAGTTGACTTGCTCTACTGGTTCTTTCTTTAATTACACCGTCCAGCAATTGTTGCAGCATACTCTACGATTCGGCGAGCAGAGCGGTGTCATCTGCGAATCTTATGTTATTGATGTTGTGACCACCGATGTTTAAACCTTTCATGTGATTTGTTTCGTCGAAAATTTCTTCGCTGTACAAATTGAACAGGTCTGGAGACAAAACACACCCCTGCCGTACTCCCCTTTGAATGTTAACGAATTGACCTGTTTCTCCTTTCACTTTGATGGCTGCCGTTTGCTTCCAGTACAGGTTACGGATTAGACGAATATCTTTTCCGTCAAGGTCAAGTTGTTTCAATGTATCGAACAGTTGGCTATGTTTGACTTTATCGAATGCTTTTGCATAGTCAATGAAGCAAATGTAAATGTCCTTATCCAATTCGACTGCTCGCTCAGTTACGGTTCTCAATGTGAATATAGCGTTTCTTGTGGTATTGTCTTTCTTGAAACCATATTGTGAATCTGAAATTTTGGGGTTAATGTGACAGCGAACTCGTTCCATGATGACTCGAAGAATGACTTTTACAATGTGGCTCATTAGGCTAATTGTTCGATGAAACTCACATTTGATGGTACCGTGTTTCTTTGGTATCGCAATAAAGACAGACTTGCAGAGATCGTGAGGTATTTCGCCGCTGTCGTAAATGTCATTAGCGATTTTCGTTAGATACTCGATGCCAAGTTCGTCCAGTGCTTGTATCATTTCAATAACTATTTCATCCGGGCCAGCATCTTTCCCACGTTTCATCTTTCTGATGGCTGCTCTGATTTCTGATTTCAGAATAGGAGGACCTTCTATGGGCTTATTGATTTCAGGAATTTCTTGCCTGTCGTCAGAATAGAGTTCTTCATACATATTCAGACCATCTGTTAAGAATTTCTTCTTTTCCCATGAGGATGTTTCCATTTTTATCTTCTATACATCCTGAATCTGAACATACATATTTTCCAGTCAGAATTTTGATGTTTTCATGCGCCGATTTGGTGTCAGTGAAGTATTGATTTCCACGATCTGGCACTGTTCACTTATCCATTCCTCTTTTGCCTTGCTGCACTCTTTCTTGATCCGTTTGTTCAGGTTTTTGTACTCATTGCTGTCCCTATTCTGTATTTTCCGCCTGTTCTCCATCATTTCGAGTATTTCTCTTTTCATCCATTGGTTCTTCGATAGTTGTTGTTTCTTCGGAATTGTTTCTTTCGAGGCATCGATCAGCGCAGCTTTGAATGTCTCATAGGAATTCTCGTTATGCTGGTAAGTCGAAAGTTTGTCCTTCACACCATTCACAAAGTTAACAAGTGTTGCCTCGTCTTTATGCAAAAGAGAAAAATCACGTTTACACGATTTGTTCGACACTTTGAGTTTTCTCAGTTTAACCGAGATCTTGCAGATTACAGGATTGTGATCGCTACTACAGTCTGCTCCTGGATAGCTCTTTGTGTGTTTTACGGCGTTTCTGAATCGTTTGTTGATCGTGACAAAGTCGATCTGGTTTTTGGTTCTATCATCCGGACTTTTCCAAGTCCATAATCTTCTGGGATGTTCCTCAAACCACGTTGCGACAGCAATCGTCATGTCATGGATGGTGCATTGTGTCGTCAAACTGACAATGATATCGGACGTTATTGTCCTTGGTGAAACTTTCTCGGACGTTGTCATTGTATGACGTCATCGAATATTTCGTCATCTTTTAGTTTCATTGATGACCGCGTTATTAAATGTTGCAGCAAGTCGCTGATTGATGACCTATGTTCAAATGAATAATTGATTGTCTCTGATTTGTATATAAAAATTGTCTTTACCTTAATACAACACACTGATCTCGGAATCCAAACTGGTTTTCTATAAGACACGTGTTCATAATAACTTGATCATTTTGTTTGCACCAATCGACTAATCTATCTCCTCTGTCGTTCCTGTCTCCTAAACCAAATCTCCCAGTCACAAAACCATCCTTCGATGATCCAACTTTAGCGTTAAAGTCACCCATGACAATTATACCTTTGCATTTTCAGTTTGGTCAAAAGTAGTTTCAATTTAGTACAAATAAGATCAATTGGTCAATGTAAATCCATTTTCGGCAAACATAAGTAACTTCAAATTGGTCATTGATAAGTAGCAACGATTTCGTCAAAGTGACTGCGTCATCCCGCTTTTGCAAATCACAATCAATTTAGTCAAAGTGATTTCATATTGATCAGTGTTCAGCGAACGTGTTATTCTGGTCAATCTGGTTTCTGTAGGTATATATACCAAAGGCTCTAATGAAAATCTGCAGTCAATCTGGCATCACTGAATATGCAGAGGGGAGCTTGTCAAACTATCAACAATGTTGATCGCGAACGTTTGGTTGACGCCTTCATTGAAGGTCGAGATTATCAAGAGTTGGCAAGAAATTTAAACATTGCCCGTCAAACTGCTCGTAACATCATAGTTAATTTCATGATGAACGGTAGAGTAGAGCGGCAGAATCGAGGAGGGGCAAGACATCACAAGTTCGACGATGAAATGAGATCCTATTTGATATAAAAATAGAAGAGAAGCCAACTATCACACTCAAAGAGCTCAAGGAGAAAATGCGTGTGGACTTACCCGATAAACCTGCTGTCAGTCATCAATGCATCAGTAAGCAAATTGATGGCATGTTTTATACTCTCAAAGATGTTCGGGCAGCACCGGTGCAGTGGAATACACCTCAAGTAAAGGAAGAGAGAAGTGTCTTCGCCAATTGGATGATGGGTGACGGTCTGCATACACACAAGGTGCTTCTTGATGAGTTTGGATGCAATGTGTGGACAGCCAGAACTAAGGGAAGATCCATATGCGGTGATCGCGCGGTTCGTATCGTGGAAGGACAAAGAGGTCAAAATGTCACCATCTGCTTGGCTGTAAGTCCCATACTTGGTGTTGTCCATTATTCCATCTTCGCTGGCGGAATGACCAAAGAAAGATTCAGTGATTTTTTGGTTGAACTTAGTGAATTAATGGCCATCGTCAATGGTAACTACGTTGTTTTATGTGACAACGCCAAGCCTCACATGGATGCTCCAGGATTCGGTAATCAGCAGCAAGGCTATCTTCGACATCTTCCGACAAATTCTCCTTTTCTAAATGCTTGTGAGATGGCAGGATCCTGCTTGAAAGCGGCTGTGAAACGAAGTTTGTCGGAGCCACATATTCAAGCTGAAATTTACAATCGTACTTCTCCTGGTAATCTACAACTGCGAAGGATTCGTGTTGTTTCGCGTGAATTGGAGAACTGTTTACCGGTTGTTACTATTCAAAAGTGCAATAGTTTTCTGACTCATGTGATGAAGTACATTCCAGCATGTATTCGTAGAGATGATATATACGATTGAATAAAACATATACAAATGGAATTAAATGATTTTACTTTGATTAAATTGAAATTACTTTAACAAGCTAAATTATCTATGACTAATTTGATGATTACTTTGACCGATCGATTTTACTTTGACTAACTGCATTTTTACTTTGACGAAATTAAATTACTTTAGACTCCACCGACTAAATAGAAATTACTTGAAACGAATCAGACTAATTCGAAATTACATTTGACCAAATTGGAAGCGCAAAGGTATATTATGTCTTGAGACTTACATTCATTTTTTGCTTTATCGACGCTTTCGTAGAAACTGTCCAGTTCGTCATCTGCACTGGCTGAGGTCGGAGCATATACTTGTATGATGCAGAGATCGAACGGATGTCCTCTCAGCTTGACGAGTATAACTCTATCTGAAATAGTCCAGAAACCTAACAAGCTTCTCGACATCTCGCTATTCAGCATTACAGCCACTCCTCTAACGTGTCTATCACTACTAGAGTAGACAATTTTGTGGTCTTTGTGTTGCACAATTCCCGAACCGCTCCATCTGATCTCACAGAGGCCCATGATATCAACTTTTAATCTTTTCATTTCCTGTTGGACATTGTCTAGTCTTCCCGGTTGATTCAATGTTCTGACATTCCAGGTTCCAATTCTTTTCATAATTCTGTTATTGCTTGAGACAGTCGCTTGATGACGGTCGAGGGACACCCGCTTCGCATGAATTCCTCTACCGAGCGAGGAGTCAACATCTCCTGATGCGACTCCATTAACGCTGTTAAATCGAGAATCCATTATTTCTTCCATAACCATAATTGTTCTTGGCAAGATACAGCAGTGGTTTGCCATTGCCTTCTGCTGGGTGAACTGAAAAAATTACCATTTCTCTTAGCAAAAGATCATCCGCCCGAAGTCGTTGTCCCTTGCCGTCGTAGTTCTTTCGCCGTCTTCGCCTGGAATCCGCCGTTGGCCGTCGACTAGGCTTATTTAAAGGCGGCCTATACTCGCCTTGTCGCAGGTTTGTGATGGGGTTGTGAGAGTTTTTAATGACCCAGTCGCGTGACCAGCTGGCTCCTCTCCTCTGCTAAACCTGCCGCTTTTGGTCCGCGGCTGCTTATTCGTTTGTACTTATTCGCAGCGAGCCTCCATATCTGAAGGCCTTCCACTATCCGCCACCTGTGGACGCGCCCCGTACCGGTCAGCTCCGGTTCCCCAGGAACTTATTGACTGCCAGATGGGCTGCAGGAGGGGGGGGAGAATTATTAAATTTAAAATGTTAGAATATTTTAGAAATAATTGGATTCGTTATTTATCATATTGAAAAATGATCCAAAACTTCTTCACTTGATACTCGTGCTTGAGAAGTTTATGTATGACTGCTATTTCGAATTTAAGCAACAACCGCAATGTAATTTATTTTCACAACTAGAAGCCACTGAAACCCGATTGAAAGTCATGCAATGTTGATGCATTTAATCAATGACTTGCATGATTTTTGTAGACTTACTCTTCGTATGAATGATTCACTTCTCTGAAAACATTGTTGATGTGAAATGAGTATAACGAGGATATTCTCATATTATATTCTTCGATGACATTCTTCATCCTTGCACAATTCATAGCAACAGAACATGTTTTGACTACCGTTTATAAAAAGGATTGTGATACTTTTTCTTGAAGCTTATCTACTCAGTGGTCTTTGATCTCAGACGTTCAGCTTGCGGCTATCCAGCCTTCATTGTGTCGCTCCAGTGACTCACTATGCTATTTCTTGTATGAAAATAACCAAAATGTTAAGAGAGGATTTCTGCTAATGATGGAAGACGTGTAGCATCTGTCTTTGAGACCTTAATCTGTCTCGTCGGATGGAGGACATATGGATTGGGAAATGTCAAATGTGTCTCCCGCGAGGCTGTTATCAGCCTGTCCTCGTTGTCCAGCTCGTCGAGCATGAGGATATGAAGAGGGAAAATATGAGTTAAGCGTCCCGTGTTTGTGTGTCAGATGAAGAAAAAAAGTTGGTTTTGTCTTAACGCATTACAGTTTGTTCGTTTATTTCTGTGAATGCTTAGTGGAATTGCATGTAGTTACTGTTTATAGAGTTGCAGCAATAAGTAAATAAGTAGGGATGCTAAACTGGCGAATAAGTGGATGATATTCTTAAAAAATAGTAGACTCGGTTCTGCCCGCTCATTTAGGTTGGTGTCTTACACTAGTTACCGTATTTGCGACTGATGGGTTATAATATTTGAATCTGTAGACTTATTCAATTTAGAAGTAATTTCAATTATATGTATTTCAAAGTATCAGAACAGTAATAACACGCCCAGCCAATGCTGTCGATATATCTTTCTAGATTAAGTTGAACATAGTTATATTTTTGTGAATTCTAAGTTCTTTTTTACAGGCTATATCCAGAACGAGGAAATTTAAGCGAAATCCAAAATTTACACGTATATGGTTGAATACTTTCATCGCAATATCATCCTCCGAATCAAACCATAATTTATTGATTTTCCCATCTTCACACTGAACTGTAAAATTATTTTCAAGGCCTGACAGGGGCCTATCTCGTTTTTAGAACATAAGACCAAGCCTGACCCGCTGGCTACCGGCCCGGATATGCGTTTCACTTATAAGCCTCAAGAATTTGTATAGGATATTATGTGTTTAAGATGATGTGAAGCGGCTTCATGTCGCTTCATGTGCATCTGCCGGTGCTGTGGCTTTGTGGTCCGGGAGACATTGGTTCAAATCTTGGTCGGGTTTGATCTAAGACTTTTAGAATAGGTACACTCTGCATTCTTGTTGAACACAAAAAGAGAATGAGAGTGGATGAATGACAACTCGCCCAAATCGAAGAAGGGCTCTGTGCCTAATGAGCTTCCGAGTATAAGCAAGGTTCTCCGACAAAGCTTCATCTTCTATCTGAATTATTTATTTCGTGATTCTGTAATGTGAAATTCTTTGAGTTATATGCTTTAATAATGTTGAATCGATTTCTCTTATGACTTAAATCTAGCTGCTTGTAAATTTTCAAAATCCGCCTTAGGAGAAAGTTGCTCTGACCTTATTACATACACTGAATAAATTAAGGTGGGATACGTACAATATTGCACATCGAATTCGCATCCCTTAAACGATGCTTTCAGCATTTGTGCTTGTAAAGATGGCTGGACACTTTTTCGCAAATGCAAGACTTCTGTTGTCTCCAATTAATGAGAATTGAAGACCAGACAACAAAAATAGACAAAACATATTCTTTTTCAGTGTCGAGTCCGTGTGAGAGCCAGACTCTTCCCAGGAGATCCGGTCCACCTGCCCGGTCAATGATTCCCTCTCGCTTGAAGGCCAAATCAGCCAGCAAGGCAACTGGTGCCAATGCCTTCAATGAGGATATGTCTCATGTACGCGGTGCTACCTACCATGGAAGTAGTGTCTCCTTGGCGGCTGGAGGGATTCATGGCGAGAGGGGAGGCAAGAAACAATCCAAAATCAACGCCTTCCTTACTTTTCTCCGCATAAAGAAAAAGAAAAAGAGGCGAAAAGTGAGTTGATCCCATAACTGTTAATACTTTATGTATAATCAACTATGTGTCAGCCCGAGCTTTTGAATAACGCTCAGCCATTCTCCGTCATTATGACTAGCTGAATGCTGTTCAAAAGCTCTGAAGGATGGTAGGCCATTAGCAAAAATTATTATTTTAGTTCAAATAGCTTTAATGGTTGTAGCTGCATTTGTTTGCAATTCGGAAATCTTTATGAGTTTTTAAAATTATTCTTTTTGCTGATTTTGTGATGTCTGAGTCACTACTTTCAATAGTATAGTAGCTGTATAATCAGCAAATTGTTGAGTAGCAATTAAATTCACACGTTTGCATTTTCTACACAGGATGAAGTTGACGGTAGCATCGAAAATATCGATGTTGCGCCCGTCAACGCTACTGTTCGCGAGCGCCCTACCTTGCTGTCAGGAGGTCGTCCTGTCTCAGCCTTTGTTCCTCCTACTTCCCTTCCTGCTCACCGTCCTAAGAAGCGGCGTGCTCCCCCTCCGCCATCCCGTTTAACTGGTGAGGACGGAGAAGGACGCCTTGGCGATCAGTCAGCAGTACCAGGCTTCAGTCAGTCCGTGCCTGCCCTTCCTACACTCCTACCTGTCGAAGTTGATATCGAAGTTGAAGAAGTAGGTCAAAAGTGCTATGTTCAAATCAATTCACATTTACGATTGCAAAATTGTGTTTTAATCGATTGCATTTAGGAGCATTATTTTTGGTTCAATTAAATATCATTGTTGTTTTCATCAAATGTAACAATATATATTCAAAGGCTAATTTGCTCTAAAATGTTTCTTCAAAGTTAACACAATGAGTAAAGCAGTACATTTTCACGATGATGACCAACATAACATACAGTGATGCAGTCCATCAGTAAGCGCGCAGCTCATTGCAGTAGCCTCCATCGTGTAAGCATCTACTACCTTCTACCAGAAACTGTCTGCTGTTTGGGAAAGTCCACTATCCATCCACTGTTGGAGTATTACTGTGAGTCGGCGCCCCACAGGCTCATCTTTGCCTTCAGGAACAGATTGAGAAACTTGTCTGGAATTTCCTCTCGGTCGGACAGGGTGCAGCCTTGCCTAGTCTCGTCTGCAGATACTGTTTCGGTAGAACCAGATCAGCAGAAAATGAATGCATACCGAAACCTAAGATCTTCTCCAGAATCAGACACAGCTCACACTCACATACTAGCATGTGACCTTAGAACGTACGTACTTCAAATCTCTCGAAAAACTTCATTGTTCACACGGTGCAGCTTTGAAGCTTTCATTTTGTTAATCTAGAGTAATTTGTTTGTCTCCGGGAGCATAATGTAGATATCCTATCACTATATTTTACCTGTAAAGCAGATTGTTGCCCGCGTGGGAGATAGTATTTACTCCAATGCACGGGAAGGAGCATTATTATGAATATAATGGGCGAGTTTTGACCGACTTAGCATGTATGAGATCTGAGAATAGATATTTACAATACTATTCAGGCTAAATTTCTATTCGAATATTCTTGATAATCATAGACATGTCAATCACAATCTGTCCTTGATCATCATAGCACGTCGCCAAATAAAATTCTCTACGCAACTCGTGCATGAGATTTCTTCATAATTGCATTCTAACTCGTTAGATATAAATAGCCCTCGCCCTACGGGCTCGGGCATTTAAGATACCTAACTCGTGAAATACAATAGTTGCGTAAATAACTATTAGGGCGGTGAGAAATTCCGTGAAAATATATTCGTGGTAAATTTCAAAGTCAAAGTTTTTTCTGAGTTCTCAAGATCCATTTATTTTGCGGATGTTCCAGCTTTGACTTTATGATAGTCATTATAAACATGATTGACATAGACATGACACTGTCAATCTTATCAGGTTATTTTATACAGTAAATTAATTTTTTCATATGACTATCCATACTTTTCATGTGCATTTTATACCTCCATCAGCAACTGCGTTCTGTTTGAGCAATTGCCATCCCAATTCTTGATATCTCGAAATTGAGTTATTTGATTAGCTCCTTCCATTCCCGGAATTTGCTCAAATTGGTGGCAATTTGATGGGATAGATATGTCTATTTTATTCTATTAATCTCACCATTAATCACTCAAATTTTTCGTGCGATTGGGCCGAAAACGTATCTTCAATGTTGCCATCGGATATTGGTTATCATGGATTTGTATAGCCCTGAAAATGCCTGTCTCCGCTAACAGATGGTCTGTTAACATTATGTCGCCTCACTCTGAGAATTTGCTTAAAAAAGATTAACTGATATTTTGTACGCGAATTTCACATCAACAAAATGCAATTTTTATAGATAACAGCCTGTGCTTCAACGATATTTAGAATACTAAAACTATGCTCAGAATATCGCAAACCTGTTCCCATTTCATTTCACAATTTACTTTCTAGCCTTCTTCTCACGTGGAAGAAGAGGGTAAGACTCGTAGAAGAAGAGCAGCACCACGTCCTCCAACACCGCCCCAAGACGTAGAAGGTAAGTCTGTCTACTTCCATGAACAGGAGAGAAAATATTTTTTTGAGCAAGATTTTACCACAACGCTCGCTATAACGTTAAGTTGATGAGATTGTTGGAGGCAGTTTTTGAGGCATCAAGGTTTTAAGAGATGCAATGATTGCTTCGCTTCTGAAATGTTGAAGATGGTTGAGAATCAAAGTTGACCGTGTAGTGAAAGTTTGTGTATATGATTGCTTCTTTTATGAATCGAGTGAGTAAAACAACAGTTACAACAGTTGGATGTTGACATGAACGATTGGCAATGAAATTACATAACATTAATTTGTTATCCTGATGCGGGGAAATAACTACTATTATATTTCTTATTTGAAAAAACGAGTCGAAGTGGTCGATGTAATTTCCGAACATAATAGTTATGTTTTTGTGATTTCATGATTCGCTTAATATGGATATAACCTAGATAGTCTTAGGTTCAAATCCTACCATGCACACATCTCGTATGGCAATTTGATTCAACGTTAATACGTGGTGAGATCAAAAATGATTTAGACTCGACCAGAAGGAATAATGCTACGACTTAGATATTTCACATTGGATGAGTAATGGGTATATAGGTAACAAATATCGTATTGATAACTTTCATTGATATTTTTTTCTTTAGTATTTTTATCGATTTTAAATATTTAGTATTTTTCAGCATTTTAGTTGATTTTTCCATACATTTCCTTTCTTGAAAGTATTTTGACCGATATATTTACTTCGAACATGACTTGCATAAGCTTCAATAGGGTCTGAGTTGCATTCATCAACGTATTCAGTTGTTTGATTGTTATAACAATCACGAGCGATACCGAGTGTGAGTTGTATTCAAAGGTCAGTCGCATTCCACAGAAAGACAAGATTCGCATTCATTTCAAGACAATGCTTCCAGCGGTTGAGTATCGAAGTGTTATTCGGTTTCTTTTTCTCTGTCATTACGATAACCAATCCATAATATCTGAACTTTCTGCTGCATATGGTGATGAGGCACCATGTAGAGCCACCGTCTATAACTGGATCAAGGAGTTTCAATCTGGAAGGCTGGATGTAACGGATCGCAAGTCCACAGGAAGACCTAATGAGATCGGGGATGACCACCAAGACAAGTTGAAGAGGATTGTGTATGAAGATAGGCGAATCGCTAAGAAAGAGCTTGTAGAAAAACTGAACGTGTCTTTCGGTAGCGTTGTAGATCTTCTTTCCGAAATGGGCATCAGGAAACTGTGTTCAAGATTTGTTCCCTACTTTCTAACTTCTGAGATGTGCGACCGTCGCCTTCAGTGCTGCAATCAATTGATCGATCATCAGAGTTTGGGTGATGCCTTCCTAAGCAACATCATTACGGAGGACGGGACACCGTTATCACTGTACTTGCCTGAGGATCGACGGTCTTCCAATGAATTCAAACTTCCTGGTGAGTCAGCAACTCGGAAACTGCGCAGTGGGACCAACCATCGAAGATGCTTGATGCTGACAATCTTCTGGAACAGCTGCGGCATTGTTCATATGGATTTCGCCGACCGACATCAGCGACTGAATGCCGAGTACTACTGTGAGCAACTTCGTAAAGCTCGTCAAAGTGTTCGAAAACCCCGCAACCAGAATCTTTATCTACTACACGACAACGCGCCCATCCATACTGCATCGACCACTACAACTGCAATTGAAGACTCAGACTTTCATGTGCTTCCTCATCCCCCATACAGCCCCGACTTAGCTCCAAGTGACTATTACTTATTCCGCTGTCTAAAGCATCATCTCAGGGGAGAGCGTTTTGTTAATAGTGAGGATGTGAAAGATGCTGTGATGGAATTTTTCAATTCCAGAAGTCGAGACTTTTTCCACGAGGCTTTTCGAGAGCTTCCTAAAAGGTGGAGCAAGTGTGTAGAGAATGAGGGGTTACATTGAGAAGAAATGACTTTTATTTACTTTTGAAATAAACATTTTGTGGATTAGAAGTGTACTTTTGAAATTAACATTCTGTGGATTAGCTGTTGTACTTTTGTGGCATGTATTCAGAGGGAAGTTAAGGAAATATATGGAAAAATCAACTAAAATGCTGAAAAATACTAAATATTTAAAATCGATAAAAATACTAAAGAAAAAAATATCAATGAAAGTTATCAATACGATAATTGTTACATATATACCCATTAGTCATCCAGTGTGAAATATCTAAGTCGTAGCATTATTCCTTCTGGTCGAGTCTAAATCATTTTTGATCTCACCACGTATATGTCATTGATTGTAATTATAATTATTAATTGATTCAAACTGAAATTACACCATTTTATGGCTATTGTTCTCTCATTGCGGACAAGTGTTTCGATAATTGGAGACATTTTCCAGATGATTACGCCATTTACCGGTATATGCATCCAATTTTCAGACGTGTGGTGCTTCATCGTTGATTGTAGACATACAGTACATTTTATTTATTCCAATGAATTAAATCTGACTTAAGCAAACTTATGACAGCATTTGGATGTCTTATAGTAGAGTTTGATGCTACCGACTATTTATAGAAGCAAAAACACCAAGCAATTCAAGTGAAGTTATTTTTGAAAGAAGAATCATGTCTGCTTTGAATGTGAATACTCGATATATACGCCATTTCAAATTGATGTAACTGTGAATTACAGTTAAGCATGTGTGTTGTTCAAACAAATATGCTCGTTTTCAAAATGTGTCGGTCGTATCCAGTATGAAAGGGTGATTGTGTGTAAAAGATTGCAGATAAATGGTCCCATTAACCCTATTTTAACCGGGCGAAAATTTGAAAATTTTGAAAAAGTGGATTTTCCTGGAGACCTTTTCATCTTGATATCAAAAAATGCATTGGGGCTCTATGACCCACTGCTAAAATGGAAATGGGGTTAAACTTTTGTGGGCGTTGTTGAAAGAGTAAGCTTTGATGATAGCTTTTCTGGTAAGTTCTTAGAACCATTTATGGTCTGATGATCCAATTGACAAGAAGTGGGATGTCCGCCAAGGAAATGAGTGCGATTCCGGTTGCATTTGAATTGCATAAAACCTAAGAATTTCTCATTTTTATTCTTTAGACATGGTGACGGAGACGTTGGGATATTTTTAATTCATCGGCGCAGTGACCCTGGTGACGGTCCCTTACACTCCCAGTAATGCTTACAGAAGCGCACCTCGACGAGTATGCAAACTGAATACCTCTCAGGTTGCTCCAGAAATCTATGTCTGTAAACGTTATTTCATCCTATTTTCGACTGATTTCAGCCTTTGAGAGATATGTGCGTAATTCGATGGAATATTCCACAATCACGCGGCAACATTAAGTCAGCGCTGCCAAGGAAGTTGTCGTTAAATATACAAAATTTGCACCCGATGTTTTACTGTGGAGATCTATTATTCCAGACTTATGAAAAAATGAAAAGGGACACATTAAGGTGTCTTTAAGTGGTAACATGTGACCTAAGTAATATTCTGCAATCAGGTCTGAACCTTTGAGAGGTCTTGTCTTTTTTAATTTATGTATAAGTTCTTAAGTATGGCTCATGAGTTCTTAATAGCTAAAATTGATGACTTCATGAGGCGCAAATGTAAATAAATCATGAAATTGAAGTTGATTAAGTCCATGTAGTCCATGTTTAAATTTGGTGTTGCCTTTTGGATTTCTTAGGCTATTGAACAATCATGAACAATTGGTTGTATTCCAAAAATTAAAGCATGTGTGTTTGGTTATGTACTCATAGGACTAGTTCAGTCGTAAATAATTTTTATTCATTTAATATGAGTTACAGAATATCTCTAAAAAGCAAATTTCCGCTGAAGCAAATGTTGTAACTCGTGAATAGTACATATAGAACTATATTCTGAATGCTTTAAAAATTTCTCTCCGTTTTCATCAGTCTTCATTTCCAAATGAAAGTATTTCCAAGTTGCTAAGATATTGATACACAGTTTTGTTTTCTGGATCAATCTATGATTAGGTTTTCTAGTTTTGCATCACTCCTTCATCCCAAATATTTCTGCTTAACAGATAGCGCTGTCTACACAAACAATATTTTAGCATTCACTAGATTATGCATGTAGATATGTACGCATAGCAAATGCTATCAAGTGCACTTCAATAGAATCGCATTATGCGAGTACATTTAGCGATGAGTGGGAGAAAGCGAATTATTAAAGAGCTGATGTTGAAGCAAAATTGAGGAAACTTATATTTGTTTCACTTACTGGAAGATGGATACGGACGGTTTGCTCGTTTTTATGTTTCTTTTTCGTCCATCATAGGCACTGATTTTGTTGACTCTGTGACAGCGAATCGATTTATGTAACGATTTATGCTATGTGTTGTCCGCAAACAAGAAGAATTTTGGGATATCAATCGATTGAGATGCAAAAGTGATTTTACTCTTCTGTGATTGCGTGTGTTTAGTTTCCAAAAATCTTGGTTCTAGACAAACAATAAATGCTTCTTGCTGATCACAACTTGATAGCATTTTACTCCATGCATTTTATATACTGCGTATACTACTGGTAGATATTATCAGTAGTCATTCCATAAGATGTGTTTTGTTCCTTATGCTCATTACAGTCAAACTGTCACGCTCATAGTTTGCGTATTTATTAAAATGTCAGCACTCAGTTATTTATTGTATTATCTAACAATTACGGTACATAAGCAAAAAACTCAAACCTGCCGCGAGTGCGGCTGTACATTAAATAGAGGTGCAAAGTTGTCAAGGTAGTGCTTTGTTATTTATTTTGCACCGTGCTTGTTTCCAATTAGAAGAGTAAACAAAATGAGCCAATGCTGCTTAATTTAGGCAATTATTGAAACCCAATATTTCGTCAAAGTAGGATCGTGAATTCGTGTAGTAGATGGAGGAAATAAATTTTCTGTCATTTCGGAGATGCCTGTAAGTAAATGTGCGCTAGATTTACGAAGAAAATGTAGATAAAGAAAAATAATCGCTTCTGTTCTGAATTAACGGGCAATTCAAGTAATAATATGGGATTATGCAATTAATCAAAATTCTCAGAATTCAAGCACTTTTGTATGAAATACACTGTATGTATTCTATTACTGCCACTCAATAGATTCGGGATTGAATTATAATGAATTGTCAGAGCTACACAATAAGTGCAAAAATATTCATTTCATAACCAAAATATTTATCTGTGAGCATATGCGTGTGATGTGGTTTCTCTATTAGCCGAGTCTTACTCTGATTCACTGAATGATTATGCGACTGTCCATATCCACTTTCGTAGCATCTTTGCAATGACACAGGATTCACTGACAATGAGTCCGCATCATAAATTTGTTTGTCAGTTGTGCTATTTGCGTCTATGCTTGAAAACGTATGCTTTTTGTAACAAATGATTTGATGTGACTGCTTATGTTTTTGTAAACATCATCATAGCTCCTACTTTTATCATACATAGGATTCCAATTTTTTCCAATAATTCAATTTTATCATGTTCCATAGTAAATATGGCAATAAGAATCAAAAGTTCTTCCGATGAGCAGGAATATGCTCCCCAAAAGTTAGTTAATCATGGGTTTATTTTGTACATCATCCTTTTTCGTTCTCATGCGTTCTTGATTTTTTCTGTAGGAATTCTATAGTTCTTCACATAACTATCGCGAAGAATGACAACCGCAGAGGAATCTTTGAATTTCTCAAGCTTTCCTCTGTAGTAAGTAATATCTACTTTCAATTTGGGTGTTTGTCAAATCTAAAAGATGGATCAACGCTCCACCAGGTATTTGTGGTTTCACCGGAATTGATCGCTCCTCCGGTGAAGATTTTTTCTCCCGCAAAATTTTTGCTGCTGTACTCTTGGTTTCTGGCTGTTGGAAATTGTCAGTTTTTTCTGTCCTCTTGCCGGATTAACTCACTTCCTCAATAATTCTCGAATTTATCCGATTCTGCTCAGTCAACAACCATTCTCCTTTCGCCATCTGTCGTGTGTGACTCATGTCTTCTCAGCATTAATGTCCCGAATAACTAGGGTCATCTTCTTGTGGCGATATGCATTTCCTCTGTTTCTCCTCCTAGCACGCTTTAACTCTTGCTCTTTAATTCTGGCATCTTTTTTTCATAATATCTTTTTTGCAGCAGTCTTTTCGTTGCTTGCGGCATAATGCTTTCACTGTGCAGATTTTTCATTTTGTGAATATACTTATCGGATTTTTCATTCTCTGAGATTTCGCGTTTCATTTTTGTCATAAAGAAATCAAAATGATTCATTCTGATTTTGGGAAGTTTGTTATCGCAGAATGAAAAGTGATATTGGTAATAATTAAGGCAGATATGCGCACAATATGCTTGCGATTGAAAAACAAGTGTTATATGATTTATGGATACAAAAGTAATTGAGCAATTAACTGTGTGCAATATGCCATTATCATCATTTTTGTTAGCGAAGATATTGACATTGCTTGATGCCAGCAGGATTTTTTGTTTAATATATTTTGGATGGTGCATATATTTTCATGACAAATTTTTGAATTGTTATTCAACAGTTCATAAGCCCTGATGTAGGATATCTTATCCTGTTTGGCGATAAGATATGGGAACTTTTAGGTATATTATCTTGAGTTGTATCGCGATACACTTATTAAACATAATTCAAAATATTAAAAGGTTAGGGCTAGGGTAAAGTATTAATAAAATGGCATCAATGAAAATGTAAGGGGGGGGAACTGCAAAAAAAAGGCAAATTGGCATAGTTTCATTATGTGGGGGGGGAGTTAATTTAATTTAATTGCTGCATGTATTAAATGAATGTACTTATATAATCTAACATTTGCTCAGTACGTGATCTTCAAGCTATATTTCGTGACATTTAACATGTACAACTTATGACATACTTATTGTTTGTTACAAAGTTTTGTGTATGAAAACTAAACTTAGTGTAATAACAGTAGCTTCCACTTACCTCAACAATGAAAGCGATGGCAGCAGCGCAATTAAAGCGAGATTCCTACTCAGGTAGCACGAATTTTAGATCGATTCATACAGTGATGACATGTTTAGACCACGCAATAACCTAATGGTGATGGTGAGCAATTCTACATGGAATGGGATGAGTGCGTGCGTGATGTAAGGGATGACAGCTACAACGAACGCATAGCGTGAAAGGGCTCTTGGGAGGATGAATCTTTATGTAATTTTACGTGTACATAGGATTTAATTTTTATGTGACATTATTGGCTGAGATTGCGCGAGTCGTTACCCATGGACACTAGAATGGAGCTGAGATGGCGACCAAACGCGCTCGCCATTCCAAACCATAGCTGAACCCACGAAGACCCCCTTGTGACAGAGCGGAACCCACGACTCGCAATCTTACAAAGTGAATCTGGACCAGGCGGGAAGCCATGCGTACAGGGTTCGCGTGGCTAAGAATTACTGAGTGACGGCTCCTCCACAAAAGGATATTGTATAATGGAAACTTGGGGAACCTACAACTCGAGTGTAACTAGTCCTCTAAAATATTCTGTTAAGCTGCCACCAGGGCCAAGTTGTGCTGCCATTGATTTGGAGTCTATTCCGACACACCACATTGACATTCTTTTCACTCGACATGAAGAAATTTTTGTGATAGTAAGATAAGTCATTCATTGTCGCTCATTGCATGATGTGCTGACTCGCTCGTCGCTTGATTCTCTCCCTAATTTTCGTGAGTAATTCTGATATGCGTGAGTAGGCTAATAATTTCGATATGAACTACATTTTCTTCGTTATGAACATTTTTTTTCGTGTGATCTACACAATTTTGGTTATGATCTACGTAGATAATAACGAATTAGATCATAACGAAATTGTGTCGTATCTTAGAAAATTGCTGTATAATGGGCAACTGTGAGAAAAAATATTGGATTTAAAAAAATTTTTCGGATTCTTTTACAAATAAAATGGCATATTTTTAAATATTTTTCGATAGAAGTACCCTTTTGTGTCTTTTGAAAATATTTCATAACGAATTATTTAACTGGACAATAGTTTGGCATAGTTTTTTTTTCGAATTTAATGTTGATTTTAACGTTTCAGATGCCTTTGGGAATAGATAACAAATAGGATACTAAAAATCATGAATATCCTTCAGGAGTAGGGGGTGTATGGTTAAGTTCACAAAATAGGTGTTGTGAGAACAGATACGTCTACTGATTTTAAGATCCCCCTGACTTGTGAAAACTTTGAAAAAAAACTGACAAAATGCGAGTGCCAAATTAAAGCAAATGATTTATATAGCATCAAGTTAATAACATATAGGATAGATGATTTAATTCTATGGATACCATGTGTGATATTATACATCCTCCACTGTGTATTTCTGGTGGTATGGGATAAATTTTTTCTGGAAGATTGATAGATAACAAAAGAAAATAGATACAAATAAAAAACCGACATTTTTCAAATCGAGAAATTCACATAAAAAATTATAAAAACAGAATAAATCATATTGAGAAGAGTTTTTTTTATGTGGTGGTAGGATGGAGACTCTCTCGCGAAAAAAAAAATCGCTAATGATTTGGATAATTACAGCGGCGACAGGAACGGTTTTAGTGAGAAATATTTCTCATCCTGAAAACAGTCATTTAAAATGGATTTGCCCTATAGTACACCTCCATAAGAGGATAAACACTAAAGAAAGACGAGTAGATTGGCATCATGTCATGCTAGATGAACACAGTAATGTATCTTTGAACAAATATTAGCGAATATTTTTGCAACCCAATTGATCTGTTCTCTCAGCGAAATATCTGCCATTTCTGAGACATTAAGAACTTTTTTAATCCGAATAGGCAGTATATAGCTCACAATTTGACGCTTTAAGGAGAGACTTTAAAGTTGATACTTTTGTTTGAAGGCTTTTGCACCTATTTATCAGTTAAGCGCTTGCTAGATTTTGTTTCTATGATATTATGCATCTGCTGTATGTTCCTGACAATACAAAAAAAGGACACCTGGACATATGGAAAAGCTCAACGTGTCATGCTCCTGATGTTTGCTTAGTAAAAGTACTCACAATGTGTATAATTGGCTTTTGAGAAGATAGATTCAAAATGTATAATTTTGCGTAAATACTCGTATACCCGTGCTAGGTATAAATATGTGATCTTCTGTCGTAAATGTTCATTGCTATACAGTTTCATATAAAGCGAGTTGGTAGAAAATATTTAACGGTAGATGTTGCCAGACATGCTGGATATCATGATGACACTAAAAAAGGCATGTTTTTTATGTATTCTGTGTCTAAATGAATGAAAATGCTGGAGTTTGACTTTTTGTGATCGTAGGAGATGACTACTCGTAAATGCATTGAAACGTTTTGTGACATTGCATGCAGTGATGTTTGCGGCTCAAAGGCGAGGATAGATTTTTCTCCAATAGGTGCGCGTTTTTTCTAATAACATCGAATATTTGCTATTGCATGTAGATCTTGTCAAATTAAACACGGAAATATTGTACATTGAGGATATACTTAGCTACTATGCGACTTGCAAACGCGTTTTGTGGTTCCGTTGTAACGTCTCGTCGGCATGTTTATTCCTTTCTGTGGCATCTGTACTGACCTTACCATTCATAGCTAATGTTTCTCCGTAGTGCAGAGCATGCCCAGTTCACGTTAGGCGTCACTGCGTTTGTTTGCTGTTTCGAGTGGCGCACGCTTTGGATGTCTTTTGTTTTTGATGTTCATAGGCCTAATACCTATATTGGTGTTGTTTCGTGTCGGCTAGCGTCGACACCTTCGATCCTGCTTACAGATGCACTTCGAGCCCCTCCGCACTTCGTGGCCCCTCCTCCCCCCGTGGAGCCACCACCGGCCGACATACCTGTCACTCTGAAGCCTTACCACGAGGACAAAGCAATCGACGCTTCGGCACCTGTGGACGAGTCGCCACTAGACACCAGAGATCAGGTTCCTGACATATCTGACGAGAAGCATTTGGTCATTGATACGATAGAGAATGGTACTCATAACATTGATCTGACTGATAGTATAACTCCGGAAGTGGGAGCCGTGATCTCAGGGGGCGATGTGACTGATAACGTTACTCAGGATATTGATGCTGACATATCTGAGAGTGTTCTGACAGACAACGTCATTCAGGAAATGAAAGTTGGTATCTCAGTTGATGTTGATGATGTTGACACAAAATTTAGTACTGATTCTCCCAATTTAAAGAAGAAAATAGTTGTTGGAGATTTCAATTTTCAAGATGAAAGTGGTAGCGATAGTGAAGCGGATGCAAGGAACATTCATATTAAATTCGAACCCACTATTGATGTTGGAGAAGCTCATCGACCTGAAATAGACGATGATTTACACATACAGTCAGATGTGAATGAGATCGATGCCAATGCTGATGGGCTACCCCTAGAGAAAGAAATAGACACTGGCGTAGATTTGTCATTCCAAGCCGATGAAAATTTAGAGAAAGCCAGTACTCTTGAAGCAAATGGAGTTCGTAATGTCTCTTCTTCATCCCTTCATTCCGATGCGGAACCTGAGGTCGACATTCACGAACCGAACGCTCCTCATGTGGATACAGACGAACTTACTTCGGCCGGAGACGATCAGCTTCATGTGAAAAAGAAAATTATCATCGGTGACTTTTATGAAAGTGAAATTTCAGAGCCGGACCCCGCGGACCTTAACAAGGAAGACATCAGAGAAGATGATATTTCATCAGTGGATGAAGAAGTTGGACTAATTACTGATGCTATAGTTATAGATACAGAGAGGTTATCTGATGATGGTCGACGATTGGTAGCTAATATTCACTCTGAATCTGATGATGCTATAGTTATAGATACAGAGAGGTTATCTGATGATGGTCGACGATTGGTAGCTAATATTCACTCTGAATCTGATGATGCTATAGTTATAGATACAGAGAGGTTATCTGATGATGGTCGACGATTGGTAGCTAATATTCACTCTGAATCTGATGATGCTATAGTTATAGATACAGAGAGGTTATCTGATGATGGTCAGCGATTAGTAGCTAGTACTGACTCGGAATCTTATGTCAAAATATCGACGCCTGAGGAAGCCAATCCAAAAACTGATATCGAGATTCAGGAGGCTGCTATGAATGTGGTTGAAGCGGCGGTTGCTGATGCCGTCACTGAATTTGTAGAATGGAAGATCAAGGAAAACGATGATTATGTGGCGACTCGTTCACAAGATGAAATGAAAGACAAACAATCAGAACTGATCAAAGGTGAGGAGATTGATTGTTAGCTCAGTGTAATTCCCTATTTCCTAATTCTGCTAATTTTTCTAATAGACTGCTCACCAATACTACTTACATACTTTCTCATTCACTTCACCATTGTGCTACTTAGCTTGACCGTAGACTGCGAAATGTACTATCACTCGTAATGGCGCGTAACGAATTTATTGCTACTTTTTATACTCTGGCTGCTGGCTCATCTTTGCAACTGATCGATTACCTGCTCGGTGAAATTTCATCGTTTAGTAGGAATTTAGCAAGCACACTTATATTCAAAATCACTGCTTTCTATGGCCAATGGCCTAGCGCTATTCATTTTCCACTTCAGTCTCAATACTATAATCAACATGTTTTTCAAAAGATTATACGGCTTCTCTCAATTGATTTCCATGAAATAATGGTGATATGTGAATAATGCATTCTTTGCGATTCAAAAGAAAAACAGTTAGTTCATCCAGTTCCAGTTTTATTTTTGAGGCAGCAAATGATTATGTCCACCAAATTTTCGGTGCACAGTAGCCTGATTACGGTTAAGTATGGTTTTGATAAACCATACTGATTTTATTCACGTTTTGATCGAATATCTACTATTTCAATCTCATCGTGCACATTGCATATCTTCCATGTTGAACTTCTAACTCTGAAGTCAACGATGCCAGGTTCCGGTTTCGCATCTACTGCCATGTCTTTGACATGCTAAGATGACTTTCAGATCTGTGTTGTCCTTTCACACGAAATGATGTAAATCATGATATATCGAATATTTTTGGTTTTACCCACATCAAGTAGAGGTCTCCGCTTGACTCTTAAGATAAATGATTGAGTTAGTGTCTATCACAGTGTTACTAAATACATGAGAAAATAAGAGTGATGTAATTGAGATATAATCAAAAATAATGCAACTAAGATTTGGAGTCGCTCCAGTTCGTGTCGAAATATCCGACCTATGTCTGATCGGCTAGTGAAATCCTATTCTCCGTTGAGCTGCTTTTTCTCGCCGAAAGTTTTATCTTGTATCTGCGTTTCTACGAAGAGAGAAGCTGGAAATCCATCTTTGTGGATTTATCATGAAGGTAACCCCTGTCATAATATTAGCGCATTTATTGATATCATCTCTCATGTTATGATTTATCTGAGTTTCACCGAGTTGGAGAACAAATGAGCTGCAAGGATTAAATAATTTCTTTTAACATAATTTTGCCATGAAATATGTCATGATTGTTCGAAGGGAGCAATAGTAGAAAATATAAAGCGCATTACATGTACTATTTGTCGATTGGTCTTCTTTCTAGTTCAAAATGCAACAGTACTACACCAGGTTGGGTGTTTATTGTGTCAATAAACAAACTGAATGCCCTATGTCTACGCAAGTATCAGTATTTGTTAAAATTTGAAGACTTAGAATGTTTCAGCTGAACTTACGTTTTGATTTTAGAATGGCTGTTTTAAATCATGCTGCTTTCCATTTGCCTACCAGGCCTACCCAAAACTTATTAGATTTACTTATCGATCAAAAGGGTTTTATTATATCACATGCTTGTAGAATAGGTGCTGGGAAAATTCGATGATCTTGTCAGGTGCTCAGATTCTCCATTGCTTGCCACTTAGTCACACCCAGTACGAGAAAAGTCTCGAAGATCCCATCTAACCGTTGCGAAATGTAGATAAATTACTGATATTGGCTATCTGTTAATTTGCTCAGAAGATTTATCCAAATAAGCTGTTACTGCCAAATAACCGTCAGAGCAGGGATCGCAACTTTCCGTTCTTTACGATATTAGTCTAATGTAAATATTTCAAATTTATGCATTCAAACCCTGGTTTCATCGATTTTCCGTTTTTCTTGGATGAATTTCGATTCCTGCTTCAGAATAATCCGATTTAAGTCCTGTTCCTCGGTTTGTCTCTACTTTTTAAATCTGTTTCCTTGCTTTTAATGCACTTTCTCGCTGTTGCCATCTGTTGTTTTCTTCATCACACGAAAAAAAGAGTCCATCTGTACTCAACATTCCACTAGGAACGCGACCAAAATTGTAGTTTCTAACTGAAACGGACCTTGCAGGACTCCACTGACCGTAGTATCTAGGACATTCTACACAGTTTCCACCAGATTATTTCGAGGTATTGAAAACATCAGCTTTCCTTGCGATCTTTAATCTTTACCTTTGTGGTTAGTCTTCTGTTATATGGGACCTGCGAAATAAATTCTTCTAGAAACTCCTAGAGCACGGAGAGAAACCTGGATATTTGTATCTTTGTTTATTTTTACAAGAAATCGTTTGGAGCATTATCAGAGCTGCACAAGAGTACGGGCCCCGTAAATAAATTGCGGGCTGATCAGTGTACTGAATTTAGATTAACATTTCACTCTCTAATTGACATAAGAAGGTTGCAGAAAGGTGCTTCATCAACTATTTTTATGCAGTAGAAGTACATATACTAAATAGCGTTGTGTTATTTTCAAATTTCTGTTATAAATGTCTGACAGTGCGAAAGATTGAAACGCCATATTACAGAGCGTACAAAATTTCCAGATCTGGAGAAACAGCGCATATTCATTATCTATTTACAATTTGGATTTTAAAATCAGTGGGAATTAAGGTCTGATCATGTTCAATTACTTATGGGCAAGTGGACCTGCGATCTCGTTATCAAATCATTTACGTGATTCAATAAATTCGAAAAGACAGTACTTTATGAGAGAAATTTCATAGAAGGGGAAATACAGGGAAGACATGAAACAGCTATCGTTTCGGTCCGCATAAATTGCAATAGAAACATACCACTTTGTCACACTGCTGCTATGCATTTAGGCTACAATGCCGTACATATAGGATATCACGTACTGCCCGTGATATACCCGAATTATGAAGGGAAATTTGAATTCTCATTGCCATGACACACATGTAAGCCAGTGCATGGGATGAATGCTGCCACTAAGCAAGTGGATGAATTTTGCTGTATTCCTTCATGGGAGATAATTTCAGAAGAGATCTACTTTCGTTTTTGTGACGATATTGATGACCAACATTTGATTTATGATTAAGAAAAATGCGGCATAAAAGTGGGATCAAAGAATACCAAACAATCCATCACAAAAAATCCATAGAATTTTGAAGGGAAATTCATATCATAAGTAGGGCAATGTTTTCTATGACATGTCATATTTTTAGGGTAAGGTAATATTGTCATATTTTGGTCATTTTGCTGTAGTTTTCGACTGTTAGAGTTGCCGGGAAGTAGATATAGAAATGACCGATGCTTTCAGAATGACGCAATGTTGGTCTTCTCAGCAGCGCAATGCAGTCTGAGGACAGTTACAATGCATGCATTGCCTACAGATGTGAATGTTACCGGCGGCGCCTGGATTGGCTCGTCTGTCGTCTGTCGTCTGTCGTCTGCCTTTCCTTGCCAGCCAACCGCTTCTTCGGTAGAGTGTTCGTCTCAATGTTGAAGAAGATGCCATACAAAGACAGACTTTTTTAAAACATCAAGATAAGATTAGATAAGATAATAATCTTTATTGCCTCACAAGTGTACAACATTCGGTGAGCGTATGACAAATATTTACAAGGAAGATTACTCGAAAAAATACAAGAAAAAATGCAAAGTACATTGTATTTTAAACAGTAAATTACATTGTTGTTTTGTTTAACAAGATGTAAATGGGTATACTGTGGTAAAAGTTTAAAACAAATCGTCTATTTGTCTTAATTGAACTTTTTAACTCATTGCCTGAAAATAGAAACATAATTTTTGCTATATTTTAAGATTTTTAAATCTTACGAAACTACAATTTAAGGTTTTTAGGTCATATTTTGGTCACATTTTGAGTTTTTAGGTCATACGTGGTTTTATTTAAAGCTATTTTAAGGTCATATTTGGTTATATTTTAAGCTTTGCTAGGTCATAAAAAATTGTCCTAATCATGAAAAAAAATTTTTGGACATGGCGCTGGGCCCCCTGCACAGATCTTTCTGATATGATTAGCAACAAACGTTTTTGTCATGAATATAGTCGATATGTACCTTACATTAAAATTATATTATTAATGTAACAATGTTTTGATTGCTTCACATATTTTCTTTTTCAAAGCCACATTATCCGTATCAAGTGGTATTTACAGCTGTTCTCTAAATTTATTCTTGTCCATGAAATACTTCGATATTGATCCTTGATGAACGGACTCCAGTTTGGAGGCTAAAATTATGAAAGTATGTTCCGCATTACCTCGGTAGTAATGTGTACTGAAAATGTAGTGTAAAATTATTTACTAAATACTCCGCTGTGATTTCATAATGATTGCATTATGCTACAGTAGCTCAGACATGCATTCATCTCCAACATTGAAGTAAGTGCACAAAATAGTCCTGGTATCGTATAGCAATATGATAAATCGCCGCTTATTTGTACAATTACCTGAATAGCTAAATGGAGTAGCCTACGCATTAAAGAGTTGCCTGAAGGAAAGTCGTTTGGCATTGAAAGAAGTTTCCGATAATTTAATCTGGGGTTAACTTACCGCAATATTTTCTTGAAGGACAGCTGACTAGTGTTAATGCTGTGTCATTATGGCATGTTATCAATTGCCACAGTGCCATTTTGTCCATCTCATCGAAGTCTAACATCGTTTTTTGTCTTTGTGAGTGTATTTATTAGATTTCATCACAGGCGCTTGATATCGACGCGTATTCCCAATCGATATTAACTTTCTCATGGATTTTCTACTGAAGTAATCTGTTTTCTGCATTTCCTAATTCGATTTGGAAATATTGCGTCGATGCCTCGGACTGAATTCCTTAGTTCTAACCTAGTGTTTACTTTGACTTCTAGCCTTCACCTGCTTGATTTTGAACCTCTTCTTTCTCATCACTTCAGAAGAGCAGGATTTCATATGGTTACCATGTCTGCGCAGCAATGCCCATACAAAGAAGTATATTGGTAGGTCCTTGGCTAGCAATGACACCTTAACTGAATCAGCGCTCCCTGCTTAATATTGTCGTTACGTGTCAAAGCCATTTCTTTCTTTTAACATGAAAAGCGGAATCCGTGGATAGTCTGTGTGCTATTATTCAATTAATTCTCAAGTTTTCTGAAGTTTTGACATCTTAATTCGTGTGAAATTCTTGCTAACAATTCATGCCGACAAAACAGCTACATAACGGGTAATGGAGAAACTAAACAAGGAAAATGTCTGACACATGAAGTATGAATGCATAATTTAGCTTAAAACTCGTGTTTAATCGGAAAAGGTTCAAGTAGCTCATTACAATGTTTAGAATACAGCAGCAAATATGCTTGTATTCTTTTAGCATTGTACGCGTATTAGGCTGATATCACATGCTCATCATACAAGTATTAGCTAACCAAATTGTGAACATGTACGTTAGGAAACGAATAGTAGAAAAATCTTCAAATAAATTACCCTTAAATGTAAAAAAATGGAACATTTAGTAATCAAGTCACTTCTTCGCAATATTTCATCAAAAAAATGTGATAGTTTTTTGCTGTTACTTGCACTTCTAGTCTCCAAAGAATATTTCTTAAAGTTAGATTCATGAGTGATTGTAATAAAAATTACAGGCTTTGAGATCATAATGCAATATCAAATGGTAAGGACATTCTTAAATTGTTTATAGTAATAAATCATGAGCTCTTGAAAGGTGCGAAGTGTGAATTTAAGGCTTTTCTGTGTACTCAATCTGCAGCTTAAAATGCTGATTTCTTGCTTAATTAATGATATTGATCAATTATGAGAAGACTGCTTGATCGACTATTCAATGTCAATACTTCGCTGTGGAGAATCATTTCAAAAGATATTCATCAATTCTGAAAATTGATTAGAGATCTTTCATGTAACTATCTTCTTTTCATGAATTTTTGCTGGTTTAGGTTCAACAGTCAACTATGAGTAGATTATGATTAGTGCTAAAGTTTCAGGTTGGTGGTCACGTTGATAGCTCACTTTGACGCATGTGGCATTCATCATTTACTGTTGCCTGCATCCATGTTCTGTACTTTGGTCACTCTCTTTGCCGCAGTTCCTGAGAATGGACGGAGCGTCCGAAAGATCGATTTGGAGAATAAATTTTCAGAATAACGAACTGAATGTCTTCTGAAACTGTACATGATGTTGCACACAATGGTACAGTGGTACAGTAAGCATCATACATGCGCATATTTTATTTCAAACTTGATTCAACCTTATTCATTTTGTAATCAAGATAAATGTCAACGCAAGTAGGAAAGTTCTGAGTATTTGAAGTTCGTAATGGTAGAAATCCTATTACTAGTAGAAGAAACATCAGCTCTTAAAGCTTTACGAAATTCCACTCATAATTTGTGATTTAATGCTTTAGCTATCATTTTGCATACTTTTTTTGCAGTTGATTACAAAACTTTCGTAGTCCAAGAAGACAATAAAAAATCAGACTTTTCTTTGTCGGAAATTGAGGATTCTCTGCAAAAAGAAAAGTGCGAAGATAATCGTTCTTCTCCAGGGCTCTCAGACCACTACCTAGAGAAGGAATTGGAGTTGATTCTAACAGAGGATCAAGAAATTGACGACGAAGATTCATCCGCTTTTGAAGATGGTGACGGAAGCTCGCATAAAGATGACCGGCTGATATCAAGTGATCAGACGAAAATCTCCATAGAGTTGCAAGAAAGAGACAGAGCAGAAGTATTCTTTACTCCAGCGGTGGACTTTCAGCATCATTTTTCACCTGCTAATGTGTCTGTAGATCCGACAATAGGAAATCATATCGAACGAGATGACCTAACAGAGGAGAGTTCAATCAACGGAAACATCGACATACGGGATGATGTTATTGATAATCCAAGCCATGGCAGTGTAGACGGAAGTCTATCGATTGATTGCGAAGAAAAGGTCATGGTGGACCCCGCTGTAGATAGTGTATCGTTGGATCGTGAAACGCCTTCAGAGCATGACACAGGTACGGATGTCTTTATGGATCATGATGAGAATGATCACATCGAGAATGGTTTCCATGAAGCCATTTCGCCAGAAATAGTGTTTAAAACTGAAAGTGCTCGTTCTCGATGTCATGAATTGTCTTTCAAGCCTGACACTGAGGAAGAAGATACTCAGATGGAGGTAAAGCTAGTATCTCCGGCCTGTACCCCTATCAAGAACCCTGTAAATGAATTTCGCTCAATGAATACGAGTACTGCGACATTGCTCGATTCAGAGCCCAACAAAGATAACGAATTGGTGCGTTCTGATGCTTCCTCTACACGCCATTCCATTTCTCCTGTTTGGAGTGGTGGTCATGGACAGATCTTTCTTAAAGCTGTGGAACAGCCAGGTAATGTGGATCCTGTCATAATGGACTTAGAACAACAGCTTGACCATTGGAGGGATCAGCTGAGAATGAACAAAAAGCGCCTAGAGGACACAACATCCAGAGGAGAAACAGCTAATGGTGGAGAGGGTCAAGAATCGTTAATGCAACAACAGATTCAACTGCAACAGGCGCTTATGGAACAAATGCAGAAGAATATTAGCACCCTAAAAGCAAAGGTAAATATCAGAAAGTTTGCCGATTGATATAAGTAATAATAGGCCTACACGTATTTTAAATTAGAAGGAGAAATAAATGATTGATTAATTTACTTTCATCTCAAAATGCAAACCCCCTACAAGCGATATAACTAGTACAGCATTTATCATGCTGGATAATTTTGAAAGAAAACTTGCCTTTAGTATTCATCTATGTCTTTAGGACTTTTTGGCCTGGCAACCTCACTGTGATGTTAAGATGTACTGCACAATTACTACTCACAATGGCAGATGGAATTGCTTTGTAATTGATGTGCGGTATTAGGGATTGTTTGATATATATAAATTTTTCCTTTTGAACATCAGTTTGAATTAATTGAGCTTGAAATTATAAAAATTGAACTTCAATTTAAAGAAAATGATCCTTAATTTAATTTTTTTTCACTGATGAAGTTTTATTTGTTTATTTTATTTCATGTAATGGACCTTTCTCTCGAATTCGTACATATATCCTTCTTCTCGAGCACCTAGACAATTATACCCAAAGAAAATTCTTCAGAGCCAAAAGTTCTCGTCGATAATTTTTATTTCCGAGCTTTTACGTGATTGCCCCTTCTCAGTTTGATAGGGCTGAGGAAAGGTGAATCACCTGAAAGTTCGAGAATAAAAATTATCGAAGAAGACTTTTGTCTTTGAAGAATTTTCTTTGGGCAAAATTTCTCTCGAAAATGCCAAATTTAAACTAAATTCTATTTGTTGCATTTAATGTTAAACCCTTTTTCAAAGCTTAATATTTTTTCATTAAATAGGAACTGATCTATTTTGGATTTGAAACCAACCAGCCATGATGACCCAGTGATGACTTATGTTCTAAGTAGTGGCTTCTTCGATATAGAGGTCAGTAAGATAATTCGAATTTGCATCTAAAACATAGCTAGATAACTTATTTCTTGATTTAGCTAATCGCTATTTCTATCTTCCTTCTTTTCAGCGGTCAACATCAGCCTCCGAAGTCGCGAGTTCCTCTTCCGCTTGTGGTATCTCTGTCTCCTCTGTATCTCAGTCCACAGACATACCTCCTGCCACTGCTCCAGCCCACGTCGCCCCGAAGCTAACCCGACAACGTGACATTCACCGCGATGCAGCGAAACCTATCTTTGATTCTCGTGTACATTTAACTTCTGCCAGAGCTGCCCGAATGGCCGCTCGGGCGGAGAGACGAAGTGAATCAGGACGGAGTGACGATGTGTAAATTTGTCTTCTCTTTTATTCTTCCACTTCTACCTTTCCCACTTCCTATCCGCACAACAATCCCATCCGCCCTCCCTGTCCGATCGCGGCTGCTGCTCTTGCCGTTGACAGTGAAGATCCCAATTTTGAAGCTGCTGCGTATGACGTCAACTGCGACGCTTCACGTGCGTCTTGCTGTACCAAAGTATTCTCTATCATCTATCAGCCCGTCGCTAACCAAAAGTCAACGTTATGACCAGGGCTTTGTTTTAACTTTTTATTTCATCAGAAAGACGGCTAATTTTCTTCATTTTTACTGATCAGAATCATAGAAAATTGAATGCGTCTGTCTCTTTTTTACACACATCAGGTCACTGCGCTAGACTTGTAGTTTCATATTATTTATTTGTACAAATTAATATATCAGATCAAACTTGTAATACAACGCACGTTTTTATTACCATCGCGTTCGTGTCAGCAGAGTGTTGACAAATAGCAAGTGTCTTTTAGACTTTCGGTTAGCAGGAAGGAGATTTTCAAAATAATAAGAGCAAAGATATTTGATATGATAAAGGGATAGATAGGAAATAGACGTGTTTTACCTTGTGTACAACGAAGCCAGAGAAAATCAGCTGATATTGCATGAATTTGAAAATATTTGTAAGCGAGCAACAAATATCCCTTTTCATTGTCTCTTTTTAGTAATCTACAGAACTAAAACGCATTTTAATAATAAATCAAGACATTTTTATATACTCGTAAATTTGGGATGCAAATTATTCATTATACAAGTTTTATTAAATAGAATATCGTTTTGTAATTTTAAGCATTTCTGTAAACTTCTTTCGGTTTTTCTATATAGATCTTTTCCTTTTGTGCTGAGTTGTTTAAAAGCAATCTTAGAATACCATTTTATTATAAAAAATTTCGACGTTTCGGACACACATACAAGGTCCATTATCAAAAAATGTAATGAAGATAAAAAATGCCAAAAAGTTTAAATTCAAAAGTTGTGGAGAGATCAGCATTAAGTAAAAACAACCTAGCTATGAGAATGGCGGTAACATTGATAGAACATCAGATATTTGGTGCAACTGCACTATAGGATGTCACTGCTAGACAACATAGCACTAATGATATTGAGATTTCTTGTAAGTCCCTTATCCTGCTTGTTCATAGATGGACACTTCTCTTTGATGACTATTGACTCAGCTATCTGTAATTTATTGATGTCGTGATTTTTCCATAAGACATCAGTTGACGGGAGGAGGTTCTTTGGCTTCTTACTGTGAGATTCGTAGAAATGACCTCTAATGGATCCATTCTATTCATGCTGTTTTCAAAAGATTAGTCGTATAACCTATGTATTGAGTGTTGTTGCAAACACTCAGGGCAAGTGTAACGGTAAACGACATGGTCATTTGAAGACATTTTGTCTAAATTCGTCTTGATAGAGGAGCTCAGTTTGTTACTTTTGTAGTATACACGTACTTTTAATTTCATGCGTTCGTTCTTTGGAGAAACACTTAAAATCTTCATTAATCTTTTTTCTTCAACTTTTGAGTTTGATGTACATTGACCACGAAAATAGTATATAATTTCATTTAACTTCTCTTTTTCTTTGTCAATCATAAAAGAGGTCATCGTAGAATCCAAAATTCCATCAATTAAAGATAATGGATAGTGATTGTTCGTCAATAATTGCTTTATCTTCCTGATCTCACTATCGAAACTTGTCCAAGTGGAACAAATTGAAAGGGCTCTGTGTAGGACTTTACAACTGCAGCTTTGTAATTAGAAGACGTAAAGGACTTGAAATCTACACGCGATCCATCTGAGATAGGTTTTCGGTAAATAGAAAAGTTCAAAGTGTCCGTTCTTCTGGCGGAAATGTCCAAAAAAGGGAGAGAATTGTCTTCTTTTTCATATGTGAAATCTAATACAGACTCTTGCTTGAATTTTTCAATTATTCGGATCAATTGATCATCTGATTGTAGAATGAGAAAAGTATCATCAACGTATCTAAAGTAGCAAGTTGGCTTATCAGATTCAGAAAGAATATTCAGCACTTTAGATTCTACGTGAGACATACGGGTATAGAAGTTTGCGTACAGTGGACCCAATGGTGACCCCATTGATACACCATCAATTTGGCGATAAATCTTATGATTCCAGATGAATGGCGTTTGTGTAGTGCATATCAAAAGGAGTTTTTCAAGGATACTTGGGCTCATTTGAGGAGGTGGAAGATTGGGATGATTGCAAACTCGATAAATAACAATGGAAGTAGTTTCGTGAACTGGTACATTTGTAAATAGTCCGACAACATCCATTGAGGCTAAGAAAGATTCTTGAAGATTTTCCAAGCGATCAGTCTTTGAAGCAATTAAGTCAAAAGACGAGTCAGTCACATATTGATAATCAATTTTTATATACGTCATTTTTATATACATGTACGTCAAAAAAAAACAACGTCCAATTTGCAACAAGAAGGGCCTAGTGTAACATTCTACTTTTTCAAGTGTTGTGCAAAACGCAGTTGTAAATAAGAGAACTGCTGATTCAATTATTTCAAATAGACTTTATGCATTATTTTATGTCAGCTGATAAGAGCACATGTTATATAGAAATAATACAGATGAAAACCAGACGCGGTTGCCAAGCGTGGTAATAATCAAATGTGTATATGCAGGGCTGCCACACGTACTCTTCCGGTTTTAACCGGATTTCCGGTTTTTTTCTAGAATAAACTAAGTAGTGAGAAAATGTTTTGCTATGGAGCAAATAATTTGGATTTTGAACTATTTTAGATCTTGAAGGAGGCCGCATTATGATTGTGAAAAAGCCTTTTAAGATCGCGAGGGGTCCTTTGAGATTGTGCAGTGGCCCTTTTGAGACTGCGAAGGGGACCTATTAAGATCGTTAGGGCCCTTTTGAGATTGTGAAGGGGCCCTTCAAGATCATGAAGGGCCCCCTTTAAGATCGTGAGGGGCCCTTTTGAGATTGTGCAGTGGCACTTCAAAATCGTGAGGGGGCCCCTTTAAGATCGTGAGGGCCCTTTTCAGATTGTGAAGGGGTCCGTTTTGAGAGTGCGAAGGGTCACCTTTAAGATCGTGAGGGGCCCTTTTGAGACTTCGAAGGGGCCGCTGTAAGATCATGAGGGAGGATTATGAACATGTCCTATTGAGAATGTGAAGGGGCCATATTTAGATTTTGAAAAGGACCCATGAGATTTTGTGAAGCAGTCTTTTTGAGATTGTGAACGGCAACTGGAGACCACCCAGACATTCGTTTTTTCGCTTTTATTCGCTTTTTCGAAAATATGCCTGAATTTTCGCTTTTAGCGGGTGGCATTCGTGTATTTTTCGCTTTTTGGCTAGAGCAAGAAAAAATTGTTTCGTAGTACAGGCTTTTTTGCATGTTGACAACGTGACTTTGTCATGTTGGCCTTTACTTAAGTCTTGCAATCACCAATGTGTTGACAATTGAATCCAGACGTTGACAATTGCATAATCTTATGTAATAATTTGTATTATATAGAAATTGGAAAATGTACCCTTATTAGCAAAAGAGTGATGTAGCAATTTCTGAAGTCAAAGCCTTGTCGTAGTGCGCTCCGGTACATGAACAATTTTTTACAGTAACTTTGAGGACATGGTGCTATAGCTTTCACACAAGTTTGAATTGATGCATGTTGAAAGTACAAGCGGGTTACATGCTACAAATAAATGTCATTGTATTTACCAGTCAAGGAATTGAAGACATCAATCCGTGCTGGCTTGTCATAGACACACGGGAGGCCCACTACCGAGTTGCCTTAAAAGATTGATGTTGGATTATTGAAGCAAACTGTTAAGTTTATGCGGATGAGTGAGGTGTATTGCATAATGTTGATAAATAGGCCAAAGAAATTGAGATGATAATATGCACAATTGAATATTTTCCGTTGAATGTTTTGTTACACTGTCACTTTCACTGTGATTTTCGTGAAGTACGTGTAACAAGGCAAAAAGTTGATGTGTATGATAATCATTTTGCATCTGCTAATAAGGACATTAGTATGGTACTGATATGATCGTATATGTGTAGCCTATTTTCATGTAACCACTTGAAACTTTCTGAGTTATAGATTGAAGAATACTAGATCTACCAGTAATGCACTATTTTGTAAATAATTTGACTACCGTTTACATTACTGCAGTTATACTTGCTACGTCATACTTCACCCGCTATATACATGTACACGTATTTTCATAGCTTCTGTATGCTGAGCTATGCGGTATCGACTTATCTCGTGTGCTTCAACAACTCGTGACTTCATGCAAATGCGTCAGTAAATAGGAATGCCCACATAGAATTCAACGAGAGAGGCTGGTGTTAACGAACCAAGACAAAGAGAACCTTGCATCGTAAAGCTTGGACTATTTTTTAGAGCCAATGTTGAAAGATATTGATTTTATTTTCGTTATTTATTACAAAATAACGGAGACGAAAATAAAATCCACATCTTTCAATATTGACTATTTCCAATTCAATTCAAAGCTTGGACTTACTTTGCATATTTTAGCAGACGTGCATGGAGCACGATCTTGATAACTGGCCATTGAAGTAGGCTGTATATAGTGATAGTTTTTTATGGAATAGTTTCATAGATTTATCCAATAATGTCATTTATCGTCGCTTTTCATCAATTTAGATTTAGAATATTGATGTGATGTTTTACATATTTACAAGTATTACCATTATTAGATATTCCTTTTGTTATGTGATGATTGGATATTATTCATTTAGATATTTAAAGTGGAAAGTTTTGATTGTAAAAGTACTAATATATGTCTCATAAGAGGTAGTTTTGATCTCTGGAATAGGCCCACTTATAGTTAAAAGCTTGACGGAAAGGGTATGTAAATAACCCACTCGATTGTAAATCATTGACTACACAATTTTCTTTCATTGGTAGCCAGTCCTCAATTGTCGTTTTGCTTCAATAATATCGCTTTAATATGAGCATTATCTTCCTTTACAAAAATGCATCCTGGTAGCAAGATTATTACAGGGCTGCCACTCTTCCGGTTTTAACCGGATTTCCGGGTTTTTTTTTGATAAAGTAAGTAATGAGAAAATGTTTAGAAAAGGAACAAATAATTTGGATTTTGAACTATTTTAGATTTTGAAGGGGCCCTTTTGAGATTGCGAGTTGGTCCTTTTAAGATTGTGAAGGGCCTTTAAGTTCGTGAAGGGCCCTTTTGAGACTGCGAAGGGGCCCCATTAAGATCGCTGGGCCCTTTTGAGATTGTGAAGGGGCCCTTCAAGATCATGAAGGGGTCCCTTTTGAGACTGCGAATGGACCCTTTTGGGACTGCGAAGGGGCCCCTTTTAGATCGTGAGGGGGCCCTTTTGAGATCGCGAGGGGCCTTTTTGAGACTGCGAAGGGGCCCCTTTCAGATCGTGAGGGGCCCTTTTGGGACTGCGAAAGGGCCCTTAATGTCGCTAGGGGCCCTTTTGAGAATGTGAGGGGCCCTTATGAGATTGCTAGAGGGTCCCCTTTAAGATCATGAAGGGGCCATATTTAGATTTTGAAAGGGACCCGTAAGATTTTGTGAAGCAGTCTTTTTGAGATTGTGAACGGCAACTGTTTTAGTTTTTGAAGATCAGTTTTTAGATATGAATAGACTTCTTGAGATTGTAAAGGGCCTATAGGATTGAGACCGGGACCCTTAAAGATTAGAGCATGTGGGTTCTTTTTAGATTACGTAGGACTCTTTTAAAATTATGAGCGGTGCTATGCGGATTGTTGGGGGACCTTAAAGACCCTGCAATTTTTAAAGGTGATCAAATTCAAAGCAGATACTTTCTAAAAATCCGCATGACTCTTGAGCAGAAGATTCTTCTACAAGGAAGTCAGTCATCCTTTCGTCAAATCCTAAGAAACTGGACGAAACGCAAGTAATCAAGGTTTTGAAATAAGAAATAAATTTATGTGGGAATGCTTGACAAAAAAGTTGTAATACGTAATTATGGAGTTTAATATGAATTGTATTCTGATTGCTTTGATGCTCTCCAAAACGTGTCTTTCAAAAAGCGTCTGCTAGAAAAATATGAAAGAAAAATCTGCAAAACAGTTTCGGGAACACAAGGGAGTGACGAAAGAATATTTTGTACGATCACTTGTTGCAAAAACGGCTAAATTTCGGCGAAGACACTAGCGAAAATTGAAATCTCGCAAGCAACTTCAGAAGTGATAAGGATTTCTTTTCGTGCTAAATTTGCGTTTACTTATGCCATGGCAGATCAACCTTTATCAAGAAGATGTCATAATCTTGTTTGAAAGCCAAAAGTTTTTCTTAATGCAATTGTTGTAATATTGCTATTGTGTTATTATTGTTTTTGAAGTACAAGAGATAAGAGCAAGGTTTGATTTGAATCATTGCCGGAGCTACAAGTACTGATGAAGTTTCTTCAGCAACTTCAACTGCAAGCGTTTTTGACATTTTAGCCGCCATCAGTGCAGTAAATCAGCAACTCACTCCACAGACCCATCGGTAGGTGGATGTGCTTGGGAATCCGGCAGCTCAGCTTCGTGCATGAACTACAAGCACCAATTAGCTATTTGTATTGGTGTTTGCAAATTTCAAATTTTGGAAACGAACTCTAGAGAGTGAGATTTTCAACTACATGTATTTTTCATTAATTGCAGATGTCTGTATATCGGATGATGATTTGTTTACATGTGAGTTACCGATTCTTTACAGGTATACTGCGCTGATGACGGCTAAAAATTCAGAAACGTCAGTATCTCCCGTAATGGATTGTATCAAATGTTGCTCTCATCTCATTTCAGAGTAAATAGTATATTAAGTTGCATGTTATGTAATGTGTAATATTTGGGCACAATATAGAGGAAATGCAATAGTTTTTAGTCGTCAATTTATTCTGTGTGACATTCATTCAAATTTTTTTGTTTATGTAGCGTGGCGGATTCTAGCAGTGATCATTTCGAAGTTGTTCATGCAATAGCAAATAGCGATTCAATGATTAATTTCTGTAAGTTAATTATGATTCAAAGGAAATTAGTTGCTAACACGAGTACCACTATAACATTTATTTTCTACTTGCTCACCATCTAATTCTTCGGTCAACAGCGCAAGAGCATTTCTCTCGCCCGTCATTTTCAATCGCCCGTCGATCTCCAGAAAACGGTGCAAAGCTTTGTTTTCCAGTTCATCCAAATGCATCGGATGACTCTAATGCACCATTTCTTAAACGTGCCCAAAAGAATAAAGTCACAAGGCATTGAATCTGGTGGTATCGGAAGCCATTCAAAAGGCTCCTATGACGGTCAATCCAAGATTTAGAAAAATTGTTTAAATAATTTACGATGGGTCTGTAGTAGTGCGCCGGCATCCCAACTTGCATGAAGATATTCCTATCCTTCATGACACTCGGTACATTTTATACAGCATAGAAAGGAAGATTTTACCACACATTCTCGATTTCTCGAAAGAATAATGGCTCTCCCAAAGAAAATGGCTTACGGAAATGCCTGCCCAAGCATTTAGACGGCGCTGACCATGGATTTTGTATGATGATATTTTCTGTGACCAGACCGCTCTGCTTCCAAACGTCGAACAGCTGGACAACAATTTCCTAGTGGTTTCATGAAAATTCTTCGCAATTAAAACGGGATCTTGCACCGTGTGACGTCATGGCACGATTAATAGAAAATGACAAAGCTGCACGAAAATAGTGCATTATAAATTTTTATTTTTAAATGTTTGAACGAAATGAAGAAAGTCGCTTTTGAAACAGTTAAGCAAAATCATCCATAGGCCTACATGTAGACTTCGATAATATGCAGTCTGTATATCAAGCTGAAGTCGTCAATCGTTCAATAGCTTCATGCTGACTTTGCATTGGGGGCAGGTAGACGGGTCTTTGTAGTATACTCAGTCTAACCTTCAAAAACAGTTCTCCTGAAAATAGTAGCTGTTCGAGTTATGTATTCTAGTGCACCTTGTTGAAGCTGATGATTGAATAAGCATCAGTCATAATTTTGTTCACTTACTTGCTAACTGTGAGAATTTAGAATCATCTTTATTAGGACAGACCCAACTTCTGTTTGAACGCTTTCAAAACTCACCGAGTTGTGTGATATCGAATGATCGTAAGTTTTTTACTTTGAGGGGGCCGACGACTACGTAATTTAGGGGGCCCCATTCCGATTTGACCTTCCGGTTTTTATTTTTGATAAAAATGGCAGCCCTGTATATGCAATTTTGTGGTAAGAAATTGCATGATACAACAGAAAAGAATAAATATGAGCTATCAGAAAATGTAATATTAAATTGGCTTAAGCAAATAAAAACAAACAACATCTCTGACATTGAAAGACATGCGATGATCGATTCCAGTTGTCCTGAAATTGCCCTCTGTTAATTATTTGCAGAACATAGATCCTTATTGTATAGTTTCAACCTGGTGAAGAACTCGAAGAGCGTTGTTAACATGGGTGAGCCTTATTAATAGCCAATTCCTCAGTGCAATATTTGGATTCTCACTGACATTGTTAATAGTCATGAATTCTACAGGTGTTTATCAATTGATGCCCCATCAGTCTTCATGTGAATATTTTTTCTTTTACTTGGATAGTACTGCATTAAATTGCTGTATTACCGCTCTCATCTTCAACAATTTTTTTCAGAGAAACTATACTGAATGAATATTCTTTAAAGCCACCATATAATATCAGTGAATTATGCTTTATATCATATGCCATTTGTAAAGCTTTTTATCACATCGCACAGCTGACAAAAACAGCAATCTCGCACCATTGCCGTAATGGTTTTTTTGCCACGATAAGGACCGTACTAAAATGGGTTCAAATTTGGGCATCTATTTCTCATCTAGCCCTTTTAAACAATTAAATATCTTTGAATAAGAGTCAGTAACATGGTATACTGATCCTGAAACAATTGAAAAGTTAAAGTTGAAATCAGCATTACATACTGTATTGAGGAAGACAAATATTAGACAAACCAATGTATTAGAATTCCTAGTCATGGGTGAAGGAATCGTTTATTTGATTATTGAACGGGAATCGTAAAGCATTACAAGTTTACATTTCATAGCAAAATAGAAAGTAATGCATGCAAGAACCAGGCGTGAGGCGTTAATCTCAAAAGGTAGACGAATGACTAATTGACATGAACGGAATAAAGGATTTTCGACGGATGGTTACTCGACAAAGGAGCAGACAGATGTCTACTGGGGAGCACAGACTTTTAAGGGGTAATTCGTGACCAGGGCTGTTAAGGCAACGCTTTATAAGGAGGACTGAAATTCTTATTCGGCGGCTGATCACCTCAAACTTTTGCTTTGTTAGGCCTGAACGTAGGTAGCCCGTGATCCAGCATCTATGTAACGCACTATTTATGCATGGTGCTTAATACTGGCCGAAACAATGGTTACAAATGTAACTTAAATTATCATAGAAGGTTGATGGCATAAACCAGCATGGTGGGATGCGGTACACAGATTACCGGTATGAATTAGGCATAGCAAAGCAAACGTTGCCGTCCGATCAGCAATCACTGTGTGAACGATAACAGTCAATCCAATGGAAAAGTATCTGAGTTTCCATAAAGCGCGCGAATGTATGAGGGATTAAAGATTAGTTCAAAGCGAAACTGAAAGTAGAAAATATGCATTTATCATAGTGCACGTCACTAGAAGCACTTTGATAAGTCGCTGTTCAATTTCATATATTTGGTTTGATTTTTTAGGCCAAGGACTATCTGGCTATAATTTTGTCAACAAAAATATAGTTATGTCGGTGCAATTCATTCTTCAAATAATCTATGCAAGCAACGTGAGTCAAATTATATGTCCCTATTTTCAAAGTGTTGTAGATCAGTGACACTGCATCCAATTTTAAAATGCGATGCATCGTTTTAAACATCTGAGTGTGGCCAACAATTTTGCGTATTTTAGAAGTTCATAGATATGTTGACTTTGTAGATATCTAATACCAAAAAGCATGACTGAAATATCAAATTTTCAGCTAAAAAAAGCTAATTGATTCCATCATCTGTTAAAAGGTGTGAACGCGACGACTGTGCTATGTACAACAAACTATAGAAATAAAAGCATGATGAATTAAGGAAAGTTCATTAGTTCATTAGTCATCATGATTGATTCGACCTATATCCATCCATTCTTTCCTATAATTTTTCTTGCTTGAAGTGAGGAATTAGCATGTCCCTCGACTGACACTTCGTCAAGTGCTTTTGATTTCTGATTTCAATGAGGTCAAGTCATTTATTTCTTGGTCAGTCAACCTCTCTTTACTGATTCCTCAAACATATTCAGGCCAATAATCATTAAACTTCACGGACTGAATGTCGATAGGAATTCGATCACCAAACAGTCGAACAACTTTGAGTACTTAACTTGTTCGATGGATTGAGGCACCGTCGTCTCACCAATGTTCTGCAAATCGAATGCGAGTCGCAAGATGCTGCTCAGTAAGGCGACTATGTTTTTCGGCTACGATAAGCCCTTAGTCCTGTCTCTTTATGATTCCTGCACACGGATGATTGAGAAGTGCCAGAGACTGATGCCGTATTCCAGTTTTTTCTTGTATTCCACAGCGACTGCCACTTTTCCAACTATTTCGCCGAATCTCGCAGCACGCAGTCTACCAGACTGGTAATGACTTCGTTCATCGATTCATGTGCAAATTCCTTTTGGAGCTCTCTCACAAAGCAGCATTTTAAATAGAGTCAAAACTCATTCCACTAGTTTCAAGGTGTTCACTTCCTTAAGTGTTTGGCTATCTTACGGCCACTCCGATTGCCATGAGGGCCATGCACCTCAATTGACTTCCACATTGACTTCATGTAGAATTAGACAGCTTAAATGTAACTCAAATTATTATAAAAGGTTGATGGGATAAACCAGAATGGTGGAATGGGTGGAAGTAACTAAAATAAGTCGTAAAATGACTCTAAGCGGTGCCTCATTCAAATTCACGACATCTTGAAAACCACAAAATAATGGGTTCATGTTTTATCATATGTAGGCCTATATTTTTCACATTTGCTGAAAAAAGCAAATTTAAGTGAACACATCTCTAGAAATCACTCATAAATTAATTAAAACACACAAGCGGTCCATGAGCATGTTTTGATTCAGAAACCTCTCAAAATAATTCTTAAACTTTGTTTCGTTATCAATCACTTTTATCTTATTCAAGGTTACATGCATTCGTATATAGCAGCTAGAAGTCAGGAAGTAATCACGAATTTAATTAAAGCTTGCTACTTGAAGTTGATACGATTCCGCGGACAACCTTTTGGGAGGATGAGCATTCGATTTTCGGTGCTTTGTCGACTATTCATTATTCAGTGAGTGCCTGAATGCTGAAATGAAACAACTATCTTTTGCATTCGACACTTCCAAAGCATTGTCTTGACATGCCGGCGAGTCATTCCATTCAATCACGATTCATTTAGATTTGTTGAGATATAAGATCTCTAATTCTCTTCTACAAAAGGCTCTTATCCTTGAACCTCATTGTCTTATCTAATCATCTTTGAAAAATTCTTGCTTTGCAGTGCAATCATGCAATTGAAAAATATCGGCAAACTTTGTCATGATTCACTTTCATGTGTTCCTTCCCATTGCCAGCATGGAAATCAGTACTGATGAGTACCTACCCGTAATTTGCAAGAGCTATTGGATAATATCATCAATAGCCTAACTTTTTGCATATGTTGTGCTTCACTACCAAAGCATGCATAGATACAGTTATCTGCTCAACACTTGCTAGAATTTATAAGATCGTATTATTCACTGATTACAATACTTATATAGAATAGTTATTCTTGCATGTAGGATATTAGGCCCTCTAACATATACATGAAGTAACGGCGGACAGTAGTTTAAAGAAAGATATATAAAATACCTTTTGGATTAAGATCTGTTCGGATAATCTGTGAAAGAAAAAAAACATGAATACCCACATACATTTCTTTTGAAAAGAATTTATTTAGACCCGCATTGCGCAGCATTTCATGGTATTCTGCGGACAGACGTCTGGTAAGTTAGTGTTCGCTGAAATATCTTGAAATTCAGTGATAGATTAGGAGTAAGGTGATCCCTACATTTGCATCTGCATACAAACATTTTCCATCGAAAATACTAAATTTATCATCACTCTCTTTTCAAAAACTGCCTGCATTTGAATGAAGTATTCTGCATCGTATTTTCTATCAACTGGTGAGAATGAACTAATATTATTTCAAAAGCATTGTAGATTTAAGCTGTCACAGACTTAATCCTCTGATTATCTTCATAGCCTGATTAGTTAGCGATAACATATAAAGCAATGAAGATTTCTTCTTTTGATTCTGCACGATATCATTGATTAATTGTTGCAATTTACTTATTAACATTCATCATTGCGCTAGGGGTTCAAATTATCATGGAAGGAATTGGATCATGTTCCATGCATCGTCAACACCATAATGTCCATGTAGGTCCCTTAACACTTATTTTCAAGGATTTCTAAATCCATTCATAAAACATTGAAGACATGATAGTTCAATTAGCAGCATATTACATACCTACTTTTTTAAACAGAAAGCTAAAGCCCTAGTTGCCATATCCTTGTATTACCGAACAGTGCATTTCAGCGCACAATATAAAGTTTTAATCATTTCACTTCAAAAAATATCAATTGAGGATCAGGATTGTACTCTGGTTGTGCTCTGAACGATGAAGCCGTAACCGAAAGCAAACATTCGAATCCGACCTGACGGGATTAAAATTTATTATCTTTAAGAATTACAACAGTAATTATGTTGTCATTCGCATCTTTCAGTGGAAAGGGAGTTGCATGATAGTAGCACGAGAAGTAGCGTCTATTTTTTCAAATGGAACTTGCTGACTGCGCACGTCGATCTTGCTTGTGAATCGTAGCTTCGGTGAGTGGGTGAAGAACCGACGCACCGATTTGCAACACAGTATCTTACATTTTTATAGACTTTCGCTTGCATCGTAATGTACGTCTTTGTCATGCCCGGGATATCTAACCCGCAATAAGCACCGACATTTTTCTCTCAGCCGTGGACAATACTCCAACCTCAATTCATAGCAAACTTTCGACTAATGAGGATATCAATCAATATCTGTTCAGATTGTCCTAAAATGGTGGCGCCATTTTCCCAAGGAGGAAGAGCAGACTGCTTTGAGTTCCGAGCACCATCCAACTTCCATAGCCACCGAGGAGAAGATTTCAGAAGTCCGGGCATTGATGCAGCATGATCGCAAGTGGATCGTTGTTAAAGTGGCTTTAGAGCTTGACAATTCACAATTACTTGCCGTCATTGTAATTCTGCTATAATTTCATCATGAGGATCGAAAACCACGCTAGCTTGGCGCAAAGTCACAGTGCGTGAATTTTTTGAGACATTGACACGCAAAAATTCAATCGAAACGTTCTTAATTATCCAAACTCAACTCCGATTTTTTAGCAACAAAAATTTCACAACAAACGGAATCTTGGACTATGAGTATATGGGAGATTGTCCTGTTAGCTGCTTTTGATGGGAAGTTATTCAAAATTATTTGTGAAAACAAGAAATTCGCTCAACTCCATGGCTTTTATGGCAGAATAAGATATATCAGATAAGAACCAAGCAAGACCCGACGTTTCGTCATACAGAGACATGATCAGGGGTATGGGATTGCTGAGATTACCTTACTTCGTAAAGTAGTAACTCTCAAGTTTCGATATATTCAAGAGATTTCAACAAATGCCTGTTGCTTGATGTTAAGATGACGTGTAGGGATATGTGTATAATATCATCTAATTTCTGAATGAAATAAAAGCTTTTTTTATAGATACAGGCAATTCCAAAATGTCAGTGGCGATTTCTCAGGGTAATTAAGGTAAAAGTCAAAAGTCAAAACATCTGCTTCCAACTTGGAAAACGTGTAAAGGTAAACAGCGTTTGCTGTCAAATTATCATGTTAAACCAACTTTTACCGTTGAATTCTTAATGATAGAGCAAATCGTTCCAAAAGTAAATTTTAGGAATTAAATTCTTATCAGATTAATATTTGTGCTACTATATTTGAAGCTTATTACTAACACATCACACAGTGGCGAAATCTACATTGTGAAAGAAGATTCAATATTAAGAAGATAAACACACATCTGATGTGATTATGTATTGTCATGGAAACATCGTTTGTTGATAAACGTCATCCAGTAATATCTCAAGTTGGCAGAGATATCAGGGTGAAGACTCCTCTCAAACATCACCTTGTGTTACGGGAATGCTATATCTGTCTTATCTCCTAATGATTTGTTTTGTTCTTTCGATAAAGATAAGATGCCAAAAAAATTCGTGCTGAATTGCACGTTTAGTATAAAACCGATGAGTTTGTTGGTCAGACAGTTAGTGCAGCAGGCTATTTGAACCTATTGATACGTGATTTTTCTGATGTTTTTCCTACGACTGAAAAGTTACTCAAAACACTCACCACGCTTAGCGTGTCTAGTTGTCCTTCAAGATCCTTCTCTACTCTCAAAAGAATTAAGAGATTTTCTAGGACAAGTATGTCCGATGAGAGATTGTGTAGCTTGTCTTTTCTTTTGATTGAAAAAGAACTCATAGTTCGTATGATAAAAAGTGTCCCTGAAACATGGCATTCAGATGTCATCGATCGATATTTTTTGCAATGTCAGAAAGAAGAATAGAATTGAAGAAAAAATGAATGTTGAATTGGAATGCTTTGCTTTTACTTCATTTAGAAGGTACAAGTGTACGGATGCTGTATATACTCACATGCATTTTAAAACGATGTGATAAAAGGCGAACAATTACATAATATTTGGTTGCCTATTGATTCTGACCTTAATAGGTTTAGGTGTATATCTGTGAATGACAAACAACAATCGCCGCTGCCAAATGTATGATTGGCCCTTGGAAAGCGCTGGACGCCGAAGGACCTTCTGTAATTTCTACTGATTTAATTTCTACCACACTCGGGGAGCTTTGACTTTTTTGATAAATGATCACCCGACTCCCGACAACATGTCCTGCCAACTAAATTTCTATTAATAATGAAGTCATTCGTTATAATAAATATTTTTGAATCGCAATGAAATTCATTTTTTATTTGCAGCTCGTAAATTTATAGAATGAAGTTCCTGCACATTCCCTTGGTTCTGCTCTTTTGTATCGGATTAGCTACCTCTGCAGATGTTGTTAAGCGATCATTGGTTTTTGTCGTCGACACCACTGCGTCCATGAATCTTGATTTGAAAGCGGTTCGCATTGGAATTTCATATTTGATGATAAATCATTTCTCTTCAACTCAGAAAGTTTTTTCAAACTTCGTCCTTTCTCCTTTCAATGATCCCCACATAGAGAAGGCCATAAATACATCTGATATTGGCCATTTCTATTCTGGCATCTCCAATTTGAAGGTGAGAATTCAATCATAAATTGGGCATAGAATCTGCATGCAGCCTAGAGACACGATAACTCAGAAAATATAATTTGCCAATAAAGATGTTGCCAATAGATGATGAGATGAGAAAACTCTGAACAAGACATCTCATTTATCCATGCTGTCAAACTGTACACGAACGATTTTTATTGTTTTTGCTTATTTTTTGTCGTTGACGATGGCAGTTTGGATCAAGTCTTGATTCTTAGTCCGGTTGCCATCATGAATTTCTACATGGAACGAAGCTGAAAAAGAGATTTCACAGAATGCTGTACACCCTATGGCTACTACAAATCTGTGTGTCTGCTGATTTCTACTCGTTCCCTCTTCTTGTAAGACAGCGTCAGAGGAAGCTCACGTAAATCCAATGGGAAGCAGATTGAATTTTCAATAAAAATGAGATTTTCTGTCCTTCTTTGCAAATCCTAGGAGACCTAGAGCTATTGTCTACAGCTTCAATTTTGGCATATCAAATGCCTTCAAGTCATACTGCGATGTGTTCATGTATCCTTGTCTATAAAGCTGGACACATCTTGATTTAGCGAGTAGGTCAATATCTCAATATCGGCAAACAAAGCATTTTGGCCAATTGTAGCCACATTTAACCTCATTTCTGCATATATCACCGATCAGAAGTTGTTGCCAGTCAGTATGATAACTGCGCGTAACCTATATCTGATAGGAAATGACCTGAAGGCATTCTATTAAATTTAAATTATGGCTCTAGTTTTTTCTTGTCACTTAATCAGAGAATATACAGACAAAATGTCATCTTGCCGAAAACCTCAGTCTTCCATTGGATTTACGATCCTTTTTGAACATGTGTTCATAGCAGCCACAACTGTGGTTGCTATGTAGTCATAGTAGTACACAGAAGTCATAGTAGATGCACAAATACATTGGCTTGAGTTTATTCCTTGGTTTTAGGTCTCTCCCTCCTCCTGGTAATTTGGGTTTGCTGCTTGACCATTGGTATTACATGTAAGGTTCAATGAATATATCTTGCTTTCATTAAGGGTGCTGTGGATCTTAAAGTTTTAATTGATTTTATTCATGTGTTCCGCTACTTTTAATGAACGATTTTCTTCTAGGAATTTCCATTACGGCACGTGTTTAACTTTATACTCGTATTTCGGTACTTACGGGTTATCCCCACGACGTTTTCAAATTTGTCTAAAATCTGCAAAAATGAATCAATCGTCACCAAGCTTCAGGTAGACCTATTTAAACATATTTTCTACCAACATGCAAATATTTATGCAGATCGGACAGGCACTTTTTGCATTAGAGATGATAATGTGAAATGTAGCGATGTCAACAGCCTGATCTGACTTCGTCTGTTCGACGCATTATTGTTACTCGTGTGTGCATTGTTCTCTCTACCTCTTCGTCTTATCCACTGCTATTTGAAATCTTCCTACGACCACTGTCTTGTCACACCTTTTTCAACTTAAAAATGTTAGTGCAGAGGATGTGGCCTGGTCATTATTAATTCACGAGTTGTCGGGAAATGACTTCGTTGACATCAAGTGCTTTCTGCTCAGACGATGAGGTCAGAGGAAGTCAGATCAAGCTGCAGACATCGCTGCACTTCAAGTTATCACCCCTAATTCAGAAACTACTCGTCCGATTTGCACAAATTTTGATATTTTAGTACTGGTAGAAATTATCCTCATTTACATGTACTTGAAGTTTTGTGACGATTGATTATTTTTTCTGATTTTTGACAAATTTGAAAGCGGTGGAAGATAACCTATAAGTGCCTATATTTCTTTCATTCCCGAATCTTTGCAGCTCTTAAATACATGTACAATTGTACATCGTGATTTGAAATTTTGGTACTTATGGGCTATCTCCCCCCGACGTTTTCAAATTTGTCTAAAATCCGTAGAAATGAATCAACCGTCACGAAACTTCGGAGACACGTATTTAAGCATATTTTCTACCCACGTGCAAAAATTTATGCAAATCGGACGAGTACTTTTTGCAGTAGACGCGATGACGTGAAGTGTAGCGATGTCAGCAGCGTAATCTGACTTTGTCTGTTCGAAGCATTATTGTGACTGGTGTGTTCATTGTTCTCTTTCCGTCCTTGTGTCACATTCACTGCTATTTGAAACCTTCTCACGACCACTACCTCGCCACACCTTTTTTAACTTAAAAATGTTAATGTAAAGGATGTGGCCTGGTCATCATCACTTCACGAGTTGTCGAGAAAGGAATTTGTTGACCTCAAGTGCTTTCTGTTCAGACGATGAGGTCAGGTGAAGTCAGATCAAGCTGCACACATCGCTACACTTCATGTTATCGTCTCTTATTCAAAAAGTACGTGTCCGATTTGTATAAATTTTTGCATGTGGGTAGAAAATATACTCAAATAAGTGTCTCTGAAGTTTTGTGACGATTGATTCATTTCTACGGATTTTAGACAAATTTAAAAACGTGGGGGGAAGATAACCCATAAGTACCGAAATTTTTTAAAATGTCACGTGAAAAATGTATTGTACAAATTGAAGGGTCTGTGTTCTTGCCACGTTGACCTCGTATCAAATTTCATCCAAAAAACTTACATTACAGACTCACGGAGGAGGTGATTGTCCGGAGATGATGCTGTCTGGCGCAATCAAGGCAATGAAGTATACACTCCCGTATTCATTGATGATCATTTTCACGGATGGCTTGATCAAAGATATACACAAGTTACCAAAATTTTCAAAACTGATAAGAGAGAAGCATTTAACGGTCATGTTGGTAATGACTGGATGTTGCCATCTGAATCCTTGTCCTATCAAAAAGTTTTATGACGTCATCAATCACGCTGAACGAGGTGTTATTTATCACGTTAACAAGAGTAGCATCAAATACGTGAGTACTCATCGAGTGTTTTTTCATCCTCTCCCGCGTCCTTCTTTTGGTACATTTCGACCAAAAGTTTCAGGGTCACCGTTGTGTAGCAGCGGTGACTCGGAACAGCTAGAATTAGTGCCCAAAATTAAAGAGCATATCATTGAGATTCTAATGGCACCACTCCCAAACTCGTGCGAGTCATGAAACGCCTGCGAATTGCGTTCGAAATTTAAAATTTTAATTTAAGTTTTGATAATTTGTCGGGCATTACTGGGTTAATGCTCCAATTATTAGAAATTTGGAAATCAAAGCAATTCACCTAAATCTAGATGAATACATGAAATCAAATTGCAACAACTGGGCCGTTTTGCTCATTGAAATTCATTAATGTTCATTCATATTCATCTCATCGGAAAGAAAGAGTGGTGTGCTATGTGCGCACACATGAGTCTGTTGTGAACGCGGTGGAGCAATGGATTGTCAACTGTGGATCTAAACTAGCCATACTCGCATAGTCTACGATATTATTGCAAGATTGGAGAAGGGTCAAGACATTCTTCAAGAAATCGTTTTATTTGATTCACTGTAAAGGTTGGACCTCGGTAAATATTGGGGTTTTAGCACTCATGGGGCATCGAAAGCACTCAAGATGGAAGACCAAATACCGGTGTGTTGTATACATTAATCAATTGTTAAGAAACATATCTAGTCATCATTAAACACATTTGAAAAGTTTGAATGAAGGAGGCTGATGTCAGCGAGATGGTCGATTTGTAGCCAATGTTTTTTTCCAATAGAAAGCTTTCAAACAGATCAAACAGGCTCCTGAAATATGGTTGGATCTCGTTGATAAGAAGACAGCAGCAAACAATGATACATTCTCCGAAGAATGGAAGAGGCGCTGATCACGTCGTTATCTGCCGCTAACCTTCTCGATCCTCGATTCATGGGAAAGAAACTGAATGCCAATGCTTTCATTCTTCAAGTTTGTAGAGACTCTTTCACTGACCACATCTATAAGCTCCTCGCTTTTGAAGACCCTTTCTCCGAGGAATTATTCAGCAATACTACCTGTCCACGAAGACGGTGGAAAGCCTGGGGTTCGGAGGGTTGGATTCCCTGAAAATCTGAGCCAATTCGGTATAAGAGTATAAGAACAAGTATTCGATAAGCAATTCGATAAGTATATAAGAACATAAGTTCGGTTATATGGTCATCTGCTAGCATTGAGAGTACATTCTCGACCTTGGATGCAACTTGCGGACACCAAAGAAATAACCTGGGGGTGGATAAAGCGATGAAATTATGGTTTCTTCGCCGTCAGCTTGTGAAATGATACATTTTTTGTGATATATAGTTTGATATATACCAGTAGTTTGTGATTAGTCAACTTGATACATGTATAGACGTATAAAGATGAGATTACATTATGTTATGTAATTCATATTGTCATATTGTTATATCATTTACAAAGCTACCATATTTAAGATTTTTATATTGTTTTGTATAGTGATGAAGATATTTATCATGTTATTCATACATGTTTTTTAACATTCTATTATATTTTTCTTAACCACAAGTAAGCTTCATTTTGCGGAAGAGCTAATAGGTTGAACACTTTAAAAATGGTCTTTTTACAAGATTTATATAAATAGTTTTAGATAGTGGTAAAGAGATGATGTCATATAATGCATCCATATCACTATTAAATAATTTTTAACTCATTTTAAACATTTTTCACAGTTTTATGCATTTTTAAACATAAATACAACGTTTCTAACAAATCTTCGGGGTTTTTAACAAAAAATACCAACCCTGTACATAACCTACTATCTGAGCTTGTTTATCGACTTTCTCACTATTCGGTACCCGGAGAATAATTTCACCATCCGGGTGCACGTCTACAAAAGTACATATAGCTTTCTTTCATGTTAACATTTCTCTTATTTGTCTAACATGCAATTTTCATGTTATCTAAATCTCGAAAGAACTATCTGATAAATTGATCTTGTTGGTGAATGTTCCGTCGTTTCATAGTGACTGCTATCTAAATTTATGTCATTCATCTGGCTATGATGAATACCCATGCGGGTAGCGGATGAAAGTACCGACATTAAATCACATATGCTCTATCAATATGAGATCATTGTCCTTATCAGGACCTTTTGTTGTGGAATAAGATCACAAGTTGAATCAATTACAGGCTAGACACAAATAGGGAGTGCTATAAAATCATAATCCCGGGCTGAAATGTGGCTTTATTGATTTTGTTGATGATGTCACGTGGAATAGCATTATTATATAATTTGTAAAGCTTTAACGTCAGTAATCCTCCATGCTAGGGGCTGGGACGGTGCTGACGTAGTCGGATTTGTTTCTGGAGCGTTGCACTGCTAGTACTTTTAGTCCGGATGCCCCTCCTGATGACTTCCAATGATACTTTCGGGGCTCGATCTCTGGACCGAAAGATTGCTAGGCCAAGCACTCAACCACAGTGCCAGGAAACCACAAAATTAAATTATTTGTGCGGTTATTGCAGGTTATAAATATTACTATTATTGATAATTATCTATATGATAATGCATGATATTACTAAGCTTTCTGTGTCCACAGGTTAATATGTTCCACGAAGCAGGATTATTATTTTCCTGGATGGAAAGCTAACCTGGTGTAGACTTCTGTAAAATATGTCATGCATTGTACCGGATGCATAGAATTCTTCGATCATTCTTTGCCATAATAACATTGAGCCTGCAGCTTTCGGTGATTGTAGCGAATAGTGACCTCAAATCTATGCATAACAATCCATGTACATAAATCTAAAAATTATTATCATATAATAATTATTGTCTAATTCCACCCGCTGCATTGATGATATTTACTAGTTTAGGTACAAGCTTTTCGATGCTGTCTTGTATCCCGTTGATTTGGAAGCAGAGAGGATTGGCACCAATAAGGCCTCCGTCGGATATATTAATGTTAAGTTGCATGCATATCAGTGATTTTGCACATCTCAGCTTTCCACAAAGTGACTCAATTTTTTTGATGTAATGGTATTAGCTTCTCCTGAACGGATTCTCCCTCTTCGTATAGGTGTAGTACTGGCTAGAAGTCTTCATGTTCTTATAATACTAAGGCATGTAAGGATTTTTTCACATTTACAGCATGCTTTTGATAAGATCAAAGCTTACAAGTCATTTGTGGTTTTCATAAACCACTCATTTTTGTTTTGCCTTTTTGGATTGTACTAATGCCTAACCTGCTTTGTATCTATAGGCCCATGGCAGCTTAGTTTATTGCGTAGCCACCATCTGCCAATGATACGATATCATTGTCCATTAATGACTGACAAAAGTTTTTACCAAAATGCTTCATGCTGTAATAATCAATCAAATAAATTGAATATTAGAAAAATGCCATTTTTTAATTTATAGCTCTAATCATATTATCGCATCATGTACTACTGATTTTCAATGCGATCAACTATGCAATCAACTCATAGATGACTAGAAATTCAAAATAATTGTCTAACAAAAAAATCAGCTTTCTTGTGCATTAGAAATATTTAGTTAAAGAATATTTATTTGAATAGTCAATGGAAAAGTGTCCATGGAGGCATTTTTGTGGTCAAATTATTATTTAGAAAAAGCCTGCCCATGTCCGACTACAGCTAGATTAGCAGTGGGCAACGCTTCGCCAGCCACCATTTCTCATATCCAAAGCTGCCCGTGGACAGTATTTGAATCGGTGATGTGAAAATGGTCCCCTCCGATATTGAACTTAAAATGTGCTTCTAAGGTTGAGGGATCTTTTTTAGAATTTGCATAATCATTAACTCATCACGCAACTATTTAGAAAACAATAACACCTAATGAGCAACATGATGGCACAAAATTCTCATTCGAATACTCAAACTGTGTTCCTTTCGTAATACTTCTCAGCATGAGAGAATGTAACTTAGCCATCAACTGCTCGACTTGATGCCTTGTGAGCATGTTTCAGTACGCAATAAACCCCACTGTAATGGGCCTACAAATATAAAGCAGGTTACGTATTAGTAGAATCCAACCGAATGAAGATATATAATTTTTGCAAGCCAACTTTCTTTCAAGTATTCTTGCTGGATTTTATTTGTATACTACTACATCAACATGTTTTGTACTGTTGCGGCATTGTTGCACGAGCATTGTTAGTGGAGCCTATTCGCGGTGTTATGCTGGGTGACGTATGAACACTTGAGCACATGCAGTTTAATCAATATACGGGTATGTTCTTCTACATTGTAGGACATGTAGGCGGATATTGTTCTGCATTTACAGACCGCTTTTTTTCGAAGAGAAGGGGTCATATTATCATATTACCTTTATTTTATAAGAAAAGCCTCTGCAATTAGTAAGGTCAATTCACTTTTCATTTTTCACATAGATCTTATAATGTAAAATATAATTCGTTTATAGTAAACAAATTACACGTTGTTGTGTACAATACTGCTGTATACATATTACATGTTCAATTATGTAATGAAAGGAATGCGACCACTATGCCACTATGTAGCCTCTTGTACAACAGTCCTTCTGTACGTTTTAAAGTATACTGTATAATAAAGGAATATAAGCATATTTTCAGCCTTGTAAAATTGGCGGCTTCTGAGCCCTATGCTTTTGGCCCAGTATTTCAGCGTGGTTGCCCACCACTGCTTGGATATTTGCCGTAAGACAAAAATTATCCGCAGAATGCAATGGTTGATGATTGATAGCCACCGGAGCAATTTTTTGGTAGACCATCTATTCCGTGGCTAAAATGTTATCTGTAAACGTAAAAAGGAAAACATTGTTTTGCGTCAATGAGTGCACCGATTTCTCGTCCTATTGATTGCAGCAAAAGATGCTGTGGGTTCTTTAAGACCGGACTACATTCATTGCATGATAATGACATCATATGTCGGTCAATCAACTTTCCAATTCCACGGGGCCAGGAACTGAATCTTGAAAAGCTGGATCGTGAAGAGCAAGAAAATGAAGAGTAGAATATGAGAGCGTGTGAGATGAATGCTTGATCGGTGAAAATGTTCAAGACATTTGAAGTGATAATGATTTTGCTAGATTGGAGTAGAATGATAATTAAGGAAGAAATTCACATTTTCAGCTACAACAACTTTAACATCGCTGCCTGAGATCTCTATTTCACTTTCATATTTAACTTCATTTCATTGCTCAAAGCTATTCTCAAATATCAAAATATTACTTGCTATGTCAGTAAGTACTAATGAGTATCATCACTGCAATATTTTTAGCAAGGAGATGGTTTTGAGGTTGGAACAAGATCGAATCCACGAAGAAGATTTCTCATTTTCAGTAATGTTTTAATTCTCAGGGCTAATGTGTCCTTTCCGCAGAGTTATACAGGTTTTATTCTATAAGATGTTACAATCACGCGGATAGTATTAATGCTGATAGAGAGTTGTTATCGAATTCAGAGAATTTTAGTTCAATATGTTGCAAACAGTTAAAATTTGCTAATTCGGTGGTATGTCTAATCCGGAGTAGTGTTTCTAATTAAACATTATATTCTTTGATCTCAGCTTATACGATAATAGATGCGTTTCGCACGAGTTCATCGTGTTATACTTTTCTCAAGTTAGCACTTGCTGGACCGTCCTACATTTGAAATTAGTTAGCAATTCATTCATGTATCGGAGGAGCTTATGTTTATTAGCATTTTCTACTGTAGCCGGTTGTTTTGCTAATTGAGACATGAGCACTTGCAGGCAACCTACTTATTTCTTCCTTATGTTTCAAATTTGTCTATTAACTGTGTAACTTTAGCCATCGCCACAAAACTTTCAGTCTTAGGTAAGTGTGTATATTTCATGCAGTATCAGAGGCGCTAGTATGAAGTGTAAGCTGTCACTGGTGGCTATATATATAGCCGCCCCGGAATGAAGTCCGCTTTTGTATGACTACTTATGAATGACTTTTCTCTTCAATTTGATATTCATGACATCTTCTGAAGCAACAATGACACTGAATCTGAACAATACTGTTCCTGATGTTGAAAAAGCCTAGGGTCCTAAGAGATTGTGGGAATATTTCAAATATCATCTAATGAGATTGCAGACAATAGAAACAATGCGTACACGCACACTTAAGCAAATTGGTGAAGTAAAAATGCACTTCTTATCTACATGTAGACTACCTACATCGCACATGCTCCATGCTGATGCCGAGCCGCACGGCTACCAAGTCCTGTGAGACAAGTATTTAAAACATTTCTGACACCATTAGAAAATTCACCCAATTTTGCTTAACTCATGTTTCATCAAATTTGTCTCACGAAATCTACTTGTGTGGGCTGTACAGGTGCACGCAAAATTATATGTTCATGGAATCATACATTTCTTCTCAACCCATGCCAGTATCTCTATTCATATACGAGATATTTAGTACTTGTGAGCAACATTACGAGAAAGAAGCTATGACGAGACCATGTGGCATAGTCTCATTGGATGAATGACTTCTGTCAGGGGTTATTAAAAATTAATTGCAATTTTTTGTAATCACCATTGAAAAAGACTAATTCCTGATTTTGAATTTTACCTCTGTAATTTCAATTCAAGAGTGTTGAATTCCTTGTGTGTCCTGTGTTGAACATAGTGGAATTTTGTTGTGTGTGGGACAGTGGTTGCATGAGGAGATGAAGAAGATAATGCTGACATTTTGCCTTGTTTAGAAGCTGCTTTGTGAGTAGTGTGAGGTGTTCAGCAATGGGGAGGACGTGTGCTTCGTTATGTAGGTGCTGTGTATTTGTGTCGCGTGTGCATCCTGTGGCGATCCTGTGGATTTTGTTCTGTGCTGCTTGTAGTTTGTCAATGCTTGTTTGTGAGATGATTGGTGTCCAGGTGTTGAATGTGTATTCCAAGAGGGGAAGTGTGATGGCCCTGTAGGTGGTCACGATGGTCTCTTGTTGCTGTCCCTAATGGGTTGAACTGAGGCATGTTGAGGTTTGTGAGGTGAGTGTTGTCGATCGTGAGTGATAGGCTCGTGGTGTGTTCATGGGAATCCGGTGTGGAAAGTGAGAGTTGTGTGTGTGGAGGTTGTTTTCTTAAGTTCATGAGAGAAGTGTCGAGGTAAGATTGTAGTTTGTCCTGTGCTGTCTTCATGTTTGGGTGTGTGGCCATGATGGTGATCTCGTCAGCTAAGACCGCTGTTTTGAGTGCAGTGTCTGTTGGAAGAGGAATGTATTGCATGTAAAAGTTGAAGAGGAAGAGAACTCCTCCTTGTTGGACGCCTGTGTTGCTGTTTTTGTTGGTTGAGTGTGCTTGATTGCATGTGGTCACATTGTGGTGTAGGCTTGCCTGCCTTTGATGCACCTTGCTATGTAGCGTATGAAGATAGAAGGGATGTTGGTCTGTTGAAGTTTGTGGATGAGTGTGTGTATGTGAACTGTATCGAATGCTTTCGTCATGTGCAGCGATGTGGTGATTGTGCTCATGGGTGGTTTTTTGCTGTTGAAGCCAGCAGCGATAGTATAGTTGATTTGATGTAGTGCAGTAGTTGTGGAGAAGAAAGCTGTTTTGGTCCAGAGCAGAAAACTGCTAATTGAAACTTCCATTTTGTGCTTCTGTCGATTTTTCTGTTTTCTTTGCGAGTGTGGCTGTGTAGTTTGTGTGTAGTTATGGATTTTGGTCTGTGTTTGGAACAAATCGAGTTGGTGGTGCATTGCGTGAGGGTGATGCTTGTACTGTGAAGGCAGGGATTGCTGGTGATGTTGCATGGAGGTTTGTCTTCTTGTGATTTGTTTGTTGCATGTGGTGCAGATGCATGTGAGGGAGGGACCGGGACTGCGTTCTGTATCTCCAGTCAGGAGAATGAGCAGCGCCAACCACCACGCGGGGACAGGCAGCCGGCTGACCAAATGCCGGGAGGCTCCCGGTTGATATATCTGGAACGGATTAATTAATTGATGAGCTAAAATCAGCAGACTGATTCTGTATACATCTATCCAGTCAGAAAAAATTAAAGATTTTACATAATTTTGCCATTAAAGAGGACCGTTCTTTCATCTAGAAGAAATGGAAAATTTTAGCAAACTATGTGTAGCATGTGCTTGTAACTTCCGCATTCATATCTTCAATTCAAAGAGAAGAAAACCACTTATGGAATATTCATTTTTCTCAGTATTTCGCCATGAATTTACAGGCATTCAACAGTTTTAAACATTCCGTGGAGCACCCCATCAGAAATTTAAGGAAGCAATTGAAATATTACAGTTTTATCATACTATTGATAAGAAGGCAAGGAGCATACAATAATAATAAAAGAATATTGCGACTAAGATAACCAAATTTGTTTCGCGTGTGATGTATTTAGTGGTGTCAATGTTCATTCCATAGGTTATTCATAGTAGGACCTGCAAAGCTTTGAGTTTCGATTCGATTAGCGAATCGACTGCAGATTCGAGATTCATTTATTGATTCATTCATTTCAAACAGAGTAGACCATAAACTCATCGTATAATAACTTTCCGAAAGCGAAAATGAAGCCTAAGGCGAGTCGACTAACTGTCCGCATCTGTGCTTTGTGATACCCTTTGGTTGAAATAATGTACCGGTACTTTCTTGTTGAGGAAACCCTATTTGTGTCCTACTATTTACTCCATTTGTCGATTTCTCAAAATTGCTCAGCAATCTGAAGTATCTTAGCTATTACTCGCAGCATTGCAGCTAAATAGTGATATCACGTTAACCCTCAGATGCATAAGATCGGTCCTCGAGGACCCAAGCGGTCTGTTTCTTAAGCTTTTTTATTGGCTATATGATTTATATGTGACTGATACTTCATGTATTCCTCAATAATTGATCATTAAATACAACTCAAGTGTTAAAATTCTATATTTTTACTGACTATCACTGTTATCGTTATTTTACTACATAAAAGTACTGGGTCCTCGAGGACCCATCTCATACAAATGCCATCTGCTGTCCACTGAGGTCAACTAAAGCATGAAAATAGTGAGCAATAGGCGTCATTACTTTACATCCAACTAAACAAGTCAGAAATAACTTCTCATCGATTTCCTTTGACGAGGGTCTATTCTATGACACACGGGTTCATATTCATCGACTGCGAAATGAAACGAAGCAGACTATCAGCGACTGATACTGCTCTCAGAATACAGAACTTATTTGATCAAGAACATGACGATGATTGTGACTAATTCTGTTGCGTCGTACGGTGATGAGCTACATAATTCTGAAGTTACTGCTACACCAACTGAGGACCATGTTTCCACGTTTTCCGGAATGGAATAGTGGTAAGTGCTTCAAAAAGAGACTGTTCATTGAACAGTTGGGATTAGAATTAGTCCAGCCTTTGTCGGCGTAAGGCGCCCGATACTGAATGCACTTTCAGCATGTGGCATTGACTTACCATCGGGAAGTGCGAAATCTGATGAAGTATATTCAGTCGTTTCAAGATCAAAGAGGAAGAGATGCCATCGTTGCATTGTTGACCGAAAATCTTCCCGTGTATGCACAAGTTGTGACAAAACTGTGTGCGCTGAGCATTCTTAAAAAATCGAAATGTTTCAATGCGAACCGAGATGTTAGATAGTTTTCTGAACGCTATGTTGGATGTAGGCCTAGCCTACAGATTTCGCTTTTGTGAAGATTGTATTGTAATTCATTTTGTTAAACATTATAGTATGAATCTCATACTATAGCCGAGTGTGGCTTTAAGATGGCAAAATATCTCTACAAAAAGAATCATAAAATATAATAAATTTAGTAGATTCATAAGAAAAATCCTAAGAAAAGTAGAAAAAATAGTCTGAATAATTGTAGAAATATGTGTCTAATTTTCATTGGAAGAAGGTTAAATTGTAATGATAAATTATGTTTCATGATATGATGCGTTCATGTTAATGATATTCTAACAATATCACGTGGTTTCGTACATTCAACAGATTTAACAGGCTTTAACATTCAAAATAACACATTGGGTCCTATGGGACCCATCTCATGCAAAAACGTCAGTAAAATATTTCATGCATTTGAGGGTTAACAACTTATATATTAAATGCAAGCGCACGATATCAATATACTGTTAATCATTCAGTTCGAACACCGACCGCGAAGAAGGCTCTGGACGCCGAAGGTCCGTCACTTTCACTTACTTTTCGTTTACTTTTAAACGAACAAATAAATCATTTTCGAGCCAAAGTTCCTTCACTCAGTTGCAAAATCATTTAGCTTCAATTTAAGATTTTCTTCGGTCACATATTTACAAGCAAAATAATTACTTTTATTTTAAAATCATTGGTTTTCCTTGCATCGTGACAAAATTTTGTCATTTTGTCTTTTTTTTAACAGTCATAGAAAAAACGTGATAGAAAAGACACTGATTACTAAGCAAGGAAATCTTAATAAGATCATGCTTAATATGTCCTGTGTTTGCAAATCACACAAAAGTTGGTGCATGAAATCACTAGATAATAAGGAACTGAACCGTTAGAAATAACAAAACTAATTAGATCACTCTCAAGTCAAATCTTGAAAATTTGGTTTTAGATTTAGTCGAAGCGAACTTATTTAGACTCGCCTTTCGGCTCAGCGGGCTAGCTATAGAAGAAAATCAGTGAGACATTCGTGGAAGTTTCAGGAGAAGGGTGATGATGTCGTAATTCGTGCTCATCTAATTTGGAATTTTTTGAGAAAACTGAAATACCACCGCAATATTTCTTTTGCATCTTGACATGCTCTTGACATCAATCATTTTGACATGTTCTTGCTCACTCGGAAGACTGTCGTGATTGCATAAAATGACATTTGATAGATGTTGATGAATGCCTAATTGTGTAAACGAAAATATCCATTTACACAATTTGAATATTATTATAAAATTTGATAAAATATTGCTTTTCGAATTTACATGTATTGCAAGTAGTGTGGTAGTAATGAGTTCAAAATTTTGTGAATGTTTGATTCAAAATAACTAAACAGTATTCATTAATATGCATTAATTCAGGCTACTTTAAATTCTGGGAATCAGCATGCGTTTAGGTTACTGGTTTTCTAATGGTTCACGAAAGAATGGATGTGGGAGACGCTTCCTTTAACATCGTGAAAATAGGATTAAAATAGGCTTACTATTAGAGGCAATTAAGTAGTAATATACAGAATATTTTTCTTCATGAGGTGGCTATTTCTACATGCATATGTTGAATATTTTTCTCAATTAAAAAATTCAATGCCATTACTCGTTACATTCACCTTAGTGAAATCATATGCGATCATGCTAGTATGTATTGTTGTTTAACACATAAGCAGTGACTCTAGGAGTTCAGTCCATCAATAAACTCAGGCATCACCCCTTAATGGAATACAATTTCAGATTTTAGACATATGACATGTTTTACTTTTATCAATTTCTGGAGTAATTATTTTGCTTGAATGATCGAAATATCTGTAATCTGTAAGGAGCCAAATACATGCTACATCATCTTTAAGACATGCTAGTTAACAAAACACTGCATAATTATGGTCTTTTTACCCTTATATTGACAACTTCTTGACCACTGTCCAACTGTGGTATGGGCATCATAGCTGCACTAGAAAACTGCATTATCGTTGTTATACTTGCACTCTCAGATCCAAAGTTAATTTTCATCCACAGTTTATGAAAATATGCGTCATGGAGCAAACTCAAAACTTGTAAAGCATAACTGACATTGTTATGCAAATATTATGTGCAACAGAACATAGCATGAAGCAGGCATGCCGTGGGACGAGATTTCTTTGTCCCATTCCGACCCCGTTCCCATGGGATTCCGCTAGAAATTCTCATGGGAAATCCTATTTACACTTTTCAAAATTTACAGTTATTTCCCATAATATCTCCTGTGATAGCCTTACATCAAATCTTAGTACATGTACTTCAATTAGAACTTGCTACTCATAGGTAGGGTTGCAACCCTGTGGCCGCAAACCCCGCACCGAATCCCACCGCAGCCCACGCATGCGGTTTGGTGTGAAATATCGGAAAAACTGGAATTCTGCGGTTTTTGTGGATTTCTGCGGCTTTGGCGGCCGGTGTCATATTTCAGAAGAATCTTCATTCAAATTGGTAAAAATGTCTTATTTATATGGAATTCCATTGCATATTAAATTTTATTTGAACTTAGGGCTGATTCTTCTCTTCATAAGTTTTGATTTTTTTAACTCTTGAGGTAAAAATGAATAACCATGGTTTACTTGACGATGAGATGTTGAAATTTAACTCTGTTTCACTGCTTCGTAGGCGAGAAAATTACCAGCGACGTTTTGATCATGTGGAGCAGATGTTTACCTTTTTACCGTTTTACCTTTTCTACACACGACAATTGTTCGCGTGTGCAACGTCGTCTGCTTGTATTGAAAGACTGTTCAGCTCAGCAGGAGTGATATTTTCAAAGTTAAGGCGGCGAATGCATCCCTAAACAGAGTTGGAAGTGGGTCATGGGTCAGGTGGGTCACAAAATCGCGTGGGTCAGGTGGGTCATGGGTCACATTTAGCGTGGGTCAGACTTCATTGACCCTCTTCCAACCAGTTTGACCCATGATAGATGTGACAATCTCAAATACAGTAAACTTCATTTATTCGTATTCTTATCATTAATGAAAAATGATTAAGTCAGTGTCACTGAAAGGGGTTGATGGATGCACACCGCAAAATATGCAACACTATTGACTTTCACACGCCTCATACAGTTTCGAAAGGGGGCGGAATTAACACAAATTAAAGGCTCGAAGACAGTTTCTGCTGTCTACTGACAGATGGTGGTTGGTGGAGAGATTGTTTGAGTACAATTGTGTATGCTCGATTCTCTGTCGCTATGTCTGACGATACCCAATGATGTGTGACCTTGATTTCAGAGGTACAACTACTGAAGAAGTCAGGTATTCAGAGGTATTATTCATCTTGAAAATTTTCTTGCAATGCCAACTGACCTTCGTTTTGTTTGTTTCGTTTGATTTTGTTGGTCTTTCGTAGAAAATATCCTCTGATAGAGATTAGAATGGTAAATCTATGCAGAGCCTAAATATTTTCGAAATATGTAATTGATCAAAATATCTTGATAATATGCATGCTTCACATCTAAAGTATTCAGCCGTTCAGTCTACTTTCGCATCATATCACCATTCAAATATATCAGTTCATCTATATGTACAAGCTAATTCATGAATTATAATCTTGTCCTCGTGCAATTTTCTATTCACGCGTTACGCATGCTTGCTCCATTTGCTTTTCAATGAATGTCATTCTTACATCAAATATACAACTTTCTACTTAAATCTAACATCAGCGGAAGTTAATGAAATTTGAATCGATTGCCATCAGAAGCAACAAAATATCAGTTTGACGATTTTTCTAGGATAATTTTCACACATATAGTATCTAACATAATAAATGCATGAATAAATGATTTAGGCCTACAGCAATCTTATTTATTTAACTTCATTTGATTAAGAAATGTAAAATTTGAAATTTAGTCCATAGGGCCCTCAACTTAACTAATCATCTCTCTACGAGTTAAATAGGTAACACTAAGAATGATAGTCAAGAATTAAAACAATAAGCAGAATCGCTTAAATTTTTTTAGAACCTTAGGCATTTGTGGTGCATTAACTTTGATTATAAGATCATTTTAATGAAGTTACATGTCTATTTATGTGACAAGTGATCCGATACACTTGAATCTTCATAACAAATCTTAACAACAATTTTGAGAGGCCTCAACCTAGATGGACCGAAAATCTTGAATGAAAATGAAACTAAAGATGACACCAGAAAAGGAAATTGCGCTCGCATCATTCACCCTTGCAGCATGTGGGTCAAGTGGGTCAAAGATGTGGTGGGTCATGGGTAAAGTGTCGTTGACCCACTTCCAACTCTGTCCCCAAGTGTTGGACCTAATGATATACAATCGTACTTTGAAAAATAAAAATGAATCTCTTATGCAACTGTATGGTGTAGACAACGCTTTTGAGGAGGACATTGAAATAGAAAACGATTCGAACTGCAATGATTATGATTCTGACGATTGACAATATGGCAAAAACTATTGCCATGCATTTGTCTAGAAGAAGCTTTCAATTGATTTATTTGTATTAGAAATGCAGACGAGATTCATGAGCTTTTCTTACACGTTTTTGATTTTCAATTTCGTTTGGCTTCAATTTCTGATGTAACCTGGTTTTAAAAATTATTATTCAGGATACTTTAAACACCTAAGATGCGTCATCTGAAAAGTGCTTGTACCCTATTATGTGTAGCCTTCCGTCGTACAAGCACTCAAATATAATTGAAAACATTCATTCTGAAATTAATAATGTTACACACTGGTGTCACACACATGGTCTGGCGATTAATGTGGACAAAACACGTCTTATGATGTTTTTTAAGTCAGGATGCTCAGTCAGCCTTCCCTGTGATCTCACGATAGTACCGGAAATCAAAATACTTGGAATGACTTTCCAACAGAATCTAAAGTGGGATTCACACATCGACAACATTACTAAGAAAGCTTCTCAACGCATTCCTTTTGAAGCAACTGAAAGAGATCTCTGGTATAAGCAAAAACGATCTTTTGTGTGTGTACAAGGCATATATTTCAAGCACACTTGAATACAATTGCCATCTATTTATCAATATGTCCAGAAAATCAAAATGAAAAATTGAAAGGGTTAGAAAACGCTGCCATCTTATCATATGTGGTCGCTGTGACAGTAATTGCAATTTACTTCCTTCCTTCTTCGAGTGGGCAGACAAGATTGCTCTTCGTACGTTTTCAGATATTCTGAAACCGGACAATTTTTTGTACCATTTGGCTCCACGCCGACTTACCGTTTCAGGTCATATCGAAATTCCACTTTGTAACTCTGTGCGACGGTCCTCTACTTTCTTCCTTATTGCTCAAGGCTATTCAACAAAACTGTTTTTTCTTTTACTTGATTATCTTCTTTTCCTTAACGATGTTTTGAAATTCGCATGAACTGGTTTACAAAACTTTTGTGAAAATGTTTGTATGATTTCTATTATCAATAAACAATTTGGATAACTTCCTAGGAAAAATAATGAAACTGCCTAAAATGTTCAGTAGAACAAAATAGCAATGAAATGATGATTATTCTGTAATCACGAGCACGCATGATAATAGTTCAGTACCGGCATTTCATACTAGTGGCCCTTGTATTTTTAATTCAGTACATATGGAAAAGCATATTTTCCATTTGATAGTCTCCAAACATGTTATTTCAGTACGCACTATTCTCTCTCTATCTCCATATGTTGACAAACTACAATTTATCAAATTAATCAAAATATAAAACATATGCGTTATCCAATCTTGTTATTAATTAACTGATCTAAAAGCTTGCTTAAACAGCAAAATGAATCCAGATCAGAATATAGGCCTACTAAGATTTAAGCCTATATATAGGGTCAGCTTCTACTAAAGTTTGAGCAGGCCTATATATTCAGACCTATTATATTTGAAATATTCATGAATACAATGAATTCATGAATCCTAACTACGAAAATAAATAGGCCTACGGAACTGAATACAAAAATTCTAACTGTGCGATGTATATAAATTGCCAAGTTGTGAGACTACTCAACATTTTTATTGACTTTACGACCAAAAATAGTATTTATTATGATCAAATTAGTATATTTCCACTGCATTGATTCTTGCGGGGCTGCTGTGTTCTGCGGTGTGGGACAGCGATTTTGCTGCTAAGATTTGCGGGGGTGCGGGGTCAAAACTTACGAGTTTTTGGAGCCCTGCGAGTCATAGGTAATTTCGTATATTATTAGATAACGTAAAGCAAAGGACTTTATCCTTACCTTATAGCTCCACAGATAAGTCTACATTCCGTAATATCAGACTTCCCTAAAACTTGCATTTCGAATCGTAGTAATGATAATTTAATGGGTACCTGTTCTCAACAGTCTCTCTTGGGTAATAGCCCAAATAGGTTTTACTAAAATATTTAAAAATGCTATCGATGCATCAAGCTTAATAAAAGCATGATAAGCCTACAACCGATGCGAGTGGATAGTGTCTACTTCAAGCAATTGCAGCGGATCGTCGACAGTATTTAGTCCACACATGTACATATACTGCAGGATGGCTTACTGTGCTTACTGTACTTAACTTTGTTGTGTTGTGCGTATAATAATGTAATGGCTTCTTAATTAAGTACGATATTTTGTTTACTTTTTAGAAAACGGCCGAAATCCGGCAGGCGAAATGCTTACATTGGGTATGAAAATAAACACAGTTATAATTATAAGTCTTTAGTTTCCAAATGATTTTCGAGCATAGAAAGTTGTGATGTGTTGAATATTCTCTAACAGTCATATTCAAATGTGGTATCTCAAATATCTAAAGGTTGATACTAGATCCTCATGATCTTCCTAAAATTCAACGAACAATTATCAAAGCTTTAGTCCTTGTGATCGACACTGAGAACTCGATCAAGCATTTTGTGACCGAGTCCGCACCGTAGCCACCGAAACATTATTAGGAGGCTCATAAGTTTGTATCTTACAAAACCTACATAACACGGACTGTCTTCCGTCGAAATCTCATAGGCCCACTATACGTTGTTTGCTATAATCTTGATTTTTGCTTCATCCAAATCAGAACTTAAAATTTAGTCCTTACGTGAACATTCTAAACTCGAACAGTATGTCTAATAAAATAGGAAAGATTCTTTTATGCATCAGTATACAGATCTCTTGACAGTGTTCACTTTTGTAATGTGGCCCCTGAGAAGTTCAAATTCCAATGGACGAATTTCACATTCCTTCGGTCCCTTGAGCAACCTTTGCGGGAAAAGCAATTGTTGGACTTGTAGTCTTGCGGTCTCCATACACGGTGCGCTCCAGTTTGTATTTGATTCCAGTGACTGTCCTAGTTGGGATATTTCCCAGTTTTTCAAAAGCATTTACTATCTCTTCCACGAAACACCTGTACGGCACGGTGGGTATCTAGCAGTTGTGGCGGAAAAGGAGAAATTCCCAATGAAATTCTAACCAACAAGATGAACCGAGAATGTCAACGTGGTAGATCGAGCAATTGAACCGCTGCATCCATTGAAGAAATACATCGATACTGTAGAGTCCAAACACTATGTAGAAATTGATGGTGCTTCTTCAAAACTGACTGTGCCGAAGAACAAATCCTTCAGAATTTTCCAAAAAGTCGTGCAAGACCCTTGTCTCGAAGGACGTCTTTGGCTCTTTCGTTCCTTCTCTTCAGAAGTCTTAGACTTTCTAGCAAATTTCCAATGTGATCAGCCAGTGGCCATTTTTTGCATGGAGAACTCCTATCCGTTTCGAGAACTTCTTGTACTGAATTAGCAGGCATGAAATTGCTGAATCTTGGTCATCGGCAAATGACTCAAATGCATGGACGATGAGAGCTTGCTACCCCTTCGAGAAGTCTACATATGTAGGTTTAGCAGCCACACAATCTCTTCGCAAACAGCAAAGTTTTAGGGAAAAGATCAATTTGTGATTCCGAGTGAATGCGAGGACCATCTTAGTGAGGATAATCAAGAAGATCTGGGAACGTTCGCCTTTGCCAAAGCCATTAACAAAACTCGATCTGGGCTCAATCCATAGTGCTTCCTGCCAACCAAAACCGTAGCGAGGTAAGAGTAAAGAGTGTGATAGAGATACTTTTTGATGACGATCGTGTTGGTCTCGTGGAAGCGGAAGATTGCATTCGGCAGTGAAAAGCATTCGTCTGTGATGAGGCTGTCATCTCGGATGCAAGATCGTTCAAGCCATTTTGTCATCCCACAGACGATTTGTACTAGCAACGTATGGTGGACTCACCAGCATACTCCAACTTGTTCAAGATTATGAAAGGTACTTTGATTTTTGTCTCGTGGGAATGCTGAGGAGTAAGTGGAAACAAGCACCTTCAAGGTAACCTTATTGAGGAAACCGTTGTTTTACTGTGTCATGCCTATGATGGCATCAAACGTACAAGTGGCTCTAACCACTTGATGATCGACCAACAGATGATGAATTCTTGCCGGGTCGCCAGAAGACGGTGTCTGAAAGCAAGAGAAGTTCGAAAGGAGCTGGAGGACTCGAAGAAAAAGCTACAGGAGGAAAGAATGCAATGATTGAAGGAGATGCGTGAGCTGCAGGCCTTCAACAGAAAGCTCCAGGACAAGTCAGAAGTTGTGGAGGACAGGCTAAAAGAACTAAACAAAAAGACTCTAGACTAAAGATTTTGTTTTTCCTCCCATCCCAATCTAAGATGATTTTTGCTATTTTGATGCGCCGTGATAGTTATCCCATCATCATCAATCTTTCGTTTAAGCACTTGTCATGTACCGTTTAGTCCTTCAATTTAGATTCACAAATTATTAGAGGAAAGTAGGCCTCTAATATGTATTGCGTTATTACCAGGGCTGCGGAAGCGATTGATTTTTATTCGCTTCCGCTTCCGCTTCTACTCAACGGTTTCCAATTATAGGAGACCGGACATGGGCTACACACCTCCATATTTCGACCACCTTCTCTTCATTTTCCACTTTTTTGTGAGTTATAGGTTCTGACGTTAACACTTCGCAGCCTTCATGAACTTTCTGTCGTAAACCTTAGCTGACTTGCATGCGTTTTTTGACTTGCCAAAAAGTCAGACATTTTTCAAATTTACTGAAAAACGTCATATTTTCCCAACACGTGTGTAGTAAAAAGATATTGAACGACCTAGAGTGTTTGAGAATGCTGCACTATGAAATTGCCTCAAGACACATCAAATCCGCATTGTGTAAAGTTGTCATTGATAAGATGATACTGAGGTTTTCTGATTTCGAATGCCAGTATTCTGAGATAATGCACCTTCATTTTCATCACAATGAGAAAATTAGAAGTAGGCCTAACTCCCTTTACTAATGGAGGTGCCAATTTGCAATTAGGTGTAATAGGGTGAGTACTAAATATGACAACTATTATTTACATGTAACTCATATCAAGACTTAAGGTCAAAAGTCAGAAGTGCCTCACCTCGGCCTGACACGCGATTGCGTCAGTCATTAGTATCATGATACTTTCGAAAACGGAAGCGATCGTCGGGCATCCGCTTCCGCTTCCACACCCCTGGTTATAACAGTAGTTGTAATGTACTTATGAAAATCGGAATCCTGAAAATGCTCTTATTTGTACATATTTCCCGAAATTCAAAAGCAGTCACCACCCTGTATTGGTACCTGTGTATGGGAATTCCCGTGACTGAAATTACTATTCCCATCCCCCACGGCAGGTCTGAGAATTGCCTGCCTTTACAATAAGTGTTTTGTTTATTGCTTCAATCATTCATAGTGAAATGATCCTTATATGTGACAAATTTGTCGCCCGTTTAAATTTTGACATCAAAAACATGAACGCAGTATTCGTGGTGGAGATTCCAAGAATGCTTTGAGCGGGCATCATCCAAAATTTCATGCTGGTAGAGGGATGGAATCAAATGATTATAGTTGTGAGTCTTAGACTCCTATTCAGTAATTCAATGCGAATTCGACTAGAATGGCTGAAACTCGCTTCATAGCGCTGAAAATAGAAATCATGAACAAAATTAATGAGTTACCAGAACTAATCCATATATACGGTATATATGTACGAGATGCCCTTGAGACTGTCTTCGAACGAAGCGCTTCGGGTGCTTTATTTTGTTTTGTGATAAGAGTCGTGTTCAGAAGGAGGTGATTGTCTTTTTTAAAACAAAACTTGCAGGAGCGGAAACTGAAATGAACTTCCCTCGTTGAAGCACAACAAATGAATTTTTGCAGTTTAATTTCCTTCAGTAAGCAATCTGAACATAGAGAAAGTATAATAGTCCGAATAACAGCTCATTATTAATTAGATCCCAATGTGCATGCAGCTTCGATTATATTAAATGAACTCGAGTTGTGACGTAGCAACACTTGTGAGATTTGGTACTTCTTGCTGTTTTGGAGGAAGTAACGCGGAATTGAGTGATCATGACAACAATACCGAAATAATAATGGTATTTTACAAATCCCTAAAACTACATTACTTTCGAGAGGTAGCATTTCTAAAATTAGCTTCGATTGAAGTGACTGTTACTACAAGTCCCTGTCTTGTTAATAAGAGTATGTACTTTCTTACGATTTGATCATGTCACAAACTACGTGACACTGAGCGAGCAAAATATCATAACCAAAGACAATCAACACTTAATTAGCTTTAATACTTTGTACATGCGCGCAATAATATTCAGACAAAAAACAAAACTTAGTTTAGAGAGTTATGAAATCACACGCAAGAAAATTGAATTAATCCAGCATATTGGGATTATATCCACCTATAAATCAATTCCACACAATGATTTTTGTAGTCCGCAGAATGCGTTCAATTAATTTATTATTTGGACAAGTGTTTGAACGTGACAGTTCCATTTAGCATGTTGGAAAAATGTTTTAAGTAAACTTGCTAAGTTAACAATGTCGAAAATTTATCCGAGAAGCAGATGAGTTTTCAATATTTTGTATGAAGACTTGAATTGTAATGCTATTACATAAAACTTCCATGATAAACTACTTGATTTCTTCTCAATTAAGCTTCTTATCAGTAAATTTTCAGTCTATTTGATATATAATGAATTTTATGCCACTTATATATTGAAATCTCAAGTACCAAATCGTCAGTATATAAACACACGAATAATTTGCCTTTTTAAAAATTCATCAAGTATTGCTCTATTCATGAAAGCATGACGTTTAATTGAATTCGCTTGCACTATCGTGCACACGATTTTATTGTTTGCAAACATGCGTGGAAAATCCTGCATTGTAGCATTTTCAAACCTTAAATATATAGAGAGATACAAGATAATTAGCTTACTTGAACATCACACATTCATACATTTTTAACCTCCCCCTTCCTCCTCCTTCTCGGGATAATTCCCATTCAATAAAGTTGAAATAACTTTTGAAAAATCGCACAATGTTGCAGAATACAAGGCACTTGGCAATCATAAATGTCTGACTCATACAAATCCGACTTTTCTCTTTCTTTAAGTTATTGAGAGCTAGAATGGATAAAAGCGGTTTGTTGATGGTCATTTCAGGCGATCATTTAGGCACCGATCTAATGCTGCTAGATCTTAAGAAGAATCAAGTGACTGATTCATGGAACAGTTGTAAATTCATGCCGTAAAGCAATTTATTTCAACTTATTTTATCAAAATACTTTATTTTCAAAGAGAAGTGATAATAACCTAACCATTTATCAAATCTCAACAGATGTAAGCACCACGAGACATGTTTCGGCCTGTTGGTCCTCATCAGTCGTGGTTAGGTTTGAACCAGCGACGTTGGAGCTAGAGGACGTGCAAGCCACAAGGCCACCGGACTATTTGTTGAGAGCGTGAATTGGCCAGGAAGGCACTGCTTTAACGCAGGCACGTGGAGGGCGGATTGCATTCTGCAATCACTTAATACCGCATCCTCTCTCCTTAATACCGCGCCACAATCTCGGATGCGGTATTAAGTGAAAAAATAAAATAAAAAACATGTCTCGTGGTGGTTACATCTGTTGAGATTTGATAAATCTATCAATTGCCAGGTTCCTTGTCTTAACCTAACCATTGCTAGCCGCCGGAAGCCACCATCATTTAGTTTCCGTCGTGACAACGCATTTCCACGACGCACAATTGTTTTCAATGTCCATGTCCGCTCCAGTCATCAATTACTACATATTTTTGGATTTCAATGGTCTGACTCATCGAGCTTCTTTTTCAATGACCAGTAACCGCGACTGGTACCGTCAATATGTGCGCATTTGCAAAGACTCAACTGCTTGTGGTCATGAAGGGTGCTTATGGGTTATCTCCCCCACGTTTTCAAATTTGTCTAAAATCCGTAAAAATGAAGCAGCCGTCACAAAACTCCAGACACACATATTTCAGCATATCCGACAAGTACCTTTTGAATTAGAGATGATAACGTGAATTGTAGTGATATCAAAAGGCTTGATCTGACTTTGTCTGTTCGATACATTATTGTTACTCGGTAGGCATTAAGGTTTTCAGAGATCTCGGGATTATCGTATTTTTACGGATTCAGAATCCAGGGGTTTGGGTAACCGGGATCCCGGGATTCGTTAACATCTGTTTTCAGGCAGTTGGGTTGTATGAAGATGGATTAACAAGGAAATAACAATAAAGATAAACGCAATTCATTGTTGCAAATTGCAATATATTGTTATACTTGTATTTGAAACTTTTTCGTTATGAATATTAGACTCAAACTACCAAGAATGCATCAGACACGGCAGTCGTATAATTACATGTAGATGTGTATTATTTATTAATACATTTTTATCATATATACCAGAATGAGTTTTGGCATATCTTTGTGCAGTATGAGAAAAATTACCTACTTTCATCGATATCAAAAAATAAAGCTATGTTCAGGCAGTCGAGAGCGAAATAAAGAGAGAGCGTTGCGCATAGCGTAGGTACTAATTAATAATCAATCAATTTTTGAAGCGATTATTATACAATATCGATCTTTTATCAGACGTGACAAAAGTCGTGGGACTTGCAGTTCGATTTGAAATCACATGCCAGGTTGCGACAACGTATAATGTGTACGATAACCAGATCTACTTATTGTTTGCTTTAAGCCTTCATGTGAAAAGAAAACATATTATTAGGTCATGGACATTTAGGTACATGTCTATCTGATATCATAAAATGTATTGTACAATGCATCGTTCAAAATACTCGTCAAAGAATTCAAAACAACGCCTAGTATTGTTCAGCCTACGCTAGCCTACGCATACTATCAGTAAGTGCACCAAGCTTGCTAATCCCTGGATCAATCGCGGGATCCCGGGATCAGAAAAAGTCCGGGATTTTGAAAACCCCAGTAACCATTGCTCTCTTTCTGTCTTCGTCTCATCCAATGTTATTTGAAATCTTCCCACGACCACTACCCTACCACACTTTTCGTAAGTTAGGCACACACAATTAAATATTTTGTTTATCTGCTTCACTCAGATGAATCTAATTCTGTGGTTAGGCATATTTATGGAAGGGATGTGGTCTGGGTCATTATCACTTCAAGAGTTGTCGCGACATGATTTTGTTGACCTAGTGCCATCTGCTCAGACGATGAGGTCAGGCGAAGTCAGATCAAGCTGCTGACATCGCTAATCTTCACGTCATTGTCTCTAATTCAAAAAGTACTTGTCCGATTTGCATAAAATTTTGCATGTAGGTAGAAAATATACTCAAATACGTGTCTCTGAAGTTTTGTAATGATTGATTCATTTCTACGGATTGCAGAAAAATTTGAAAACGTGGGGGGAGACAAGTAGATAACCCATAAGTACCAAATGGAGTTCTGGATATACTGACTTCTTCTTCGTTGAACAGAATTTAAAAAAACCGTGTCTCTGGAATACTGCGTAGCATCCTGATTATAAGAATCATAAACAAAAAATGAAGTTTAGGCCTGCTGTTATCATTTGAAAGTGAAGCGTCACAGGTAGCAAACGATGTATACGAAGAGGTATCTTAGTTGGCCCTTTCTTTGTGCATAATCGACTAATATTCATAGAAAAAGCGAAATCAATACAAACATTTCATTCATTAGTTGCACTTAATTTAACACTTCAGGATCCATGAATATGCTGATTATCAGCTCGTGTTTGGTTGAAACTTTCAATCAATTGTCTTAGTATTATATGAATAAATATACGGTATAACTATCATTAGAATATAGAATTGGATTAATAAGTGATAAATGATAGTAATAGCTAATATTTATATAAATCATTAAATGATTTCAGCATGAATAATTATTAAATAATTATATAAATGATAATGATAACTTATAAATGATATAACAGTTATCATGCTGATTGTGATTTTTCATTTATTTTTAGTCACATTTTTTCTTATTCTTAGACATCAATTACAATCATTTTAATGCATTATTATAATTTAAATATTTTCTTATTTTTTTATTTTTCAGTTTTTTTTGGATTTTTTATATTCACATTATACATCAATAAGAAATAAGATCGAAGTGATCCGGTTACGCTAAGAAGGATTTTATCGAGTGAATGAACTCAATTTTTGCATGACAATAAATATCACTGATACCGTATGTCTTCATTGAATTAATTAAGCACGCATTTCTGAGAGTCATGCATTTCAAATGATACCAGGCACATAAGAGATCTCATGTGATCGTTATCTTCCATTGATTCCCATTGCATCTATTTGCGGTGTCTATATTGAGTATATCGATAATCAATGGCGTTGGAAAATAAGTTGCGCCGACAAATGGAGATTCGCCGTTAAGATGCACTCAAAAGCTCGTATTTATCAATTGCGACCTTAACCTTATTCTAATTCATGCATGCCATTTTGTCTTGCGCATGCGGGTACTAAGAGCTGCTAAAATCATGACGTCTGTCTCCATGCTGATTATATCGTGCTTGTTATGAGAACATTATTACGGGAGTTCACACAAAAGGTTGTAATGACATCAACTACAATCTCAATGTGTGGATTGGAAGATTGCTAGATCTCATTGACATAGGAGGTTATCTTCATGTTTTTTCTGAACGCTAGATACCCTCATGTAATCCATTCATCCCACAATTTTGTTAGAATGAGGGTAAACCAGTGCACCAAACCGATTGTTTTCTTTACTGGCATGATTGTCGATGCGATTATCTGTTGCACATATGAAAATAATGTTTGACAAAACAGAGGTAGAGGGCTGACGGCAAACGTCCCAAAATATGGGCATTTCTACAAGCCTGTGATTGCTCCTCGAATTCCTCAGATTCCTCAAATATTTTTTTAACCTCCTCAAATCCTCAAAAATTCCTCAAATATAGCCAAAGTAAGAGAAATTCTTCGAATGTGACACATTTCAGACTAAATGTAAGATATCGTTTTGTCCTTTGGAGGACTAATTTCCAATCAAAAAGTTAGGATAGAATCCTACATGCACCCTGCATCCTAGCTGCTAAGCATGAGTCAAGCATGAAATATAATTTGCTCCTGTTTCACTTCATCATTTTTCTGGGAGTTACAGGGCTGTCAGAAGTTAGGGTATGTTCAAACTTATTTTGCTAAACAGAAAGGTTTTCTGAAGTTTTTCCTTGTCGAGCTCCTTGGTGCAATACTAGCACGTGTTTGTTCAGTGCAACACTGCGATCAACCCGATAGACATAATGGTTTGCCTTCTCCAATTTTTTCAATGAAACTCTTCGCAATTCTTGATCGAGGCGCGGCACGTGAATATAGAAAGAGAAGCGCAACACAATTGTTCCTGTCTTCGTTTCTTGTCAGAGAGGCCACATCGTCAACGATAGCAGATGATGACGTTCAGACAACGGCTGCGTTCAGATGATGAGCGTTTGCAGAGCAATGCATCTGACTCGTACATCGGATTCGGTAGGATTCCACAATTTGATTTTACGTGATCGATTCAGTGTGATGCTATGTTTAGCACTGTAAATGAGCTCATAACCAAGCCTTTCGACCGAAGGGATTATACTGAAAAGATGGCAGTCGTCGAGCAAGGTAGGTCAACACCTGATATAAAAATTGAAAGCATTCACAGAGAAAGAATTAAGAAAATGGCAAGACATTTTAATGCATCAAAATTTCAAGCATGTGAGTGGCTGACCCCGACCGGCCGTGAGAAACGCAGGAAACTCTTGTTGGCCCAGCCTCCTTTTTCTCGAGAAAATGTGGTCTGGATAGACAGGGGCTCAGCTCCTTGAGTAAAAAGGCACTGAAGCGACATGAGTAATCAACTTCTCATGTGCACATTCACTTGGCCTTAAAAATGCTCGGGAAATTGTCAGTAAAAATTCATCTTTTATAAAAATTAATTTTGCAACTTAAAAAATTTCTGGTTTAGAAATAGGACTCAAGTGCCGAATGAAGGGGAGCACGCGACGCCATGACTACTACGGATGGCTTGTATCCTCGTGCTGCTGTGACCGCCCTCACACTACTTGTTGCATTTCTCTCTACACCTGTGCGAATCGGCGTTTGCCAGCATGGTTCAGATCAATCGCGAACCGCCTGATTGACCATGAATCTGATTTGCGCTGCCCAATTTCAAGAGTGGAACCGATCATTGAGGCACTCGTCAAGACAAAACAAATGCAGAAATCTTAAAAACTGTATAGTATTGCATTTTTTGTTTGCTTTTATTTTCCCAATAAATTGATTAATCAGCTTGCTGAGAATAAACAGGCGCAAGTGTTTCGTTGTATTTCGTCATTTATTATAGTTGTGATGTGTGGGTTTGTGCGCTATTATCAAAAGAAGTTAATAAATATTCCCTATAATTCTATTTTTGCTATTTTCCTATCATTTTGATAGGACTCCATAAACCCCTAATTTTAAAAAAACTAACTTTTTATGAAACCCTCATCATATTTACCAGCTTACCTGAACCATCTTTTAGTGATATGTATCTATATTTTACATTGTACATTTTCGATTTTTCGATGAATTCGGATCAGATGGATGTTACTCCATCCATCTCTACTCGGTTCTGCTTGATGTGTGCTTCACACGGGTTTTTACAAAGGTCCTCTAATCACTTCAAAAGAAAATTAAAAATATAAAAAAAAATTTCAATTTTAATTTTAATAAATTTACAGAGCGCTTTAGAGGAGCAATCACACACGATTAACGTGAGGGTAAGAGGTAATGTTTTCAAACAAACATGCGCGTAGGTGTGATCGAGGCTGGGAAGGCTTGTCTTCTCTGCTGAATCACTGAGTGAAAAGACAATCCTTTTTCACTATCACGGGTTCATTCCCTCAACTATTTCAAGCTTTGCATGCACTGCAGTCTCCGTACTTTTGTTTTGTTACGAAAAAGACTTCAAGAGACAGTGAAGTGTGACAGCTGCAATAACTAACTTTATAATTGTATTATATTATATTATATAGTTATTAGCAGGGCGGAGGTAGTCTTATTATTTAATAGGACTCAGACTCCGACTCCAAAAAAAAAATAGGAGACAGGGACTCTACACACTCCGGCATCCCTTTTTTTGTGGTGCACAGGAACTCAACTGGGATTTGCATTTCCGTTGCATTAGCCACAACACCTAGTCATTTGCATCAAGATATCTCCCCGTGATCAAACCAATATTTATTGACTTTCATTAGATCAAGTGCTTTGCATTTTGCTGACAACACTCAAGCTCCTCAATTCGTCGAGTAGAGTTGAGAAAGACCAAGTTTTGTTTCAAAAGCTATTTGTTGCTTTTTGCTTTGTGATATATTTCGATCAGTACATGCAGAGATCATCTTCAGGCAAATAGCTCAATTTGCAAGTAGTACATAACTCAGAATAACTCAAAAATGCAAAGCAATAAAATGAAGAGGCAAAGGCGACGAATAGCAGTGGATGACCTTGTACAACCATCAAAACCAAAAATCTGGCAGTCATAAAACAATTGAATTACTGAGCTACAATTTGCAAGCAGTGGAGCGAGACTCTAACATGACTAAGAAGCACACAAAAGAGGTTTGAAATTAAATGAGAAAGAAATCATTGAACTCTTCAAGCTCACTTATGTTCTTGATTTCTGGCTTCAGTTGTGTGGTGCAACAAGTTTCACGAAGACGCTAGTTTGTCTCATAATTGTTCGTATGTCAGGACTTCAGATGCATGGTCATGGATGGGTTTTTAATAGTGATGTGCTTTTTGCGTGTAAAGCGTGTACCGCGCTTCCTATGTGCCTTTTCTGACACTTTTTCACGTGTTGGCTTATATGCTATTTTGTCAGTTAATGCTTTTTCTTTTGGCAAATAGAAAGTGTCATCACACACTCAAGAAAGTGATTCAGTCTTACTAATTCTATTTTGATCTAATTGGCTACTTTTTATTTAGGAACTCGGAATCCTATTCTCGATGCTACAGTATTAACAATAGAATGAAATGAAATGAACGATGGATCAGATTGCCATGCAAGGGATGTGCGACTGGCAGGATTCGAACCTACGAGACCCAGGTTAACTGGAAATGCACTCTACCAGCTGAGCTACGAGCCGCTTGCGGTTTGCTTTGCTTATCGCCATCGTGTTAGTTTCTCCGCCTCAACCTCAGGACCCACCTTGTATTATTGATTACGAACCTCAGCTTCTTGCTATTCTACTGATATTTCACCATGGATTTACTTTATTCATTTACATTAAGTGCTTTCTCGCATTCTCCATTTCTCAAGTCATGATCAGACATAATAGTTGCTTAGTCATCACTCATCGTTGCAACTGCTTATCACAACGTTTTGATCGACTCGCTTGGCAGTGTGGCAGTGTGCAGTGTGTTTCCCCTGCATCAATCCAACGACTTCTTGTGACCATACGCCTGCAACGCGCTTCTGTGTTTTTGTAATTGCACTCACCGAATTACTTTTGTATTGTGAGTCAAGAAATAAAGATTATTATTATTATTATTACATTCGGCAGTGACAATTGACAGGCTCAAACACTCACTACCGCAAATCAGCTGTCACATCAATTATGATCAATGAGTAAATATCTCGTCACAATTGTCACCGCCGACATTAAGGCACGTAGCGGGGATCGATTGTCCACCAAAGTATCTTAAACCATGTCGTATGCTGGATATAGTGAACAACTTTCGCACAAAACTCACACTTCAGGCCTTCTTTTGTTTTCGTTTACGGCCTTGCAGTGCTAGTATGGTAATATCCTAGAGAAGTAGCCTACCATCCATATCATCACAACTTTTGCTTGATGGATGAGTGAAATCAACAAAATGATACAAATGATATGGAATTTATGTACGATTCAATAATGCTCCCTAAATTACTATTCTAAGTCGAGGTCTGGGATTTTGTTGCTTGATAAGAATCTGCCTCCGGCTAAAATGACAAGACTCTTACTCCAAAACCCTGCTATTAGCACAAGTCGGAAGACTTTACATCTAACACTCAATAACATGCTAAAGTTATCACTATACTGATTTCTTGAGTGCAATCTCAGGCCTGGCATGGAGTCATCATTTTCTGAACCCATATCGGCTTGTTTCTATTCATTAGCAACCTTATCAATACTCATAATACTATTAATGCATATTGATTTCATTTATCCACGATTGAAAAAAAAAATCTTGGAGTTCACAGAATTGAATGTGTTTTTCAAACTTCAATCCTTCATGTGGGTGCTGGGGATATGTGAATGCGTATTTTGTGGCTATCATGAATGAGGGGATGAGACAGGTTGTTTAGATGAATGACAAGAAATATCATATTTACAGAATTAGACATGAATTATTGAAGTACAAGACTTCGGTGACGATCAAGAAGTAGAAAGCATCCAATCACAATAATAGTCATCGGGAGGAAAGATCTGGAGAGCCTTTCAAGCATTAGATTTCCGTAACATTTCTACGGAAAAGCTCTGCTAGCTGACGAAATGCCTCATTTATTCCACATTTTTCACAACTAGCCACATAAGCAGAAATGTCAATAAATGGAAGAGCTTTGAAAGTACAATCATCGCAGATTTCTCCTCTTTTCGAGGATCTTGAAAATTATCTAGTTGCATGAAAAGTGTTAGGTTTACCGTGAAGTGTTTCGCCGTTTAGGCGAAAGAGTGGAAATCACCGTCTTATTTGAAAAGTATCAGAAATGTCGGTTTGTAGTATCGGTTGATGTCTTTGCCGTAAATCCTCGAATACGGAAACTTGCTGCCGAAAACATCTTTATATGTAATCCACTTTTCCACTGTGTTTCCTATTTTATCCATCGGTTTTACGTTGTTTTATGATATCTATTTCCTTTAATTTCCATGACTATTGATGCTAATTGTCCTTTTCTATCTCCATTATTAATATAATTTGCCTGCAATGCATTGTTGTGAAGAACAAGTGCTAATATAAGTTGTCTTGAGATCTCCATTTTTACCGGTTGGTGGGCCAAGGCTGATCAATCTTAATTGGTTGCTGCGACAAAACTGCATCGAGTTCTTTCAGGAGCTGGTTAATCCATTGGCCACAGCAATATTGTCTTCGTGAGTCGACGGATTGGAGAACGTTTTCAGTCCTCATTAGGACTACTTCAATTGATTATTCGAATTACTCAGAATTCTAATCTATCATGTTTGAGTGCTGGGATGATTATCATCATCGTTTGAGAATCCGCGAGAAGTTAAAATACATCATGTTGTGTCTAGCTCCAACGATATATATAATGCGTGTATATTTTTGAAATGAAAATCGTTGACATTACATAGAAACATTTAAGTGAGTGAAAATATAGGAATAAGTTTATCAAGTCAGATTAAAACATTCAAAACTTAATCATTTGAAAGCACGTTCGTAGGAATCATTGAAGCGCATGGCGGCTTGAAAAATGTATGATTGTCTTCGTCGAGATGTTTGGGTCTTCGGCAATAGGAAACGACCAGTTTGGGATCTTTCAGGAAGGAGTTTATGCAAAATATGATTTGGGCACATAATTTTCTGAAAGAATCTGTCGGTTAGTTCATCACGTCGACCTTCGAGAGAGGGTAAGCAATGATCACTACAGTCATTTCCACACATCACTTTATGAAAGCGTCTTTGGATTCGCTCAAGTCGTATTGAATCGGCAGCTGACAAATCAATAAATACAGGTGCACAATACTCAAGAATCGAGCGTACTGTTGCATAATATAATGTCTTCAATTGACCAACAGATAGACAAGGTTTAATTACTCGTATTGCATACATTCTTCGAGAGGCTATCTTTGAAATTGATTCCACATGAGTTGTCCAAGTTCCTCTCGAATTAAATGTGACCCCCAAAATGTTCATCGACTCAACTAGTTTGACCGAGGAGAAATGGAAAGAATCGTCAGTTTCTTTTCGGTATCAGCAGGGCCTTGCATTTATCATTGTTCAAAGCTAAGTTCATTTCATTAGACCACCTCAAAAGGTTATCATGTTCGGTTTGAATGTGGATGTTGTTTTGTTGAGGATAAATAGGGAAGCACATAGTTGTGTCGTCAGCATATCGTATAACATGACATTCATTACCGATAGTGCGGAACGATGATGTGGCCAAGGCATACAAATAAGGACCCAAAACTGATCCTTGAGGGATCCCCGATGTCACGTTCACGCAGCTGCTCTTGGTCTCTCCAATTGCAACGTACTGCATTCTATCGGTTAAGTAGCTTTTTATCCACTTAACAACAGCGATCGGAAAATTACACTTCATTAGTTGGCTCAAAATGTGACTAGCACGCAATTTATCAAAAGCCTTTGAGTAGTCATACGATATGACAAGTACACCACAAGTTTGCGAGTCATCCAAATGCTGTAAGATATGTTCGTTAAGAGACACTAGTGCACATTGTGTCGAAGACATTGGACGGAAACCGTACTGATTGTCATCATAATTTTGTAAGATGATGGGCTTTAAGAAACTCACAATGACAGTTTCCAATAACTTTGCTGGAAATCTCAAAATGCTGATAGGACGGATATCACACAACTCGGGAGATTTAGTCTTTGGGCAACTTTCCATGCCTTCGGAAAAGTACATAACTCAATCGATAGCTGAAACAATCTACACAGAGGCTCAGCCAGAAAAATTCCTGCTTGCTTATAAAGCAATATTGGCAAGTCAAGCGAAGCTTTAGAAGTCTTACATTTAGCTATCATATCATAGATGGCAAAGGCGAAATATTAATGCTGATGCTAGCTTCAGAATCATAAGAGTCTATGAAGACACTATCATTATCATCGTCCAGAAAAACAGAAGATAGGGAAATATTGATGGCGTCAACAGCATCAAGAACAGTCGGATATTTTGAAACAAGGGACATAACATGATTCGATGACTTTGAACCTAATTGTGTCTTCATACCTTTCCATAAGTTTTTGCCACTGATACGTTTAATCCAGGCAATTTTGGCTTTCGCCAACTCCTCTTTCACTTTAGTTTTCAAGATGTTATAGCGCGGAAAATCACGATTACAAAAGGCAGCCCAACGTTTATTGATAAGGTCTTTTAAAACGGGAGTAATCCACGGTTTGTCACGAGCGGTGCATCGAATAAATGAGACCGGGATGCTCTGATTAACTGCTGTTTCCAGTAATTCATGAAATAAGGCACATTTGTCATCAAGAGACATGGATGGATTATCAATAAAGTCCCAGTTGATGTTCTGTATAATCATGGCAAAAGTGTCCAGGTTTGATTGACGTAAATCGTAGACCTTCTTAATAACATCGTGTGACTGCTTCAGCTTCATACATGGGGTCGCAAGTAAAGAAACGTGTGGAGTCTTGGATTGATCAATCGTAGAGCACTCAGAGATCGTATAGCATTCTACCAAATCCTCAGATAGTAAGATGTAATCCAACTGAGCATTTCCATAAGTGGGTTTGTTGTACAAATTTATCACATTCAAAGACTCGCATAAAGGAGTAATATTTAATCGATTCAGATCTCCACAAATGATTATCTCATAATCAAAATGATTGTTTAACATCAAATCAATTGAATCGATGATGAAATCACAAATACAAGAACCATATGTTATCGCACAATCAGGAGGAACATATAAGGCAAGTAGAATCACAGCTGAAGAGTGTAAGCAGAGAAAAATGTACTCAATACCCATTGGTGACACAAAATATCGCCGTTCAAATGGTATGTAATCCTTCATCCATATCCCCACTCCACCGCCCATAGGATTGCTAATTTAACAAACTGTATTGCCTCACCAAAAGTGTTGACATGACACGGAGGATTTGTCAAATGCCATTATTCATTCTGTTTTGCTATCACGATCAGTCAAATCCAAAATTTCTCCAAAAATGTAAAAATTTGCATGTCTCACATGTGATGCTGGGTCTCATTCGAGTTCATTTAATAAAATTGAAACTGCATACACAAAAGGGATTTAATTATAGCTAGTTTGCCATTCTATCTAATATACTCACTCGATGATGCCAACACTGTCGATGTAAAAATTACACACAATGGTTTCGCATCGCTTCGATCGCTTTACATGTGTAGTATAGTGGTGTCATACACAGTTGAAAAAAAGCTTAAAGAGGCATTCGCTTAAAGTAAGCGGTTTCTTATATTCATTTGAATGCTAAGTTTATGACTTTCAAGAGCTGAATAATCAACCGATTGGAGATAGGTCCGGTGTAATTATGAAATGATGGTTTGTCAGTATTTTTTATGAAATGTGGTTAATTATGAAATGGCTTTTTGTAGACTATTTCTATGTGTGTCATACGCGTGACATGATTCGACCTGAAAATGACTGACTTCAAAAGTTGCATCTTCTGACTTGATATGCTGGTGATTTGATAGATTTGTTATTAGTTGCTAAAGTTTATGTTTCATTCTTAATATAAATAAGTTGAGTTCTTCCGTTGCAGGTTATGAATTTTCTTGCCAAAGCCAGTGTGAGAGATATAAAGAAATTGACCTCGCCACCGAAAGAGTTCAACGACCTATTGTTGTACCTCTCAAGAAAGCGTCGTGTCCATAAACATCATTCGTCGAAAGGTAAGACAACAGTTTGGTAATCAGAGCTTGATACTTGTATGATGCATGAAATTATAACGTTAGAAGAATTTTAAAAAGCAAGGTAAGTGGTAAGAAAAAGTCACATAACAACCGGACAGAAATACTCAGCCGTGCTGGTGACATTGAAAGAAGACGGTGTATGCATTAAAGATAAGCGTCGAGTTGGGTTTCATGAATTTTGAAAACCAAATCTACTAAAATCCACTTAACAGAGAAATCACGCATTGAGGCTTCGCATTGCCACTATGAAATCCCACAAATAACACGTCGCACATGAATCGATCCGATTATCATTAGAACTACAAACAACGTTGTGGGATCCCCAAATTGTATGTGTATATAGCGAGTGTTATATACGAGCATGTGAGGTGCCAAGGCTCAGCAATGAAGGACACGAAAAATTTCCGTATGGGTAGACCAAGGGTGACTACATTTTTTTGATACTGGTCTCCATTGTCCTCTATTTGGTCCCTTTTTTAGGCAGGTCTCTATTTTACAGATGGCAATGTTTTCTGCATATACATTTAAGTATGCAGTCACACTTCAATCAAAATATGCTCTTTGACTAATATCTAGATTACAAGAAGACAGTCCTATCCTTCCTGCGTTCTGAAATCTTGCGAGTTTTCTATGATCGAATCAAGACACGACACGGTAAAAAAAATTCGAAGGATCCAGGAAACGGAAGATACCAAAGTTAAACAACTACCCTAGTGGAAAATCCTGTAAATAATTAGGTAACTAAAAGTCATGAACGAAAGAATATAAATTAATACTAACAACTTAGAGTGACCTACTTCAGTATAGAGTAGGGACTGAAATACGTATAAAGGCTAGTCGACTCAACTGAAGACGGTAAGGGAAATAAATTAATACTTATAAACGATTTTATTTTATCATATAAGAACTGAAATAAGAGTTCGTCATGGATCTGATGAGAAGCTAACTTCTAAATAACAAAAAGTGAAAATAAGAAAACTAAAAAAAACCAAATTAAGTTTGCTATGTATGGAGAATTGCTATGCTATTGAGAAACCTGACTTCAATCAATTTTCTACTATTTCTTGTCTATTATCAGGGCATTTGAACGGTCATGTTTTTCCCCGTTCGTTCGATCTTTCGTTCATTAGCATTTCAGACCAGTTCGTTCGTTCACCGCTCAAATGAGCTATCACCCCCGTTCCGCTCGTTCATGGCATAAAACACCCGTTCAATCGTTCTTTTTAAGTCAAAACAATGTTCAATTTTGATGGACCCCATATAGTGTTGTCGTTCCTAGCTAATATCGGTTTTTTCAGAGAAACGTGGAAGCTGGTAATGCAGGATGTTCTCCCATCTGACATCGCGAAATACTACAACCTGCATCGCCGGAAAATTCGTTGTCGGTATTGTCCGTTAATGACAATGCGAAACATAAGTTGACGTCAACCGTTACACGTCACACACGCCTTTTGTATCAAACTCAAGCAAACTAGAGAATATCAAAATTCATAGAGGAAGTCAAAATCCTTCTGTCGTGATGATTAGCCTGCAACACGCTTTGGCAGCCTCACGCGTTTAACGCATCAATAGATTTTTCTTTTATAAAAATTTCCGATGTTTCAGTTCCACGAAAGCCTAATGGGTCACCTCATGCCCAAATTGGCACATGTGAAAATATGCAACTTTGGTATCAAGATTTTCTGCCATTATTTCTTATACTGGGTTTTCCGGGGTTGAATTGCCGTTCAATCACGTTCAATCAAGCACAAAAGCCGTTCGTTCATCGGCTTCTCAGACATACCGCTCGATAATTCGTTCATCAGAAAAGTGAAAAAAATACCGTTCAAGCCGTTCGTTCAAATGCCCTGTCTATTATATATTTCCGGTTGATGCCTCAGTTTAGATAGACACCGGGCTGTAGACCCCGGGGTTCAAAGAGAAGCATTGACGTCAGCCGGTCTGCCATTACAGATCACTTGCTTCCTTGTTCTTGTGATCGTGAGAGCTTGCTGGACACATTTCCATTGTGTGTAAAGCACGTCATGATCGTTTGCTGCGAATTTCAGAAGCTATGCATATTAAATGTTACAAGCCAGATCTCTGCAAGCAGAAGGATCTACTGATTGACCTTCTCTTTCCATGGTAAAATGTGTTCACAATTAGCTTGTTCTTTATGTCTTAACTTTCAATTTTATCTCATTCCGGGTTTTCCACTGACGAGACCGGCCGAAAGGACCTCTGGAATAAAACTTCGCAATGGACTGCGCGCTATTTTTCCTCTACGAAACAAAAAGAAGCTATCAAATTGGTAGAAGGCGCAATCATACACAATGCGGTCGAATTAATTTCATCCCAACTAGCGCCTTATATCGATGTTTGACTGTATAATGCTGGAATGAAAATACAAAAACTGTAATGTTTTTCTTAAAGATTTGGATTTTTAAAATTCCTGGAGACCATATTAAAAATGCTTTCGTTTTACATTCAGTTAAAAATGTAATCCAAAGGATAATATACTCCTTTCTCTTAGATGTCATTGTTCTTTGTTTCAGCTCTAATGCACCCTGCGACTCGTATGAAAATGCGCGCCCGTAGTGCTTGCGACAAGAGAAGATTGAAAGTATTGGAAGCGAAGGATTCTTTCATGCTTGGATGTTATAGAATCTCGTGTACACAACATTCATACAAAACAGTCCATGAAAGTAAGTTCAGTTTCATCATGTAATTATTATTTGTTGTATTCATTTCACACAGACATTTCACATTCGTTTTACAATCCTCCCAAATTTCTAAAAGATGCGCTTGAAACCAATGTCGACTATTAGTCAGGCCGCCAGCACAGATTTCCGAAGGGACGAGGCCGCAAAAGAAACTTTTACAGATTGATGTCCGCCAATTAGTGATGCTCTGAAGCTTTTAAAATATTAAATCTTAGGCTTAATTTTTAGCGATTTCATAGCCGTTGTTTGTAGCACTTTCTGCTTTTATATGCTTGACAACGAGCGAACGTCCCGAAAGCTCGAGGAATAGATTTGAAAGTCAAATGAGAATAGGCCTTCATGAAGGTTCTTCATACAAGTCGATTGTAGGTTTGTAGTCCCGTCATCAATAGTGACTGATACATCTCACCTGAATTCATTGCGTAGGCCAATATTATTTCATCTACTTTACTAAGAATAAATTGATATTAGCGGTTAACAGACAGAGTAGGTCTAATGCATAATTTTTCCATTGTTGCTACCTACTCTAGGCCTACTACCGGAGTCGGGTCGGAGTTCTATGAAATGCGGAGTCTTACCAAACCTCGAATTCGCGGTCCGTGTCCTATCAAAATGAAAAGACTCCGATTCTTTGCTAGAAAATCAAATAAAGAAAACACGATCTATGATCGGGCAGAATTCTAAGATTCGGGCCGCCGAAAAAATCGGAAATTGCATATCTGAGCAAGCAGAACTCTTACTTACTTACGAGACACGAGGGGATCGAACAGACTGCGAATCCCACATCATCGTTTGATACTTCGAAGGAAATCCTTTGTGATGTATGCCACACAACTTTATAATTCAAACAGCGTTGTGTAACTTTTATTTTTTATGTGATCAATAACTGTCTGTAACTACAAATGATTGAATTCATTTGAGAATAAAAAACCTCTCTCTCTTTCTCTCTATTTCTGAGAAGCAGAAGCTGCATTGCCCTGGTCGCTCGTACCCATCAAGAAAATGTTCAAGGGCGAAACTATGCTTTCTTCACCTCTAGAATTTTATTCAAACCTTCCACATCGAGAGCGAACAAGTTAGATATGGGCCCTACTACATTCTGAGCTATTTATTGCCCATTCGTCGATTTCAATTCATTCTTCCATCGTATCTATGAGAGGTGCAAGGGTGGCAGTCACTTCTTCCCAAACTTTGATGGTTTGGCTAATATAGCGACACTCTTCCCTCACAAATGATGAGGATGCCCTCTTCACTGTGTATCTGACAGCATCTTTTCAATATAACAACAGACACAAAAAAACATTGGAGTTACTTCTTCTCACCAGAACAATCGCTATGTAAAGCATCATAGGAGGCGTGAGCCCGCATCATATCAGAGTTCGTGTCAGAGATGGATTATGGGATTGGTTTATCTAATGAAAGCCATCGGTATATGGTTTAATGGTACAGGAAGTGGGTGCCATCTTCACCTCAAAATTCATCAACAGTAGAAATGGGTGCCCTTTTCTCAGTGTAGTTGCTAAAATATTCCAAAGTAGTCATTATATCCTCAATGAATGTCCAGACACTTGGTTGATGAAATATTTTAAGAATATTGAATACAGTACATATAAGTGCAAAGTTAAAAAAACGACTGCTCAAATGTATCATTGCGCCTTCAAGGCACTCATTGCACGACAATAGAGTGGACCCGGGACGGGCTCAGCCCTAGTTTCAAATTCTTTGCTGAGGAGTATTATTTAGCGATGCTTATCATAACCATCGCAATGCGAAGAAATCAAAGGACTAAATGGAGGACTGAATTGCTTCTGCTAAGCATATTATGTTATTCAAATAACAACCAAGCTCACTACTCATCGACTGGTAGGCATCATTCTTGTAGAAGATTAGTATCTTCTGCATTTGTTGCAGAGTTTTTTTCAACCAGTTTGACTCTAATTTATTTACACACAGTTTCCATTGACCATGTGCTGCATTTATATCTACATATTTAAGCAGCTTGGTTAAGGTAAAAATATATAAAGTGATTTCAAACTAGATAATGTCAAGGTGGTGGCCGAGCCCTGAATCCCGGGCAGTCCGGGAATTTTGTTGGGTCCCGGGAATCGTCCTTAAATTTTAGCCAAATAGCCAATTAGCCTTTAAATAGCCCGGGAATGCCATTTTGTGATTTTTTTTACCAATAAGTTAAATGAGTAATTTCTTGATTTCAACTGTTACTAATATGACTTCATTAAGCCCACCATATCTATTCGAATCTTAATAGAAAAAACCAACAAGTTTACGCAGCATCTGGATGAAATATTCATAACTTCATGAATTTGCTTCATTTCCAAATGACTGTGTCGATGATATCTGTGAGGCGATGGTTATTATGTCGTTGACGCGTCACTTAAAGTGATATCGCTATTGATTAAGAAGTTATTGCTAATAAGTAATGTTGAATCTTATAAAACAGATGTTTGTGACTATTCATATGGAAGTTGTTGAGTTGACCACAAATTAATTCGTACATGCAAATATAAACTTGCAATAAATCAACAGGGGCTTGCAAAAAATCGTTTTTGTTTTTTGTGTTTCTAGCCGTGCCTATATGCAATTTCGTAACAGACTCGTAATAAAGATTGCAAATTGACAAATTCTACAGTAGGGATGATGTAGTTGAAGCCACGAATCATACATATTAAAAAGTCATTTCTAAATGATCGTTTATCTTTATGTTATTGATTTCTTAAGCTACAAGACGTTTTACAAATGCACAACTTTTTGAGCAAGCATAATTTGACACTGAAGGTTGATTATAAGCCTTCATCCACACCAAGTTAAGAAAGATATCAGTCCAAAATCATGCCAACAAAATTCTACCAACTCTGTCAGTGACAAAAAAAGTGTATCAGAATTTTCGATGGTATTTTGAATAAAAGTCAATGGCTAAGCTAAGTGATGAGTTCGAAAACTTCACAGTAAATCGTGACAAGAGGGCCACCCGAGCCAAAGAGGTTTCTGTATAGACAACCGCTTCCAAATATCGGGGTCCCGACCGAAGATGAGGTCATTAGTACATGGAACCATCCGGAGCTTCTTCCAGCGTTAAAGATTCTGTTCTCTGCTCCGGTCACGACTTCACCAGGAACGCGAAAGATACATGTAAATCAATAAATACCGGCACAGATCAAAGCAACTTTATTATAAACAGATAAATTCTGTTAATCTGTACAAAAACTTTTGATGTTTTTCCAAAATTTTGATATAGATTAACAATTTTGTTAATCTATAGAGAAAGAATGCCTAGCTATCTTACTCGTAGACCTGGATGCATGTGTCTGACCGTTTAACCGCCATATACACGTATATTCAAATAAGATATTTCAAAAGTGTGGGATTAGCTGATAGCCTATTAATAATGTGATGACATTTATATCACTCAGCCTATTGCTTTTGAAAATAATCTGAACCATAGAAGTTTTTTCAGACACTGAATTAGGCCTACATATTTTATCACATTTTTCAAACATATTTACTCGTAATACTTTCTAATGATCGCAAAACATTTCATTTTCATTAACTATTGATTCACATAACTTTTTTTTCATATTTTTGTCTTTAGACATTAGTCTTTTAGACTTTTTTTAGACTTTTAGTCATTTTTTCAGACTTCAGCTTTCAAAGATGCAGAGCTGAAGTAGCAAATTGCCTTCTGAGACGTGATGTTTTCAAAAGCCATGTATTATCAATTCATTGTATCAACATTTTCAAATTTTTTCGATATATTTTGAATTTTATTTCAGTTAAAACCAATTTCAAGAAACTGACGGGATTGATTTATAATGCCAAGTAGAAGAAACAAGTTTAATAACATGATTAGGAGGAGTGCAAAGTCATTGAGTCAAATTAAAACAGATAAAGAAACTTCTGCCATAGTTTGATATGATGGTATTGTTCCCAATACAGAGGTAGCACTGCTGAATCAAGAAAGATCGAGACCTTGATTCTCCAGTTTTATGCCTGACTTTGTTCGAAATATCAGACACAAATTTATGACTGACGATCACCATGCACCCATTATTTCTACGCGGGCTGATGAAAAGGATGATAATTAGGAATTCTTCTGACGTTTACGGTCTTCGTCTATTGTAGCAGTTTTCCTGGTTTCTTTTGCCGAACGCCGATACTTCTTGATAAATTTTTGTCATCGTGCCATTGAATTAACATGTACATTTTGATATCATGGTTTTCTATCATAATCATGGCATACATACGCTGCAGCTCAAAATGTAGCGTTCCAAAATACAATCTGTTTCTTCAGCTTGATATACTTAAAAATTGAAGTCTGAAAATCGAAAACTTTATGGAGTTTTATGAATCAGGTGAAGCATTCTTTGATCTCTAGAAAGTTCAGGAAGCTAAGTTTTCTATCAATATGATTAGAAAGAAAATGATAAAAATATGATCATTTAGATCCCGTGCGCAGTTCACTATCTGCAGGCCATTGAGGAAAAGTGTATGTTTATAATCTTAAGAACCACCGGTCACAGAATTCAAAAAAATTTGAAAACTGAGTGCAATATGGTCAAACAGGAAATTTCTAAAATCTTGCGATAGAAATAGCTTGAAGAAGTGTCCGGATAATTCCTGAGCTGTGTACTTGGAATAACATCTGGTCAATATGAAAAAAGTAGCGTGGAAATTCGGTGAAACAGCCCTGGAGTCGCACGGGAATTTGAAGCTTGAAATCTGGCCACCGCCGTGTAATGTACTTCGTCGAATTATCTCTGAGCTTAGTTTCATAACAAACTTGCATTATTGATCATTATTGACCCGTCCGATATAAAAATCTATCTGTTAGAAACTGATCGACATAGTAACAAGGTGGTGGTTAATTATTCACTGCATCAGTAAACTGAAGATCCGTATATTTTAAGGCACAAGTTCAATCATCTATGTTTCAACAGATTTCGATATCTCAAAATTGCTCCAACTGTTCCATGGATCACCTGTGTTGATTTTGCTGTGGGGGAAGTCTTTGGTGATTGCAATAAATACAGAGATGATAATAAAAACGGACCACCCAAGTTATGCTGAAGCTCAATCGATTCTCATGCCTTCCAATTCTGTCGCACCGCAATGTGCCATACATCATTCGAGAACTTGCATTCTCAGCTTTCAAGTGAGCTGTGATAAACTTGAATATGTTATTGTATTTGTTGAGCGGTGCTCAAAATATGAAAATCGCTCAATCTATAAAGCGTAATTTTTCAATAGGAAAGCATGTGAGTATGATAATGAATCAAGCACGGGTAGTACGAGCCTTCTCTGAGCTTTCTTTTGATAAACTTGCCATCAAAATCGGTGAACTAGAAAAAATAGTGATATCATATCGTGAAGTTATCAAGAAAAGATGACTCATTCGGCTGAAAATGTCATATTCTCACTTTTCCATCATAAATGTTCATGTTTGGTCTCATCGGAATCCTATTTATGGAGTTCGAATATGTACGTTATATTCAAATGAATGAGTTCAGTAGTTTTCTTCAGACTTTCCCAACATTTTATCATAACCGCTAAAGTACACAAACAACATGTAAAGTGAAAGAAGGTTCAAAACAAAGCAATCAACGAATGCATGTCTCTGTTCTCTCACAGTGACTGCCGGTCGTTTACCTTGCATGTTGGTGTACTTTAGTGGCAATGACAAAAATGCTGAGGAAGTTTGAAAAATATATTGAACGTATTTGAATAAAGCAGCTTACATATTCGCATTCCTTACATCGCCAGGATTCTGATAATGTCAAACATGAACATTTATGATGGAAAAGTGAGAATATGATATTTTCAGCCGAAGGAGTCACGATTTTGTGTTAATTTCACGATATCACTATTTTTTCTTAGTTCACCGATTTTGATGACCATTATATCAAAAGAAAGCTCAGATGAGGCCCGTGCTTGATTCATTGTCTTGAGTACTCCTCAACAATAGAAATACAATAATGTATGCAAGTGTATCACAGCTCACTTGAAAGCTGAGAATGCAAGCTCTCGAATGATGCATGGCACGTTGAGGTGCGACACGACTGGCAAGCATGAGAATCAATTGAGTTTCAGCATAACTTAGGTGGTCCGTTTTTATTATCAGCTCTGTAGTTACAGCCTAACTTCAAACAATTCTGTTCAATGCCTTATTACTTTGCTATCTTCATGCTACATTCATGGGTATGACCTTGTCTCGATTGTTCAATTGCTTTCTATTGTCACAGCAAACCTGTCACCCAAACCCTAGTTTCCCTTGCAAATTAAGCGAATAAAATACAAGATGAAATAGCAAACGAAAGAGAAGCTAATAAGCTCTATCTGCGTCTATTTTGAGTGCATGCAATGCAACTAACACAGTGCGATTGCACGATGCATGCAATTCGATGCAGTTAATTAGTTCTACGCTTGCATATTGCAGCATAATATCACCAGAAATATTGATATATCCTGTCATAAAGGACATCCACATGAAGGCCAGCTAATTGTGCAATGGTTCGTGGGCCATATCTAACTCTGGCACACGTCATCTTGAGCGCTATTAAATATCTGACTGATAAGCAATTTCTTTTACTCATAGAGTAGGGATATATAAGTAGAGTGTCGACTCAAAAAAGTATCTGTATACAGTGAAAATTTTTATATGAAAACATTCAGTTTTTTGCGGAGATTACGTTCCCGTGGTCCAAAAAATTATTTGAGCAGTTCTAAAAAAGTCAAAATTTTGCATATTTATATACTACCGAGATGACGTCCCTATTTAAGTAGCATGAAACAAGTTGGATACCAAAAGGAATGAGTACTTGCTAATAAGCATCGTAACCAAGCGGAAATTAAGCTGATTATCAAGGGAATTTCATGATCCGTATTATAATGGAAGTCTTCGTGAAAAAGTCGCGATATTATTCGTGCATTCTTTGCCAAAATTTCAAGTTTTTAATTCAATTTTCACCGGCATGATTTTATGATTCACTAAATTCATGTTTCATTCCTTGAATCTCAATAGTGATGTGGACCCATTTGCATCTTTCAAAGTTAATTGAAATGATTGTCTTTGATTATGTGATTTTGCTCTGACAGTGGCAGGTTGCCTGTGATATACTTTAGAGAAAATACGCTAAAGAAAATATTTGAGGTTCAGCGTGAAAGCAATAGCTATCGAATTGCTAATAACAAACATTAAATCTCCAAGGCTGTCATGACACGGAGAATCTGTAAAATGCCATCATTCCTTCTGCATTGCAATCATGATCACTCAATTCCGTGGCAATTTCTTCGAAACTGCAAAAATGTGCATATCTCACATTTGGCAACAATCACCAACTATATCCCCCTCGAGTTCATTTAATAAAATCGAAAGTGTATACACATTGAGGATTCAATAAATGCGGAGTTACCACTCTACCCAATATACCTACTATAAGCTTTTACTTTTTCAGGATGCGATGCTGATCCTGGAAATCATGTGTGTAAGCCTCTACATTCCACTTGGCCATGCATTGAAGGCGGTGTAAAGATGACATGCGTCTGTGTTCGTGATGAGAAAGGTCTTATAGTGAAAGTTATGTGAATAAATCTCTTTCCCACTGATTTATTTAACAGTGCCTGACTCAGTTGTCAATTTCAAAATAAACAATGATAATTACGCGTATTGTTTTTAGTACAAAAGCTACGGGTTTGAGTGACATTATAAAACAGACTGTCCTATTAAGCAGCACCGCAACAGAGTCAGTAAGCTTATGTTGAATTAAAAGAACAATTTTCAATCCGGGCAAATTTAGACGACCCGTATGAAATCAAGAGCATTGAGTTCACGCTCCGCAAGTAATAAAAATCAAAGAGTGCGTCTGCATTGTCAGTGATACTCCGTTCCATCTGTCTGTGAGTATGTTTCATTTCTATTGATGCTAAAATAGGTACAGATGAGCATACTTATTAAGAGCAACTACTTCGGTGCGCGTAATTGAATACCCGTCAGGGTAAAAACCGGGTCGTAATTTCTCGACCCGGGCCCGATATTAGCCAAGGCCCAGCGCAGTTTTTCAATTTTCGGCCTGGTCCTTAATTTTCAAATAAATTTTGATTTCAAAATCTAAAGACGCGGCCCGCTTTATTTGGAGCTAGTGAGGATTTTAAGACAGTTGTATAATTGTGGTTGAGTAGGCTAATCAGCTATCATACTTCAAACCCGGTACTCCTACTTCATTTTACCGGTGTAGAGTATCTGCTCTGCGCCTGCGTGACCTTAAACCTAGGTGGAGTCAAACCAAAGACTTAAGACAGGTGCTGTTTGCATTCTTGTTAAAAACTTAGCGCCACAAACATAATGATCGTGGGATTACTCGGTCGCATAGAAGAAAGGCTCCGCCCTTAATGGGCAATTCCACGTGAAGTGGGACATGGAGTGGAAAAATCAAATAAATAATTAGCGCATTTCTTTTAGTGTTTTCTATGTCAAAATTATCTGAATTTTTAATTTCTGGGATCGATTATTGCGTATATTGATCGGAAGCCATTCTATTTTTAAATTTTATGATGATCCTCGAAAATGTCAGAAAATTCGTATAATTTATATGAAGATATATCACTTGGAATGTGTCAAATATTCAACGCTATATTGAGATATTGCGTTTAAGATTGCATTATCCATCACTCTTCACCATAGTAGTAGTTGATATCAACTGTTAACATTTACTTTCGATCCAAGGTCGCATGAAGAGCAACTTCCAAAATGTAACGTACGAACGCAAAAACTATCATTTATTTGAATTGTGAATAGATCATGTCACCTGTTTTTGAAAATTATGGATATCTTAGTTAATCGCCTTAACAACAGATACAATTACACACTAGGTCATTCGTACACCTTTCGTTGCAATGCGACATAGCGCAATTGCGTAACGTGCGAACGATTAGGCATATTTAAAAACGACTTGCACCAACAGCCATGGTTTACGGCGTTCTGACAATCTCTTTTGAAGATATTCGTGCGTGCTATGACTATGAGATACCTAGGTTACTGCGTCTGACGTTTAATGACACTAATTCGATTGCTTATGTGACTTTATTGGACAACAACACGCATCGACTCAAATATTTACTGTGAAATACACAGCAAGTGTCCTATACATGGACACGCTTTCACCATGCCAATCCGGCATGGAAAAATGATTATCCGAGCGTGGAAGATGACTTCGAATGAATCGAAACAATCTTGAACAGAAAGAAGCTCACATGCAACGGAATTACAGAACCCTGAAGAGTATAGGCGTGTAGCCTAAAATAATTGGACAATGTCAAAAAATGCTTAACCAACAAACAAGTAAGTTCAAAACGAAAAAATCGATTCTTCATCAAGTCAGTGCAAATCCAAATGCTCTTAGATGAAAGCTAAGCACCGGGTAACCAACAGTGTATACCAACATCACGAAAAAATCGAAAAGTTAAATTGTTGCCGGCTTTGCTGAATTGCTTGAAGCATTTCCATCACTCCTACATATATATCATCAACTATTCATAAGTTGACAAGGAAGAGGTAATAAAATTTGATTGTCATGATGATGCAAGCATGTCCAAGTAGCATTGACTAACAGACGCTTATGTGATGGGCCAATGAGTGAACTCAAAGATGAGACCGACTGAGGATGTTTGCGGATGAACTTCCATAAAATTAAAAATTCGAAATAGGATTTTGGAATCTCTGTTTATTACGTCCGCAACATGTTCACAAATTCTCAAAGAGTCCAATGAATGCTGCTGGGGTCTTGCCCATGCATGAGAACATTTGCTAAGTGCTGTGATGCACATGCGTGATGTTGAGAAATAGGCCTATCGGAGTGTTCCTATAGCTACTACTGATATGCACTACTTATAAGTTAACATGATATTAAATAATGCTAAAGTAATGTAAATATATTCACATACTTGTTTGGGAATGCGACCAATGCTTTTTTGGGAAGCAATTAATAAATTAAGGGATTGTACTGAAATGGTTACCTTCACTATGTAACGTACGAGCGATCTCATTGTAACGTACGAACGTTTTCTTTAATGCATCGTGAAGCTCGTCCAGTTGCTTGACCATAGTAACTATGCATTCACGTAGTGAAGTGGATCATCAATTTTATTTCTGGGAATGGCTTTCTATCAATTGTAGGAGAGTAGAAAAATTTGATTGCATAATAGTAAATGTTTTTCGTGTGTCCTGAGTGAAACGTACGAACGGTGGCTTTAAACATTTTTTCTCCATGATGAATGTATGCTTTAAAGAATCAAGTCTGTACGTATTAACTACAAGAGTATTGCAGGTGCATGGTAGCAGCTGCTGATAAATATCCTTCCTCCATCAAAATATATACACAAATATGTTGCAAAATGCAGCGTACGAACAAATGGAATTGCCCTAATGTGCTTTCAAGTATAAGCAAGGTTTATTTTTGATTGTAAACTAAATATTTGCACCTGAGTTATTTTCCTGCTCTGAATTAAGTCGAATGAATCAATTTATGTGTTCATTGAACCAGCCAAATACAAATTTTGACAAATGTGTGGTAATCATTAGAATATCATTATTCTTGATGAAGGCAATGTAAACACGGTCATATATGTAGGCCTATGTATTTAGAATTCCAAATGTGCAAACGGGTTGACCCACTTGATAAATTTAATTCGCTTGTGCGGTAGCATCAAAGAATTGTCACATTTAAGAAGAATACTTAAGAGTTCTGATGCTGGTTCTTGTAGGCAAGAGTTCTGATGCGATGGATGTGGGTAACCATAGAGTAAGTATATTAAGTGGAGTGGCAACCATGGTGGTTAAGGCTCACCTTCACTATCATAAGATTATTTTCTTAAGCGTGATCATATCACAAACTGCAACTGAAAGAGCAAAACATCGTAATCAATAGAAACTGATCTCAATGAACGCTAAAAGATGTAAGTGGACACACATTACTATTCAGATTCGAGAAATGACGCCTTGTGGATCATAAAATGATGCCACTGAAAATTGAATTAAAAACATGAAATATTAGCCAAAAAGCTCTCGACTTATCCTTAGAGACTTGCAGGGACTTGGCTCATGAAATTTCATTGATCATCAGCTTAATTTCCGCTTGGTTGCGATGCTTGTCAGCAAATATTCATTCCTTTTGATAGCCAAGTTGTTTCATGCTACTTATAAAGGGGCTTCATGTCGGTAGTATATAAAATTGCCAAAATTTAGCACTTTGAAAACTGCTCAAATATTTTTTTGAACCGCAGGATATGATCTTCGCAAAAAACTGAATCTTTTCATATAAAAATTTTTACTGTATACAGATACTCTTTTGAGTCGACACTCTACCTCTATTATACTTACTCAATGTGGGCAACTTCATGGATAATTTATAAGATCTATGGCAATGGCAAATCTAAAAATCGCAAAAAAATTGTAGTTTGAATATTTCCATTAAACACAATTATTTTCTGCAAATTTTTTCTTTACATTTATTATGAAGAGTAGAGTAGCCTAATGCTTTATAAGTTCTTCCATTTGTGCGGCTTATTGGCCCGTTGTTGGACGCACCACCTTTAGACAAAATATAATGTCAACCTCATTCCAAGATATTTGTGATAGGTATTTGTGATGACCCACTTTGTCACTAGCAAGACATGAAGAAATTGATACTTCCTTTATAAGTCATAAATGACTGCAAATTTCTGAAATTATTGATCAGGAGGACGAAATTAACTTTATTTCCCAGACAATTAATTTTATTAAGAACAAAATTGATAAAAACATGTTCCAATACTCCATTAGCTCGTTTTGTTTGCGACTCATGTTGCTTCACACATAGACTTAACTTCAAGAGACTAAGTTATTAGAACTTCGAGTGAGTGAGCGAACGCGGTTTTCAGTTGTTCACTGGTGAACGTGTGAACTGACCGAACGGGGTATTATAGCTTCTATCACGGAACTGAACTGAGCTAGGATTTGCCCTTTATGAACTGAAGAACGAACTGAACTGATGTTTATCAAATTCTCCCAATTGCTATCGATATATTGACATTGACTGCTTTTTCCCAAGTCTACAATTCTACATATGTAGAGCATTTAAATTCTAAATTTTATGCTATAATGCCTGAATGCATAGGTAGCATCCTCATAGATTTTGTCAATCTCTTGATTTATAATCACGTCTTCAAGTGTGAGATCATCAACAAACATTCTATGAGTTCATCTTTAGATCATCAGCAAAATGAGTTTACCGAATTTCGGTGAGAGCAAATTATTCGGAAATTAAGCAAAATTTCACTGTCGCCATGTGTTACCTCAGATGATAATTCTCAGCGAGAAAAAAGGTAGAGTATATTGATGTTTTTCATTTAAAATATATATGTCTGACAATTTGACACTTCAGATGGTCTATTAGGCTCTATGATGCCGATTTGATAGCAAATTTTCAAAAACTTTTACCACTGACCTGCACATTTTCAAATCAATATACTGTACATGTTTTAAATTTTCGTAGGCGTTTGAGGTCTTTCAGAATCATGCAACTGAGTTATGTAGGGAATTTTCTCATTTCTCAAGATAACAAACTTTTACTCAGAAAGCGCATTTTATCAAGGAAAAATTGTCCATTACCGCAGTTGTTTTCTTCTCATACGTAGCACGTATGACGGAAAGTAAAAAGTCTTAGAAAATATTGATAAAAATACATAGAGATCTGTATCAGGCGAAAAATATGGTAGATTTCTTTAGCCTGTACCCACTACAAAAAGATTCGTCGGAAAGACGTCGGAACGAGGTATGGTAGTCGGAAAAAGGTCGGGAAATTTTTTTGACCCTTAACATGTTAATTCTGACCTCATTTCTTTGAATTTAAGCAGAAATTATGATAAAAATGGCTTTTTTGATTGAGTTAATTGTAGCAAGACATTGAAGACATGAAGACGTGCGGATATGATTGTGATGATATTGATTACTCAAACAAGCTTCAGAAAGGGAAAGGAAAATATATAACGCTTAATTCCTGATCAATTGACGTTTTCATGTAATTCCATAGACATCCTACTTGTGAAATAGCAGATAGGAGGCCTAGGGTGTCTTTTTTATAATGAGGCTTCGGTTTCCGACGTCGTACCGACCATCGGCCATGCGGACATTCTGTTCCTCGGAACGAGTTCGTTTTCGACGTCGGACCGACGTGTCTTTTTGTAGTGGGTAGGTAAAGCAATGAAAATTCATGAGTTGATAAATTCTGCGATGATTACTCTTACAATATTTTTATTTGACAAGAAAAAATCGAGCTAATCTAATTGCTTCCGCGACCAATTAAACATGAACAAATGACATTTTACAAAATGATAAAAGGATGCCGACAATGCGATAGCAATCCCATAATCGATATCATGCATGATGGCTTCAACTAATTAAGTTGATTGCTTCTTCGGGTATTAATGGAATGCTACTTTTTAACATACTACTGACACTTTGTTTAAGTTAGTTAATAATCATTAACTAATGTTTTTTTAAAACAGAATGTAAATAGAGTATTTAGATATTGAGTTGCCTCCTCAGTTGAAATTGAAAACAGTCCTGAACAGTCCCTTCTCATATTGCCAAACCAAATTCGCTCCCTTCAATGATTTTTACTTGTCATGTTCAATCTTTAATTCATTTTATCGAAATTATGGGAGAAAATTATCATCACTTAAGTTTTGAAGAAGCAAGATTACTTGCGAAGATTCGTCTGCAATGTTTGCTTATCACATGAAACGCGCGATCATATTAGATTGCATGATAGCGCAATCGTATTTATACATCTGTCCTTTGACCACTGACCAGCTATTCTGCTGATTTTACAAACCAATTGCGAGGCGGAGCGCTCTGAAGTTGCGGTGCTGATCCCTTTGACTAAGGAAGAATATTTATATGTGGTTCATAATTCTTTAATTGTCGATCTTTCATCTTCAATTTTACCATGTTTTCATCAAGAACTCCGATGAAAGGAGAAGCTGCACTTCTGAAATTAGTTCATAGCCAGTTGAAGAAAGCAAGAAGCCTGATGAGGTTGGATTGGACACTGTTTGACTCAAGAGTGACTCGAAAAACTGACTTATTTTTACTTATTTTATTTTTTCGTTGTGCTTACTGACAACTATTTTGTTGTTTTTGACACGACTTCTAACAAAAGCGGCTTCAGGAGCAAGTGTTCCCATTCATATGATTGGATATGCTATTTTCAGTCTGACATCTCTTATTGCAAGACCTGTGTTAGTGCCAAAAATATACCCGGTCCTTTGAATTGGCAATAAGACAAGTTCGACTATGTTTAATTATTAATTATAATTATCACAATTTTATTGTGTACATCAATCTCAGATTTACTGCATGACTGCAGTTGTGATGATGTTTATAGATGTGAACTAGGCCTCCTGATATTGAATGAAATAGAGGCTATTCATGTCTGGTCACATTTTTCAACATAGAGTGAAACTATTTACAGGTTGTTGTGAAATTTACAGAATGAAGAAAATATATACAATATATTGATAGACAATACGAAGATATGGCTTCTTCATTCTAAGTATATGTCGATAAAAGTATAGACTTATCCGCATACTATTCGACAAGCACATTACCATTAACCAGAGATGAAGAATTGACTTTTCCAAAAGCTACCTCTTCACTTGTCTCAAACCAAAACAAGTAAAAATGCCACCCCTGCACAGCCGTATGCAGGACTGTGAAGACGACTTTTCCAACACCCACCCCCGAGGAAAAAAGCCTCCTCCGATGTGTCTATATGCCGTCTCGTTAAGTGAACGAACTGAGCGAACTGAACGGCTTAGCGCAAATTCGAAATGAACGGCAAACTGAGTTAGACTAGTTATTCACTGGCTTAGAACTTAAATCGGAATAACTGTGTTACTGATATGTATTTAGCAATTATTAATTGCGACTCACCATATCGATGAATCGACAGAGTAAGAGAATGTGTGGATGAAAAATTAACTGAATCAAATGCATATAGAATAATAGTAAAGGTGCTCAAAGAAGTTTTCAAAATCACATGTGAACTCTATGCATTGAATTGAAACTCGCCCATACTCAAAATCCATACGATTTTGTAGAATATATTCAGAAGAACTCTGACTTAATTCCTCTATATGGATGTACGCCCTCATAGCTACACTGATTGATTTCTGACATGTGCCTCAGACAAAAATATGGGACTAGAATGATAATTCAGGGGTCTGTAACAGCGGCGATTACTGTCTCTCATTCCAAGATAAACACCTAAACCTATTAAACTTAGAATCAATAGGCAAACGGCAGGTCCAACTATAATGTAATTGCTCGCTTTTAATCCTATCGTTTTAAAATGCATACGAATATATGCAACATCCGTACACTTGTACAGCGCTTTCTGTCTGACCGACAAACTAATCAGTTTTAAACAAAGCTTGCAATTCAGTACGAAATTTGTTTGGCAAAACATGCATCTTATCTTTATCAGTAACACAAAAGAAATCATTAGGAGATAAGACAGATATAGCATTCCCGTAAGAATGGGTAATGTTTGAGAGGAATCTTTACCCTGATGTCTGCCAACTCGAGATATCAACATTGATGACGTTTATCAACAAACGATGTTTCCATACCAATACATTATCATACCATATGAGTGTATATCTTCTTAATATTAAATCTTCTTTCACCATGTAGATTACGCCACTTTGTGGTGTGTCACTAATAAGCTTCAAAGTAGTACAAATAATAAGAATTAAATTATAAAATTTACTTTTAGGACGAATTGCTCTATCATCATAAGAATGAAACGGTAAAAGCGTGGGTAAAAGTTGGTTTAACATGATAACTTGACAATAAACACTGTTTACCTTAATTACCCTGAGAAATCGCCACTGGTTTGCAGCATCTTTGGTTTGTAAACTTTAATAGTTCACTTTCCGGGTAGGTCAACCTTCGGTTAATTTACCCGATTAAGTACGTTAGGCAAACGTTACAACTATAAATTCAACTGCATGTGCGTAATGTCATAAGGTTTGAAAATTCTTAGCAGATGTTTTTGGCTAAATAATTTTTACAGAATTCATGTTTTGAAGCAAATAATCATTCGCTGATGTTTAAATTGCTTTCAACTGATCTGCTGATATTCTTGGTTGCAGAATACTTTCAAAGAGAAGATGGAGATTGTTTTATTCATTTTTGCTCTCATCGCTTCTGCCACTGCTGAAAAACCATCACTCGGATTCGTCATTGACACAACTTCATCAATGAGCTCTGACATTCGTCAGGCTGCAGCTGGCATTAGTCATTTGATCGAGAACCATTGGGCAAAGACGAGAAGCATCTTCGGAAATTTCATCGTTTCTCCATTCAATGACCCAACTGTTGGGCCGCTGTTGAATACCAACAATGCTGGGGATCTCTACGCCGCGGTGGCTAACCTTGACGTACATGGTGGCGGGGATTGTCCAGAGAAGGCAGTCTCTGGTGTAATAGCTGCAGTAAAACACGCTAAACAAAAGTCTTTACTCATCATCTTCACTGATGGTTTGGTTAAGGACAAAGAAAGGATAAATGAGTTAGAAGAGGAAGTAAAAAAGAAGGGTATCGTTCTAATTGTTATCATGACTGGCTGCTGCAACTTAAACCCTTGTCCAGATGGCGACTACAGACAAATGGCCAAATTGTCACACGGAGCTTTCTACAAAGTTTCAAAGGAAGATGTGCATTATGTGAGTTCCATATAGCTTTGAAGTCATCAATGATTGTGTCATTTGACTATGTACACTTAATCGCTTTTGTAGTAATTACAAAAGAAGATAAACTCATTGATTAAATAATCACATGACATTATAACTAAATCAGGTAACTCGTGTCACTCAAAAAAATATCATATATAAAATTGTGTGCAATACATGCGGTGCTATTTACATTGGTGAGTCAGCTCGTTGCATCAAGTCAAGGATAAAATAACATCTCTCACAGAATAACAGTACTGTTTTTCAACATCTACAGAATCATCCCAATTGTTGGCAGCCTATTTCATGGACGATACTTCATCGTGGATTGAATACTACTCAAAAGAGACTCACGTTAGAAGCTATGTACATTCGGCAACATACAGGCTCCCTAATGAACGGATGTCAAGGTCTAAATATAGACATTGTCATCTAACGAGTTCATCCAAGCTAATGTTTCTCCTTTAGTTGTACTCAAAGTTTGTTTAAATAAGCCCCACCTTTTACCACTCTCTGCTTTGCTTATTGTAACCTTGACAAAGTCGCAAGGCGAAATATTGGTTATCGTAATAAATCAATTTAGTATCCGCAGAAGGTTATTTTTTTCATCACACATGACATTATCTTCATAATCTCTTTCAATTTTACGCAAATCAATTTTGCAGTGAGCACTATCGCAGGTAGTCGAAATTTTTCAACGTCTTTGAAGTGGTGACTGTTGTGTAGCCGCTAAGCAGAAGTGTAAAGCGATGTAAAATGCATAGTAAAGTGGCATGTCAAAAAGAAGCATATTGTGCAACATTTCATTCACTTCGATGTAGTTTAGGAGGCCTACTAATAATATTTAGAAGCAAATAGATAGCAATGTAGCAATGTGCTACATAGATTTTTATGGAAAGACAAGTAATTATGTTTCAGTCAACATTATTTGTATAAAGTAGAAGCCGCCTAAGGGAATCATTTTTGTCTTGCCGCATTTGATTCACTAATCAGACTCATTCAGCTAATTGTGATCAAATATAGGCCTACATATCAATCTGGAATCAGGCTGATCAAATAAGCACATTAATTATTTTGAAATACATCCTGACGTCACCAAAGAAGGAAAGCTGAATATTATCCGCTAGTAAATGGTGATCAATATGATACAATTGTAAATTTGTGGATTTCAGCTATCTTGCTAATCGCATTTCTGTGTGTATTAATCATCATGCAGAGCATTTTAGAATCATTCCTTTTTAAATGCATTAAGAAAAAGCATCATTAGTCTTTTGCAAATTTTTTTTTGCTTATATGATTCCAGCCTTTTGTGTCGTTTCTTTTCAATTGTCCAGTATGTTAAATATATCGTCAATCTAAAAAGCTGTGTTGATGTACAATGTTGATAACATGCTAATCGTAAGTTTGCTAAGTTGCATTTGTAAATCATGCTGTTCCTATTTGCTGTCACACACTCAATTTCTAGGAAATATTCTAAATATTCGCACTTGCCACCAAGCCATGGATAAATTGGATAGGATTGCCATAGGGTTACTGGTTCACTTGTCTTAATCTGCTTTCACCTTGAATATAGCATCAGTGTGACTTTTAACCTGTCTATCTCATACCTTCTCATAAATTAGTGGAGTTCCAATTAGCTTAAAAACATGACGCATCTAAAAATGTGTTTAGCACATGCATATAAATACGGTTAAAAACATGTTTGAAAGCACTTGTTAACTTTGTTACTTTGTTAAAAAAGCAAGATTTTACAACGATGCGTATAAAGAACATCATAACTCCTGTTCAAAGTCGTAGTTTTGTTGTCAATTTTCAAAACCATATACAAAGTATGGCTTGAAATGTATGGTTTTTAATACTTGGTCTTTTAAGCAGTTTGAAACATTATGTTATAACAATCATTTTTTGTCTCTTCTGCAATGCAGCTATTCAGTTGGATTAGTAAGTAGATTGATATACAGCAAGTTGATATTAGATTGATTATATTTTTTATATGAAAATAGAGAACGTCTTTTCAAATAAGATATTAATCTAATTACTTCAACCGGTTTCGATTGGAGGACAGTGAGATGGGCTACTGGTCACAATCTTCTAAGATCTTTTAATCTTTTAAGATTGTGACCAGTAGCCCATCTCACTGTCCTCCAATCGAAACCGGTTGAAGTAATTAGATTAATATCTTATTTGAAAAGACGTTCTCTATTTTCATATAAAAACATTTTGAAGTATCGTCGAACGATCCGTCTTTTGAGCTGTTATTTATTTAAGAACTTAGATTGATTATAGTCATGCTTTACGCTAATGTGTGCGCTGCGCATAGTTGCGTAAATGCTCAATTTAGTAAAATCCATCAAAACACAAAAACGACAATTATGGAACTTGTGAGCATACTACGACTATATTTAAGTCAACATTCATTAGTTTGTATATGAGACATTCCTTCAAAAACAAAACTTAAAAATGATCTTTTTGAACCAAAGAACATGTTTTAAGATAGTGCTTTAAAGTGTTTTAAAACGCACCATCCCATGTTTTTAAATACGCCTCCCTATGCAGAATACAGAAAGAGTGCATCCGTTGGCAAATCCGACTATTTGTAGTACAAAACTCCGGGAAATAAATGCGATCGCAATGTAGGTTTGACTTCTGATGTCGTATGTGCATAGCACTTTTTTGCAACAAATAACAGTCGTTCCTTTTCGAAGTAATCAATCTGCTTTTAATGTTTGTCTTTTCAATTCGTGTAAATCTGTAGAATCCATTCATGTCATCAACTGAAACTATTTGTCAAGATAAGAAGTGCACCGATTAAATATTTCAAAATGTGGCCGGCAGAGAAATTCATTTCGGCACAAAAAAGGCATTCTTTCGCCATTTACAAACGTTGCGTGCATCATAAATGCATAGAAAGCAATTTCCTTTTTTTATGTAAAGGAGTTTCATAATTCAAAGATAAATTAAAAAGTAATCTAATGCATCTTTTTTAGTCATCTGATTAATGAAAAATAGTTGACATAGGCGTGATCATAATAACACACCCCACTATAAGTCAATCGGCCAATACAGAAGATCACAATAATTCGCAATTTGTTTTCTACAAAATTATATGATAAGCAGGAATTATTAAATAAAATATCGCAGTGAATATAATTAAGCTTAACATAAAGCTTCTCTAATTTTCGATAAACTAATTTTGTTTCATTGTTGTTGAATTTAGAATCAAGTTAGCATGTAATATAATTTCATAATTTTGCCCTGAAGATGGATGTTGTGGACATCCGAAGCGCTGACTGTGCTATAAAATGGTTTGCAAGAATTGCAATTAAATTTTCGAATAATGAAACGAAATTAGTTCGTCGAAAATTAGAGAAACTTCATGTTAAGCATGATTATATTGACTGCGATGTTTTATCTAATAATTCCTGCTTATCAAATAATTTGCTGCCAAATTTCACGAACTTGGAATTATATGAATGTTTAAACTTCTTTTTGTCTCCACTTAAAGGTTCATCATAATATAATAGATTAATTGTAATAACAATCCACGGCAGTGGAATTAAAGACATCGAATTGTGGCCGCCTAGCGGCAGAGTTGGACATAACGTTTACATCAATTTAATTTTTGACTACCAGGTCATCGAGTAGGTCTGAATGCACTATATACATGGATATTTAAAGCCGACTCCGTGTCATTTTCATAAACTCTACTTGAGAAAATCAAAATCTGTAATACCCATCAGTTATTTAAATATTGTCACAAACTTTTGCAAATTGTTTCAGGTTATGCAGTTTCTTGTTGCTGCAATCTCAAAAGATTTGTCAAAGCTAACAAACCCACCAAAGAATTTCAATGACTTGCTGCTGTTTATTTCTAGGGAAAGTAAGTCAATACAATGTATGTTAAAACCAGAGAGGTTAGGGGAGAGATGTCACTCCCGTAATCAAATTTATCTACTCATGTACATATGTATGCCTTCCCTACTTACTTTATAAGTAGTATAACCTCTCCGGTTAAAACCAACACCAATAGCTTGAAGCAATGCATTTCAATTGTCAATCTTATTTCCAGAGAAAGTTGAGCGTCGGGAAGCAATAGAATCAGTTACTCATGATGCCCATAAACGCTGTACTGTTCGCAAAGCGGAAGGTTTACCGGCTTCGGAAGCTTTTACGATAGGCTGCAATCGCTTTAAATGCACTGAATCTGGGGCAAAAAATTTGGAAATTCGTGAGTCATATCTTCTTTTTTTAGAATGCTGGTGTAAATTAACAATTTCATTCATTTGATGGATCGCTGTCAATCGTTGAGTTCTCGAATTAATTTTGCAATTGAATTAATAGGCTTGTTTTTGGAGAAATTCTCCGTTTATACTACTCATCGGAATACCTTCTTACTTGTCAAGCAATGTCTCAAACTACATACATGTATGTGTACCTCAAAATTCATCACCAAGAATTGCATATCAAATTGCAAAATAACCTCACGATGAAAAGTTTCAGGAAACAAGCCTTTGTAGTCCTATTCAGGTAAAATAGTAGTCTATGGTTAGTGAAACGGTATTGCACTGATTGCAATTTCAGCTCGCTTTTTTGTAAAATCGTTCAAATTCACTCTACGTGGTGTTTCTAAATGATTTTCAACGATTTAGCATACTTGTGCTGATACAAATTTTGATTTATGGCAAAAAGGCGATCTGCATAGTGATGCAGTCAAGTCATTTTTGAAAATGTATTGCTTAATACTATTTTTTCAAAAATGGGCCTTATAAAATCACCTTCAACATTGGAGACTGAGGATAACAAATATTACCCTAAATGCGGGTAAACATCATGTAGTTTATGTTGTTTAAAGCATGTACCTATCAGACTTGCTGATCAATTTTGGCAGATGTTATGTATCAGAAGTGTTTGAATAAAATTACATTTACTTGCTGAATAGTGCGATTTGTGATTTAATTAATTATTAATTGTTTCGCCTAGGATTAGCCATTGCTAATTTCATTTGCCATATATATCGCAGTGGATCTATAGCTGAATACCTCATGATGCATTCATGCCTATTTATCTTTTATCATGAGAAAATTATCATTCATAAGGACATTATAAAAGCAAGAAATAGGAAACAAAGAAAATATTTATATACCTTCTTAAATCATAATGAAAAATCATAATCACATCAATTCATTCAATATTTGAGCTTTGATAAATATTGACATAAATGCTATAAAATTCAATCATGTTATATGAAAACATGTGTGTACTTTGATGCCATTTTGAAAATTATTGCAGAAAATAATTCAATAATATAATAGTATATAAGTACAAGACATACATACAGAAATATCACAGCTGTAAAGTGCTGCTAAATGCATAGAGAACTACTAAGAACTATAATTACATAAATGAATAAATTCAGCTGAATTGTAGGGTCATGCATCTAAAGAGTGCTCTGCCCACCTCCTACAAAATAAGTAAATTGTTTATTCGCTCATTTCTGGGCTTAATTACCGGATACTCACTTCAACTTTTTCCCTGTGTGTGAAATAAACAAAACATGCTCTTACAGCTCAAAGAGAAACGGAAGCGTCTGTAAATGATCGAAAAAGCGTCCTCCACATGCGTGATCTTGCACCTGCAGCCAACTTATTTAATGTCATCATATTTCTATGTGGTCGTTTATATATTTCCCTGCACTATTTAAATCTATAGCAGTTCTTGCACTTGACGTTTGTACTTTAGTCTGCATACTCTGTGCTCTTTCTTTTCATAGTTCATGATAAAGGGTTGGGCTGAAAATTGAACATCACCTAGATAGGCATATTGCCTTATAAACTACCATGCAAATTGTGATTAATATTCTGTCAATAAAATATCATTGGTGTTCGTCAGTATTTCATTTAATCGCAACTTACATAAATGGCGCACAATCCAAGCAAAACATTGCAAGGAGTCATTATTAATAACAGGAAGTGGCCATTCGACCAGTAAATTTTTAAACAATTTATGTTGCAAGTTAATCAGAAAAATGTCATATTTTCAGGCTGTGATGCAGGAGAAGGAAAAAGAGATTGCAAGAGCCTGAAAGAAACTTGGAGTTGCGTTCATAAAGGGGCAAAGAGAAACTGCATCTGTCTGAAAGACAGTCATGGAGCTATAATCAAATTGCTCTAAAAATTATCGATGCAAACTTTTAACTTGTATTTTTTTTCAATTCCCTGAATTGGTGTTGATTATTTTTTCAACAATGATGCTTATATTTATACGATCTCCTTTTTCAATGGAACTGTGACAAAAATCATTTAACGTCTTACTCACCTTAAGAATAGTGGTTATCTATCTTTCGTTTTCAAATGATTTGGCCAATAAAAAAGATCAAAGACAGTGGAACACTAATTTTCTTTGAAAAAGATTTTCGATGGAAGATTCAGATGACTACAGCGAGCTGAAATGCAATCAACTAAAAAAAGGCACTATCTGAGATAATTCATAATCTCTTTCCCGTGTCTCCCTGTTGCAGACGGGGCACCATGGACTTGAAATTCCCGGCCCAGCCAACTCTTTTCGATCCGGTCGCGGACTAACTCATGTATTGCGATGACATCATAATACATGAGCCCCTGTATATCTGCCTGATCGTACAAAGTGTTCGAGTTGATACAATTGTTATCAAAGCTATTAGTGTAACCTCGGGTGCGGTATAAGTCAAGGCTAAGTTTTTGGACCATTATTGTTCAATGGTGTATGTGGAGGTCTTCGAACAGTGAATCAAGACTATGTTATAGTCAAACATATATAACGACATTTCTGTTTGTGTTCCACTGTACAAAAACAGTAGTAATGAGCACGTTTTACAGGAGTACAATAACATTTTGAAATGGGCTGCTAATGTAAATTTGTTTGTCAATCATTTAAAGTCAAAGTGTATTTTCGTTAACAAGTCTGTAAATTGCGAACCTTTTCCTTTGCCGCAAATTGATTTTGTTAATTCACATAAGATCTTGGGAATAACGTATTCTAGCAACTTAACGTGGACTGAGCATTTTGACAATGCAACACTTAATTTCATAAAGAGAACGTATTGTTTGAGGCTGTTAAAAACCTGTCTACCTAAGAAGGAACTTTTATGTGTGTATAAGAGCTTGCTTAGGCCTCTTCTTGAATATTGTGCTCCAAATTGTTCGTTTATTTGCCCAAGACACTGACTGAAAAAATTGAGAGACTTCAATGAAGCGCCTACCGAATCATCTGTGGCAAAGATTGCGATAAAGACTGTCTTGAAATGCTGGATGATAAACGAAAGAACACTGCCTCATCGCTGTTCGAAAGTCTCAAGACCCATCATTGCTTGTACCAGTCCTTACCTCGTCAAAGTGACTGTTTTAATCGTCTTATTGTGCCTCAAATCAGGACAACTCGTCGAAAGTCATCATTCTTTGTTTATATGACTCCGATGAATTTTGGTTTTCACGAGATGTATTAAATTAAATAACTTGCTTATTTTTGCTTCCACGACTGCAACTTGTACGTGTAACTTGATTTTCATTTGATTTAAATATAGAATTATGAATGAATGAAATTACCGACAATGAAATTAAATAAACGATAGATCAAATTGCCACGCAAAAGATGTACGGCTGGCAGGATTCGAAACTACGACCAACGTTAACTGGACCTGTGCTCTAGCCAACTGAGCTACGAGCCATTTATGCGACTGTGTCAATTGGCAGGGGTCAAACCCTCACCACCACACATCAGTTGTCATAGCAATTATAATCAATGAATAAATAACACGTCACAATTGTGACTGTGGACATTGATGCAAGTAACGGGGATCGATTGTCCACCAAAGCATCTTATTAAGCCATGTCGTGAATGCAATTAGCAACAATGAAATTAAATAAACGATAGATCAAATTGACATGCAAAAGATGTAGCGGTGAATGAATACATTCACTTTTAATTTTCCAGAAAACTATCTTCTGTTGCAAGCTAAGTATCCTTGGTTTGACAACTTAGTAATACTCATGGTTGATGACGATGCACGGGAGGTTATTATTTTCATCGTTCAAGGGAAAAGCGAAAGCACTCCATCTTATGATCGTCTGTAGGTATTCTATTCTGTATTTAAATAAAATATTTACAAGAAACCCAAGTAAGAGCTTCTTATTAATTTACTAGGGAAATCATTACTGTAAGGGTTTCTGGCAAAGACTTTTTTCAAATACAGACGATTATAAGAATAGGTCGAGTGCTTTCGCTTTTCGTTTGAACGATGATAATTCAATTTCAGAGAAAAATCGATTCAGAAATAACAGCTCTCAGTCAATAGCCTACCAACGATTCATCCTTCCAGACTTATTTATCGATAATTATAGGTTTGTGAATTACAGATCTTTTTTACATATTCTACTACGAGAAGATACTAGGATTCCATAATCTTCAAGTAGTTATTTGGTTGCATCATTTTATGGAATTGGAATAGAATTTTAAGATCATGACGATGGCTTTTTTAGGTTCGCGTAACTTGTGCATGTGTTTAAAAAGCTCTGACCTACGCTAAAAGGTCTACGCTGTCGTCATCTACGCAACAGGGATGCGGAGTCCTATCATTTTGATAGGACTCCGACTCCGGGGGTTGATAGGACTCCGACTCCGGGGGTTGATAGGACTCCGGCCTTTGATAGGACTCCGACTCCGGGTGGCAAGTATATATAGCCTAGTTTTTTGAAAAAACTGGTAACCTGCATCATAGATCAATATAGGCTTACCTGAACCTATCTTTAGTGATCATTGTATCAATTATCAATCATTTTCGATGAAAGTTTATCAAATGTCGCTAATTGAAGTTGGATGTATGCGACTCGGCTCCTCCCATCTTGTTGATGTGTGCCCTACACGGTTTTCCTCTAGTCTCTACCACACAGGAAAATCACCCATCCTTCTTCAAAAAATAAGCTTATGAGTTCACCTTCGATTTTAATATGCACTTTGATGGAGACATCACAAACGATTAACGTGAGGGTAAGAGGTAATGTTCTCAGACAAACTAGCATTTCATTTTTGTCTCTGATGTGACCTTTGGTACATAGGTGTGATCGAGTTAGGAAGGCTTACTAAATCACCGAGTGAAAAGACAATCCTTTTTTCACTATCTCGGTTCATTCCATCAACAATTACAAGCTTTGCATGCACTGCAGTATCTCTTTACTTTTGTTTGACGGAGAAAGTTGACATCAAGACAGTGACAGATATGCACGAGGACAAATAATTTGTTTGTATTATGTTTCTGGTCTAGTTATAGGCCGGAGTCTGGAGTCCTATCATTTGATAGGACTCCGACTCCGCATCCTTGTAGCAGTAGAGAATATTTTCATGATGTCAAAGAACAGGAGAAGATATTGAAGAGGAATGTCTACTAGAGACTTTCCAAAAAGAAGTAGACGTATTCGGCGAAATAATCTACGACTTTTGAAGTTCCCCATGTTGTGTGACTGCATGGCTTAAAAATATAAATTGCATAAATGTCACTTAAAAGTGGGGTGCATACTTTTGGTTGATAAAAACTTAGTTTTGGTTTAAAAACTTAATTTTTGCATCTGACAATTGATGAGATGTGACCTTAAGTTAATAAGAACAATTATTTCAGCGTAATAGAAAAGTGCTGCCGCTTTCGTGATGAAAATAGCAACGAAAAGCGCTCTTCATGAACGATAAATTATATTGATCTTAAGTGCCTCATACATACACTGTTGTACCTCCTTTCTTTTGAACTGTCTCTATAATTGCTTTAGATATACATGTATTCAATAGCATTTATGAATTAATACCATTCAAACGAAATCATCCAATAAATGTGAAAATGTGGTGAAGAGGAATATGGACTGACCCTCCCACCCCCGTAAATAAGTCAAGAGTTTGAACACGTTGCGATTCCGCGACCAATTATTTCTGCCTGTCCTCTTAATTAAGGGCAAATCATGGGTTATATTAAAAACGATATATGTCAATTTATTAAATTTATGTTCAATATGTAAGACTCGTTATGGGAATGTCTACACTTCTGAAGTCAGAAGTCTCACATCATCTTCTTTTTGAAATGATGAAGTTGAAAGGCGAAAGCACTGGGAAAAGCGCTCAAATTTTCATAAGCAAACTCGATAAAGATTTTAAATGTAATTTTCTCGTCAAGTAAGATATCACATTTCAATTTTGAACATTATTTTACTCCATCTGCTATTCTAATTAATGAGAATACGGCTACCACCTAATTCCTTGTAACTTCTTTTTCTTTGCTGCACATGGACGCGCAGCACATGCTGAGTAAATTTACAGGCCCATGCGCGCGCTTAAGCCAGGTGATCGGCAATTGAATCGTATCCTTCTATGGGACATATCCAGCAATTCATCAGAAGACTAGCAACATATAGCCCTCTAACTTTAGCTACTGAGATGCCTTAATAAGCTGAGATTGAAAATTAATGACAAATTGCAGGTGCTTTATTCCTTCTTACGATTTCCTACGTGACGGAGCAAAGTGGTTACTTTTATCATATTTTCTCCCCTGAAATCGTTAAAAATTCGTCGACAAAATCGTTTGATTGACATAATTTTGTTTTGCCAAGTCAGTGAATCAGAATTTTTGATGAGTTTCGATAAGTGACTATATATTATAAAATAATACCGGTTACATGATGCGCATCTTCAAATGTATGTGGGACACATAATATGACATCTTCGTTTAATTTCGTGACTGTAGCTACAACTATATATTGCAGCAGATGTCAGCTCTTTTGCTGTCATCTAAGATAGGACCCGTAAATTATGCACGTATGACTCGAGTTGCGCACCTTGCCCATTTACAGTATTAGCTAGATTACTCTTTATTCTTTAAAAAGGGTTCTTTCAGCCACCTGGCTTTAGATTATAGTCATGTGACAAAGACGCTTCCAAAAATAAGAAGGCCTCATGAAGGAATCCTTAGTGAATGATAGAGAATTCTCTGTCGGCATTAAAGAACCGCTTCATTTAAATGAAGAACGTTATGAGAATATCTCAACATCTAACAGAACCATGCATTGTCTTAAGCTGCTTTTACCTCAACAATAATCCTCATTTTCCATTCTTCCTCGATGCATTTTATAATTATACGTTGGCAGAAGCAAACAATTAAACGTGCTCAATGTCATAATGTCAAAGCCAACTTCAGGAAGACGAAGCATACAAAACAAGATAGTAATGAAATTATATATTCTATACATCCCAAGAATGATAAGATCTGGATTTCTACAATAATTGCGTAGGAGTAGCTTAGTTGCTGTTTTCCTCCTTTGGAGTAGTGATCTCCAGATGTCCAGTGGGGAAAAGGGGGCCACCTGTCGGCTTAATAGAAAATGCTTCAGTCGAATCCCACGTCGAATTACTTAGAGAGTCAGCGTCAACAGAAGGATAATAAGCTCCATCTTGTGCTTCTTCTTTGATGTCTTTGTCATCGCGTGCTGAAGGAATGGTGGCTCCGTTTCTGCAACAATATAAAAATTATGATGACTTATCAAAAATTAAATGCTTATAATGTTATATCATTTTATGGAGATTTAACGTAATAGACCCACTGGTGGCTTGTACGGTGTTGAGATAGTCTAGAGTAGTGCCATCTAACCTTTGCCAAGCCACGGTACCCCTTCGAATCAATACGTACACTCACGGCACCCCGGTAGCAAACGGCAGCTTTTACGTGTATCTTCTAAGAACAAAACGCAAAATCTTCATATTCTAAGAACTAATTAGTGGTCACACTTTATACATTCTCTAAAAATTCTCTAAACTAAATTATTCAACCGTTGATACCCTTCTGAATTAAGAGCAAATGCTATTCTTATCTAAGCCTACTATTTCATTTCACCACGCTGCACTGAAGCACACTTTATTTCATCTTCCAGAAATCAAATATAAGAAAGCGCAAGAAATTACATTTATTGTAATCGAATTGAAGCTTGAATAATCATTTTGTCTATATGCGAAGTATGAACAATTGAACATGTACCATTGCCAGATTTCACTATAATACAATCATTATACTGGGTAATCCCCCGACACGACCAAACGGTGATCACATGGTCAAACTGTCTGTCCAGCTCAGGGATTGCAATTCACCCAAGAAAAAAACCCGGAAAATCGGGAAAAACCAGGGGTTAAATGCATAAATTTGAAATATTTACATTCGATTAATTTCGCAAAAAAAAACCGGAAAATTGCGATCCCTGGTCCAGCTCATCCAAAGGCTCGTACTTCAAGCTGGTCGTTGTAAGATATCTAACCCTGGATCCTTTCAGCAGAAGACTATGCTGCCAGCTGCCGTCTCCTTGACGCGACAAATGATTCCTTGGATCTGACTATACCAGGAGTAGGTGAGAAATTTGCAGAGAATCATAGATGTGCACGATCTGGCGATGCCTCAGCATCCCTCCATCCTAAGGACGTAGAAAATATAGACCAGACGAAAGATCTTGAGATTATTTTATTACATTATTTAATTATGAAATTCTTTCCGAATTCTTTAAATTGATCACTAGGATAAAATATAACAATTTGTCTGATAATTCAAGAATTCGAAAATAACACTATATAATCATTGTAAACGTTGCTGTTGAATGTTATCGGCCATCAAACCAAATCGTGGAGTCACGCCACCCCTCCATCCCACGGCATCCCAAACTTTTTTCACGGTGCCCCGTTTGAATAACTGTCTATAGCACTGTGATACTTTTAGGCGGGATGCTCTTCCTGCCAACTTCCGATGGTTCGACTTCTATCTAGAACAACATATCATTATGCCAAGCACTTAACCACTGTGCCACGAAAACCTCTTTCAATGCAAATTTCATGGACATCCTTATTGGACGCAACACGGAAAGTCAAGTTTATCACTAAATGGTAATTCCATGATCTTACTTCAATTATGTATCTAAACGAAAAATTATCAGAGCGAAGGTTCTTGACATGCTTGCTTCAAGTTTTTTATACTATCGAGTTTTTAAAGGTCCTACCTAGTAAATGACTAGCACGACACTTTGACTGATTTTGAATTATAGGTTACACATTACGTTATCATAACAACACATGTATCGGATGACAGAAAATAAATCTTTGCAGAGTAACACTAGCAAACCAGTAGAAGTCAGCGAAAGTTAAAAAAGAAGAACTTTTCAAAAACATAGGCATAGGAATTCTTATTGTAAAAGTGAGCACAAAATGGAAAAAAATCCTGAGCACGTTTCTTGGTGCGACACAGAGATTCTTTGAGTGCATAAATTGACGTGGCGCAAATTTGAAGCAAATAACGCGGATTTAGATAAGAGCAAAGAAATTCCAAGGCTTCTGATGTTCTCCTATCAGTTACTGATCGTAGGCAGTCAGAATTGCACTCACTCCACCAAATGATGTGATGACAGCGTCCTCTGATTCTTTCTACTTCAGAGGAGTTAGCGACAGATATGCCACCCATCAAAGGGCGATCATGCTATATTAAGCAAAGACGCAGTTGTTGACAGAGCACAAGATCATGTTTCATCACAGATGGAATTCTTCTTGCTGCAGTCCTAGTAATGGATACGCCGTGCAAGTGAACATCGGTTTGACGCACTTTCGTAAAAAAGATGTAAAATAACACATAGTAGCTTTGAAGACTCAGAAGATAGGATGGTAGTCTATCCTCATATGGTTCACCCGCTCACCATTTTGTTCGATAAAGTACGATTCGGTAAAGTGTTATACGAAACCGGTCATCGCTACACAGTGAATTCGTTCTGATTTCCGTGACGTGCCGCCATAGTGTGCGCGGCAACTGTCAGGCCCCGCCTGACCAATCTTCGTGATTTTCAAGCACCCGTTCACCATTTTGTTTACTGATCATCAAAAGATTCGCTACGTGTTCCTTTAAAACTTGCGAGAATGAAACATTTTCAGTTTCAGCTGAGATTCACTGAGAAATACTAGCATCATTGCTAATTGCTATGACAATGTCATCAGCATATTTACAGATTTGTGACGCAGGTAGAAGGGAAGAAATAAGGACCTGAAGGAAATCTTCTTTAAAGAAAACAAAGATGAAAAAAGTTCTCGAAGACTTATGCTACTAATCTGACATTAGGTTCTAAGATGTCCATCAGAGATTGGAATGCTGAAAATCCTCTAACACTGATTGTGACTACAGTTGGAAGGAAACGCTAATTCCTGGCACAGATTACCACTCGATAATTACAAGTGTTGTAAAGAGTCATTATTCCCAGTGATAATTACCCAAACCAATAAGAACGGGTAAATTTGATTAATAGAAGATGCAAATGGTGATTATTATCAGTAAAAAATATCCGTTCTCTGCATTTTTGCTAAACACTCAGCACAAAGTGAGAGTGGGACAAATAACAACTACATGTAGGTCACATGGAGGAAAGTCTCCGCGCCAAATGTGCTTCCGAGCATAAACGAGGTTCACTTATTTTTTTCATGTTGCCATTGCCAATTGAGTTGCTGTACTAGGATTTCCTTTCTCAATTTTCAATACGCGTTATTGTGATGTTAATACAGTAGAGGAAAAGCAAAATTTTAGATTTAGATTTGTTGACGAACAAACTTTCGAACACACCTTCATCGTGTGTAAAAATAATGACTCAATTTGTGTTTTTCTTGCAATATTACCAACTCCGCCTTCACCTCATTAATAATGTTCATAGAAATGTTTCTATTTGCAAAAGATTCATTGATAGCGGCTACTCATAATTATAAATGTTAGTGGTATGAAAAGAGAAGACAGAGAAGGAAGATCATTGTTATTTTATGTTTCGCCAAAAAAATTTCCGTCTTTACCGCATCATGCTCTCGATTAGAAGGCGAACAGGCAAATGATAATTTTTCCTCCATGATTAATTTCAAAGAAAAGCTGCATAGCAATGAGTAATATAAAGGATACATTATATTATGCAGTTAACTGAGAGATCTCCAAATCCCTCATCGTTTTCGTTTCTCGACCTATCAACAGAAACAACACATAACATAATCTCTGATAGGGTCTATAGATAAACATGGAAGGATGTAGTAGAAATTGAAAAACATTTAATTGATGTAAATTATAGAAACCACAGCCGCAACCTTTGAGAGCTACATTGAATACTGATTTGCATTTAATTATTCTTGTTATCAAAGATGACGTGGTCAAAAGGTGCAGATATTTAAATTGTTAATTTCTTAGCACCATAGAAATGTTAGTGAGAACCACTTGCTTAACACGATTTACCTGTGCATTCGTAAAAGTTGTATCTTTCCTGCTTCGCAATCGCATATCTAAATGTAATAATTCTTTTTAAGAAATACTTCAAATAGACAGTGCTGTGCAGCAAAGTTGCCCACTCTTGCAAAATTTTACAAGAAATACAGTCCTCTAAAGGTGGCTACACTCTGCTTTTTAGCCTTGCTTTTTTTGCATTTTTCTGACAAAATGCTTACGAGACAAAAATGCTTGTTCAATATTGAATTGCATTGTTAAATGCGTAGTGAAGATAATCGTACTTTTTCAGAAATTTGATTGGGTGGGCAATTTTGCTGCACGGAGCTCATTAGAGCGTGTTGAGTGAACGACCTTTTTTCGGAGAATAGCATTCAGAGAATGAATAATCACGCTTCCTCTTTTTATGATTTATTTTATACTGATTTTATCAATTCGTTCCAGAAAGGATTGAGTATTGTAAGAGACTTCTGTGGTCAAATGAGATATTTGCATAATTGAAATAAACATTTTAATCCGGTGACTAAATTAAACGATTTTGTATCGCAGTATGAGAAGCATCCACCGATGCAAGTGATAGTGAGTACTTTGTCTACTTTATTTCAACACCCTTTCACGATACCATGCGCAATTTCAATTGACTGGTGATAATAGTTATCATACTACTGAAATTTTGTTATTTTCCAAGAGCTTCCAATAATCTGCTATTCATGCTAACAAAGATTCGATGCGAGTTTGATTCTGTATCGCAAAGGTGCGATGCAAAAACTTGAAAGTAAGCTATTCCCTGCAAATCCTACAACAAATGTGAATCTTGTGTCTCTATCTTAGCAGCTAATAAATTAGTTTCGCGAAAAGAATGAATTTCTCCATCTCTTCAATGTCATTTGGATTTCTTTCTCGAATAATGAAACGCTGAGAGATGGCACTTATACCACTTCGTCCAATCAAGGACGAATTCTGAAGTATCAAAATATTAATGTTGCAAAAATGCTCCAGTATTGCAACTGCAAACCACCTGTCCCATATGAAACTTAGCAATCTTTAGTGCTCAAGTAATAGGAGGCAGCGAAAAAAATAAAGGAATGATCATACATTATCCAATAATTGTGATCATTCATCATTATAAATGCCATGGTTGGGTCTAAGATCAACTATTGAGGACACTCAAAGTTGCTGAGGTGTTTGGGATGCACATCGGGAACAAAGACTAAAGAAACCTAAGAAGGAAAATGACACAATGTTTTGTTAGGTTTCATGACCTTTAGACAGATATATTAAACATGCAATTAAGTGTGTAATACAACAAACAGGGGCTGAAGTGAGTTAAATTGAAACTATTATTCTGAAGCTGCCACAATTTCAAATTTTTACAGTCATGCCTAACGAAATGTTTGGGATTCATGTTTGATTATTTTTCTAGGAAATCCCTTTTGCTTGAATACTTGAATTAGATAAGACTTGAATGCACTGTTCAACGTTTCTATGTCCATTAATAAATATCACTTTTTTTCTAATACAACCCGCCGGATTCCATAATATTTTAACTCGGGTTCTATGAAATAAGTAGCAAAACTCTTTTCTACACCTATATTTTTGAAGCAAAAAATACCGAAATTACGAAAAATAGTGGAAATCCTTTTGATAATCGATAGTTCGAAAGGCATTTGACGTGGATAACATCTGCGCAATTTCCATTCTTTATAAAATAAGAAATACTGAATAAATATATTTTTTTGAAAATAACCTTGTTGCAAAAGTTAAATATTTTCCCTTGAATTCATTTGACCGCCGCATAAAGTATATTGGTATTTATGGGTTGCAGAAATTTATAAATCGTTACCAAACTATTGGTAGACGTACTTTAGCATATTTTCGACCCATACACAAAAGATGTGAGCAGATTTTTGCCGACAAGTACTTTTTGCATTAGAGATGATAATGTGAAGTGTAGCGATGTCGACAGCTGGATCTGAATTCATCTGACCTCATCGTCTGAGCAGAAAGCACTTGAGGTCAACAAAGTCATTTCCCGACACCCGTGAAGTGATGATGACCAGGACACACCCTTTCACTAAATTTTTTAACTTGAAAAAGGTGTGGCCAGGTGGTGGTCGTGGATCAAATAGCAGTGGCTGAGACGAAGAGGGAGAGAGAACAATGCACACACGAGCAACAATTATGCGTCGAACAGACGAATTCAGATAGAATATTAGAGGTTAAAGTCTCAGTCTCATAGAATATATCATGGACACTCTAACAGTGCGCATTTTCTTGTCTGATGGAAATCTACAGTAGCATACATTATTGATATTGTTATCACCTATTATTGCACTTAGAAATGCAACACTACACCAAGATGGTGGTCGAATATCAACCGACGATGAGCATGTGACTTTCATTTCCGACGGGCAGTCTTCTGGTACATTCCAACGCCTAACAGTAGCCTCTGTTCTCCATCCACCCAGTGCAATTAGCGGATGAACATATCTCCCCACGCCTGTCCGCGATGACGTCATCATCAATTCTGTTTTCGGTTGCTGTGTACAAACGACGCTACTTCACATGATGAAGTATTATGTTCAAATCAGGAGAAGACAGAGAAAATATTGAGACAAATTCAAAATTTCGACCGAACTACACCTTTAAACGAATCATAAGCAGCCATAAGTGGTGACAATGTACATGTAGGCAAACAAAATAACACATGTTTCGTTTCCTCAGGTGTGTTTGTTTGAAATCGTATTCAGTTCTTCGTTTGTTACGTATGTGGGTCTATGAAATCGCAGGGCAGTGACGTAACAAAGCAATTGGTATTGTGCTGCATGTGCAAACGACTGACACTTGACATTTGACACAGATCTAATAATAACTGCACAAGTATGCAAGAACAGCTCCATGCGAAGGGGACTGTTCGGGCAATCATGCTGCATCAAGAAAATCAATATCAAATGTGAAATATTGTCTATCAAATGCAAGCCTGCAAATCATATAAAGTTTGTGTTTAATCATCGTATGTCAGCTTTTGAAAAAGAATTAGTTCTCTGCACAAGAAAAGTCAATGCTCTCAAAACTGTGACGTCAGTGCAATATGAAAATGTCTGAGACGAGAGTGAAAATGTCTGTTGTGTATTGGTCGTGACCGCCTCTTTCCCAGTTCAGAAACCGACCAAGAAAGAGGAATCCTCGATCGAGAGGTCTTAAGAATTTTCATTTTAAGATTAAAACGTTAGCCGCAGCAGTGTTGGTGTGTTTAGCACGACTTGGAGTTCCGCTTGAACATGAGCTCAATGTCAGACCTGAATAAATACGCTACAAGCACCAGAAAAATAAGCTTAAGACCTATTGAACCTGTCATATTGAAACGCTTAATGTAGAGTAGGGAAACGGAGGTATAAAACGTCGGATGGAACTACCGCTGGAAGCAAGGACACTCGAACCAGATGGCGCAACGACGACGATTGGAGGAGGAATTGAGTCCAAGTACTCATACGTCGAGGGAAAATTGTACTGTCGAAGCTTCAGAGACACTGACGTACTTAGGAAAATTCTATATGTCATAACAAATGCAAGCAGTCAATGAAGCAAACGTATAAATGAAAAAAAAACTTGACACTCTTTTTGTAACCTTGAATTTTCTGTGATTTTCTTTGTGTTACCGAAGATGGTTTTCTTCTTCTGTCCCAAACGACGACGATATTCTGAATGGATATTCTATACACCGCTCTGATTGAATGCGGCGAGGTTGGCGCGAGGACGTGCTAACAGCTACAGCGCTTACAGCGGCTGCGTCCTAGAGAGAAAATACATCATCTGCTGATTTAAGAATTGAGGACAGCACAAAAATGGACAAAGTTTTTCTGGCTGCTGGCTTACTTTAGACTTTCTCATGGCAAGCCAACTCGGTCGGTGGTAGACTAGATTGCTTTTACTTTACTCTTTTACGTTGGATGGTCACTTCATGGACTGGTTACCAGTACTTAGTACAGTTCATTGTTGTCGCGGCGGCTTTGAGTTAACGAGTTTCCCTGAAAATTGGTTTTTCGTTTTTTTTTCGTTGATCAAACTTGGTCAAACTTGATTGGTTGATGATTCTTCTGATTTGATCATCTGAGATTTAGACGATTTATCTCCACATCATCTACCTTCCATCTTACCATCTTCCCCTTGCTTGACTTGTTCACGTAAGTTGTTCAAGTTCGGTTCTGAGTTGAGTTTGGACTTCTGTTGACTCATTTGCTTCTTTTGACTGGGATTCTTCCCATCTCATCGCGAATTCATTTCAATTCAATTCCATTCGACTTTGATCGACTGTTCTCGACATTCATTGATGATGATGTGTTGTACTTGTCTACTGAAAATGAATTTGAAAAAATACTGATCTTACTGAACTTACCTTTGATACAGGCAAGAAATAAGCCGTGGATGATAACACGAACTAGGCTGATAAATAAAATGCTAATAAATAATCGTTCTTCGTATCGGAGGAAGTAAGTGCTTTTCGTGACAACATGAAGGTGACAATTGCTCACTCAAGCATCAAAAGTAAAAATTTTGCATGAAAATGCAGAATTTTTTTTTTTGGAATGGATTATCATAGAAGGTGGTTGGATTGATTAGTAAAAGAAACATGTTTTGTCAAAATGCCCTCCAATACGTCGTGCCTTGATACTTGATTCTCTTACTACTCAGTACTCTTCACATATGCAGAATGATCCACCAGTGTCCTTGCCTTCATTTCCATTTCGTTCTTTTCCTCTTTGAACAATTTTGATTGAAAAAACTTTTGAAGCGTGTTAATCCTCGAAAATCTGCGGTCGGATGGAATTTGAATTATCTCTGGGTCAAGTGGGCGTCAGTACTTTCAGATCAGATCCTGCAAAAATTTTTCAACAAGTGTCTTGAAGCTGCAAATTCCCCTACCTTTGGAAAGATTGCAGATGGTGTGCCTCTGCCGAAAACATCAATTACCAATGCCAGCACGAATATTTGAAAAAGAACTGTTTCGCCGTTAACCGGGATATTGAAAAACACATAGATTGCATCAATTTTTGTTTATCGACAACGCAGGCTCCGCAGCATGTGCCCTTATTCGATTAAAGTGATATATTGCAAATGCCCTTTCAACCCCTGTAGTTGACGCATGCAATCTTATTTCGATCGATATGGCTAAGGGATTCGATCGTGTGTCTCATCGTCTTGTCATCAACAAAAATGTCAAGATAAATTTCGACCTTTTTCTTAGTGACATTCATAGGTAATTACCTCTCTAACCGTTATCAGAAAATACGATGGTCAAAATACGCGAAAGCTGTTTTAAGGTACTCAGCGGAATCCCCCAAGGATCATCAGTCGGCCCTCATTTATTCAAATATTTTGTGTCTGATCTACAAATTTCTTCTGACAACTGCTTGGTGAAATATGCGGATGACATATTTATATGTGGCGTCATTAGGAGGGAGGCCGTTGTAAGCCCACTTCTCGATGCAGTTCAAAGTGTGTCCGACTGGATGGCAACCAATCGCATGACCATCAAAATTGAGAAAAGTGAGCAAATGATGATCACTGCATCATCAAATTGTGACTTATCTGGTTTCAAACTTAATGGCATCAGAATGGTTGATCAGATGAAGTTGCTGGGAGTGATCTTTAACAACCATCTTAGTTGGAAACCTCATGTTGTCAGCATTTCGCGGAAGGCGTCTTCCAGACTACATGTTCTCAGACATCTACGGCCATTTTTCAGCAAGGATGATATTGTGACAATATACAACGCATGTGTCAGAGGTCTTGTAGAATATTGTGCGCCTTTATTTGTACAGTTAAATGTTGCAGAATCAGATATCCTCGAATGCATACAAAAACGAAGTCATCGTATTATTTGTGGTTCCAGCCGGTGCATGTGTCCTTCTTTCATTCCCCTGGACTACCGACGTATTGTGATTGGGTGGAGATTGTTTCAGCAAGTAGTTTCCGATGATAGTCATCCTTTGCATGGGGTACTGCTTCCACGACTTCGTCATTCTCGGAAATTTCAGCTGCCAAAATACATGAACTCCCTCCGAAAGAAATCATTTGTGATCGTCATGTCAAAACTTGAGAACGATGGATTTTCAATGTAATTAGCTCTTGTGCCGCGGCAGTTGCGTCTACGTTTGCTACTTTATTAATAACTTTCCGTTTGTTACTTGTTACTTTCAAGATAAATGAATTTGTTAATTTCCTTTTGTATGTCTGTTCCCCACGATTTCCAATACTGGGGTTTTTTTTTGAAATAAACGATTTATTATTATTATTATTATTTATTATCTCGGGGTGCCCCCAAGCGTTGTCCCAGGATTGACTCTTGATATTGAGAAAGAGCTTACACAACCTTGACAAGACCTGTTGACATAGCTTACCTGCGAAGCTGTGTGATTATCATGGCCTGCTCATGTGTGATCTTCGACTGTTGATTAGATAGCTCATCCATCTTGTGTTGCAATTCTAGGCATAGCGTTTGATCGGATTTGCTTGCTTTCATCATTCGTCTTGACTCATCCTGCTGAGCCACTACTTCAGTGATTGTAGCGTTGAGAACTTGCAAGCGACTCTGTAAATGCGATGAGTAATGTCCAAGGTCTTTCATTAAATATGTATTTTAAGTAAGACTCAACGTGACAAAATGGATTAGGCCTCAGCCACATTGAAATCTTTTCCAAGCGTTTCCGAGCAAAGCGTTTTGCAGCAAATATAAAGTCATCATTGCAGCAGTTGTAGACGGCCACACAGCGAGCAAAGCAAACCAGAGCGATTGATAGCTTGCGGAGACACGCTTGCTCGCATTTGCTCTCGACGCTCATGTTTGCTTTGCTTTCAGTGTGGCTGAGGCCTAAGAAGACGAAGTATAGCATGGTCATATGAATGGTGCAATTACTGAGGCACATGTAGATGTAGATGACTGCAAAGTGGAATCAATTGTTAAATCAATAATTAAATCTGTGAATATCCTACGAGCCAACTGAATCACCTTTAAGGTAAGTTTAAAATCAGCTGACTCAAAAATAATTCATCAATCTGAAAAATAAGGTTAATCAAAATGTGACGGGCCTTCAGCATCCAGCACCTTCTTTACGGTTCCTCGAGTATGGGGCTGCACATGAGTCAACATTGACCAATTCTTTCATTAACTGTACCTCACGACACGGAGTAGCAGCCAAGCAGAGTACACAGCGGTATGGATACTTTTTGGTGGATCCTAAAGTTGTTGACTGTGAATTATCTGTATCATCAAATGCATTTGCGCACTTACATGCAAGCATCCTATCACTTCGAACATTTATCCCATGTCCCACAAAATTAATCTTATGATCATATTAGTTTCACATACTCTCTGAAATGGTTCCTTGAAACAGGCAATTCAATAGCACACTCAGTTATACTCATATGACAGCATCAAAAATTATTCTGAAGTTATGACTAATTTTTTCCTAACCTGAGCAATAAATTTCTACACAAGAAATAGTGAAAAGACAGTTTATACTTCTACAACTCATTGCTTTTGAATTTTGTGTATCACGCGCAAAATTTGTGTTTATATTATTGTGTCAACACGATTTCGTTTATATTCTGCCAACAACTAAAGCATAGCTGTTATGAGTTACACGACGATCTGGACAAGACACTACACAATTCAAGTCACAGGATATTATCCTGGTAATCGGAGGCATAGTAAAGAAGCCGAATTAGCAGTCAACGTACGAGACTATATTACAAATACATAGGCCCCTATTATTTTCTACAGAAAATCGGTCCAATATATCTATCTTCATTTCTCTGCTCACAATAATACAAACAAATGGATAAAACACGAATAAACACACTCACTTGCATGTTTTGTATATCTTCTTTGCTGCAGGCGATTTCACCTTCAAATTCACCCATACATTCTGCACCCCTGTTAAAAGAGATTATACAATGGCAGACGCGTCATTTTCTCACAAGAGACCAAAATCACGGACAATATTGAGAGTGCTGTGAGTTAGTCGATGTGAGTATCATTTTCAACAAGATATCAGTTGTCATATCTCAGTTATGTCTGCGATGCAGACAATTACTTCACAACCTCATTCTACGACAATTCATAATGGCAATTATAAAAATCTCAATACCAGTCACCGAAGCCTATGTTTACGTTATCATGTCATGCAACCATTCCGATTTCCGGTTGTATATCGTATATCTCAATTTTTCACTGTCTCATATTCTAAATCCATTTGGCTTGACTGGACGGATACAATCTTAAATTAGGTATTTCTGGAGCCTGGATTGCCCACAACTTTGTGCTCTACTGAGCTGTATTTGTTAAAGACTGGCTTGATGGTCAGATGTAGTTCAATGGAAAACAGCTTGATAGAACATACAAGAAGCAAATAGGTGTAGCAAACGATAGGAATATAATGAGGGTTCATGCACAAGGGTGCAGTGAATTAGTCATCAAGGAAAAGTAGCAGCTGACAACTGTGAAGTATCAGTTAGCTTGCGGAATCAGTGTAACAACATTGGGATTACAATCACGGACTGAATGACCGAAAACCGTGATTTCGAGGGTGAATCCCGTGTACACTTCAGTTACAATAATATGATGATCCGAATGACAATTATAAATAGAAGTAAGTAGTTTGCAAATATTGGTTTCATAATATAGGTTTAAGGTTGATTTTATTTATCACACCGGTATTTCAGTGTTTTCATCAAGCACGATCCTGCATTACAACTTGAAGAGCATGTCGTAGTCTCTACCAGACAGCAGGAAAAAAGCATTCGAAATTGACCTGTGCTGTCGTCAGTAGGCCTACATATAATCCTTAAGGACATATACATAGATACACGTAGACTTGCTGTTTCACATCGTTTGAGCGGTACAGTATCAATAGAGTCCATTTTAATGGGTTACTTCATTATTCAAAAATAAATAAATTAAGAAAAATATAAAAATTGCATAAAGGTCTAATGTTTGCATATCATCATTTTCGCATTTTTGCCAAGGATTCTATGAGTCAGTTCTTTTATTTCTAATTAATTACTTAGCAGCTGGAGCTCAGTTTACAACACTTTCTTAGCTTTGTCATTACTTAAGTGTAAGATTTCTGTCGTTGCTTCATTCATTTATTCATGCGTTGCAAACTTCAACTGATAGAATGTATGTGTTGCTTTTGCAGTGCATTAACAATTATTTAGTTTATTGCTCCTGAGCTTAGTACGTCAAGTTTCTAGCTAGCATTTTTTCCGAGAAACGTGGCAGCTGGCAATGCGTGATGAGAAAACGTTATCTAATAGACAAAAATGCACAATTAGGCTGAAGACCTTACAAATGAGATTAACACAAAACCAATAAGCCTACGATATTAGTAATCACGCCCTTATCAATCTCTCACACTTACAAACTTTCAGAATTTCAGAACTATTTACAATTACAATTGACTATATAGGCATATGCATCTCTTTTTACATGATATTGACCGGCGCTCCATATTACCTTCTCAATGGTGTGATTGTCGAGTGGATTTAAAGTTTATTTTAAAGCAACTGACATCACTTGAGCTGCGCGAGAATTTTCATTTTAAAATGAAGTTGAACTTATTGCAAGATGCGAGGTGGCTAGAATGTATTAACACTAAAAGTCTACATTTTCCAGACACACGACATTTATGAGCCTTTTGAAGAATTGATAACTGCTTCACTCCTGACGAATTCTTCTGTAAATATTTTAGTATTTCTAACTTGATCAGGGAAAACATAGACAAAAGTCATTTTTGCTGAAAACCTCAAGTCTGCTTCCCATTGGATTTACATGCGCTTCATTTGATACTGTCTATCACCAAGAGGATCAGGGTAGAACTCAGCAGAAGCGCATATTCGTAATGGCCTTGGGGTACAGATCATTCCGTGAGTCATTTTTGACCTCATTCCCTGCAGAGCGGTCGGACTAGGCCTAACTAAACTTTAATTGTGAATTTACATTTTCATGCACAGTATAGTAGTGATAGTTTCTACATGACTGCAACCATTGACATTGATTTCTTGGGTTGCAAGTTAAAATTAATTGATTGGTGATTAAGTGTCCTTCCCACTAACTATTTCTAATGTATGAAGCGCTTGCAGATAGGTGCCTTATCATTTAAATGAAAAGAATGATGGTTTAACGTCACTACTCCCCATACTGGGGGTCTTGGACGGTGCTGACATAGTCAGTCTTCAATCTGGAGTGTTGTGATCGTTTAGTCCGGATGCCCTTCCTGACCACATCCGGTGACAGCTTCGGGGCTCGACCACTGGACCGAAAGATCGCTATGCCAAGCACTTAACCACTGTGTCACGGATGCCCTGTCACTATTCCCTGTTCATTCAGTTGCTGCATTATGAATACATGGAGAGGAAGGAGGGGCAAGTTGAGCCATTTTTCAGTATCCGAGAGATACAAGTGAAAATATTTGAAAGAAATGACAACAAAAAAATCATCAGATATTTCAGGTATAGCTGAATGTCCATCTGCTGAAGTTTACGTGAATCATTGTGACAGTAGAGATGTCTAATGGCTCACCACAGTCAATTATCAATCCACAAACTTATGGACTATCTGGTCAACTTGCGACTGCATGTCACAGCCTACACTTTATTCAGTGCACCTGAGGTAAGCTGAACCATGGCTCAATTTAACCTATTCTCACCTCTGAAACAAGCAGACAAGCAATCGGTCCAAATGGCAGGCTTGCCGGTGGGACGGAATTCTTCGTCCTATTCCCACAGAAAAATATTTCGATTCCCATCCCATCCCTCGAGAAAGCTATCGATCGTCATTGACAGGTTCTAGATTTCGGTTCAGATCTATGCGTGAGGTAGGCCCCAGACCGACTTTCAAGCATGTCGGTAATAAAAATTTAATGCAGGAAGTTGATAGGTAACATGTGGGGCGTGGATAATTGACATTTATGTCCTATTATAACGTGCCATGTCTTCGGAGCTTTTCGATGATGTTAAAAACGGCCCAAAACCCCGATGTCCTAACCATATGTACACTGTATAGACTGGTGGTCTAGCCTACCCTGAAAACACTCAGGTTGACGAGCTCTTCTCACAGGGCTTAATTTCTACATGTATCTATTAAACTTTAAATCTAAGATCATTGACTCAACACAAGCATCAACTTTGTTAACAAATGGTAGTCCCTACGTTAAACATTTATGAGCGAGAGTGTACCGTACCTGAATAGGTGTACACTTGATTTCCCCACTTTATCTAGACCTAGTTCTCAGCTTACTTATAGACTAGCTGCTTTATGCCCTCACCAACTTTCATAAACAACTTCTGCCTTAAATAAACACTAAAATTTTTCAATTAGTGATATACCAGCAACCCTTCTAAAAAGGTCACAGTTTCTGATGAATTGCGTGGTAAAATTCACAATTAACAAAATGTAAAAGTTTTACATTTTGTGTAAAAAATCGTTTTTTCCTTTGTAACTTAAAATTTCCCACCACTTCAATTTCTGTCCCAGAGAGCCACAACCATGGACAACCTTGCCAGCTACCTACATCAGTGAGAAGCATTATCAAGAGATTGTGAACTTACTGCATTGCTGAACTGGTGCTGGCGTGGAAGTTCTGTTCCATCATCTTCACCACGTGCCTTGCTAATCCAAAAAGATCATCTCTTCGTGTGAGGAGGGAGGGTGTAAGCATGCATAGTTGAGCAGCCGCTTCGTTGACCGCAACTTCATGGAATGTCATCGGACGACCCGTCCTTCGCGGAGAGTCAAAGCGACCATAAATGGGAGAGAATTGGCGGATCTCAGATTCCCGTTTAGGGTCATCTGGAGACATAGTAAGAATATTCTGCAAAGACAGATAGAAAATCGACATTTTTCAGGTAGAGGTTTGTGACACAGAGAGACTGAAATAACATGTGTTGAATGTTGCCACAAGCAAAAACGGTGTTAATCTTGAAAAAGTGACTTCTAATCGTCTTATGTAGAGTAGGTGCCAGGCAATAATTTTGAAATTTCGCTCTTTCGCTCTGATTTTATTCAGCGATGTCAGTTTTTTTAGAATTTAACAATCAATTGTCAATAAACAGCAAAACCTCGCGCATCCGGACGTGTTGAAAAATATTAGAATATTGAAAAAAATGGAACAGGGTTCCACGCATTTTGAAAAATAAAATTCCCGGGGTTTTCCCGGTTTCTCCCGGATATTATGACGTACGTAGAAGTTGCGCAATACGTATTAGTCGTCCAGAAGCATGGCTAATAATTGTACCCTATGTTAATAGATTACATAGATTGGGTTAACTCAAATTATGGCCTGTGAATTTAGTTAATTATTGCAATTAAATATTTGCCATTCAGTAAATTCTATTTCTTAGTATCAAAAATTGAAATTGATCAATCATATGAGAGCTTGATTACTATAATTCTGATAGACAATTTGATCTACATTCCACAAGAGTATGTGTAAAACTGTGACAGCAAAAATCGTCTATTGGTAGCAATCAACAGAGCAAATGAGTGTTCTAAACACTTATACATTCAATTACTAACTCGATGTGAAACCATATATAGTCTTTATGGCGAAATCGCTAATTACTCAACATTGAAAAATGCAACCGGCTAAAACAAATGACGGTATGAACTATTATGCTATCTTGCTGCGCATTACGAACAGCAGCGGATATTTTTCTTGCAAACATTTGACTAGATTATTAAGTATTCGCTTGAGTAGTGCTTTGAATTGAAACACATCAGCTGCAGAACATTTTGCACTCTTCTGACCTCTTCCTCAATTTCGTATCCGAACTGTATAGCTCAGAACGATGATTTCAGAATTTTCAGAACGTGATTTTTCTCATTTTCTATTTCGATTTTTGAGGACTTTTCAAAGTCGGCTTTCTCTCATAGTTTCGATTTTATGAATCGAGACATCAGATTCATTATCATGTTGGAGAGGTCGTCGTAAAGTTCACCAGATTTTCCAGAACTTTTCCTGACCGAAAAATTATATTTTCAATTATCGCATCATTTGCACTGCATACCAGTTTGACTGTCATTGACTACAAGCCGTTGTCAACTGCAATAAATACAATGCAAAAAAAGTTCACATCAGATGTGAATTCTTAAGCTTGATACCTGCCATCTCTACTTCGTTGCGAAGTCGAAAAGGAAAGGTGCGATACTTGATAAAATGTAGCCACTAGAAATTTTCATAAACAAGCGCAGCCGCTTCAAGGCCACTCTTCCCAATTGATACTAAAGTTGTTAAATGTAATGTTGAGCATGTCGAAGAAATTGCAAAATACTGCTCAAAACACTCATTGATAATTATTTGCATGGATAAGATTCTGTGTCTATCGTCATCGCTTTATCACATTGTAAATGGCAATGACATTACTACAAATGAGTTTTTCCTACTTGTAGCTTTGACAAAGTACTACTATTATACAAGTACTATTAAAATCGCGGTGATCATCAAAAATGACGATGACAAAGTGAAATCTCAAAAACAGTGTTCTTGGTGATGGAAAATCTAGGGTTTTTAGAAATCGCGGGATCACTTCAAACAACAGCAGCTGATCAGAGCAGCTATGACATAATAAATACATGCACGCTTAAATACTTTGGAAAGAAAGTCATGCTTCTGATATACTAACATTGCATTCATTTTTCTTATAAGTTGAAATTAATGAAATAATTATTCTTCAGTCTTTCTACGCACAAAAATTAATCAATTAAATCAAAATATATCCCGCCGATCTGGCCTATCTCAATTGATAAGATCAGATCGACGAAATATGTTTTGACATAATTTATCATCTTTTGTGCGTAGAAAGAGTGAAAATAATATTACCTCATTATTTTCAACTTATAAGAAAATGATGTCTTTCCTTACCAAATTAATCGAAACTACTAAAAACATTGCAGTCGTTACACACTAACTTCTCTAATTCAAATAATGCATAAGCAAACTGGGTGAATATTTGTATGCTAAAAGAAAATACCCTCCGATAAGGTAATTGACCTGTTTTGTAGATAATTAATTATTAACAGAACTTTTACAAATTTGAAAATGTGGGGCCAACTGATCCATGTAAGTACTGACATCTCCCCTTGCTGTTCAATGTCTCGACCAATTTACGATGGGGTGAATGCCCGATGGTTTTTGTTGTTTTCTTTGGTGATTTTTTTCTCATTAGGGATAGCCTCAAAACACGGACATGGGCATCTGAACGGCGGTCACAGTAATAACTGGCATCCACTGTATTATCAACAGAAAGCGTCTATTGTCAGTATATTATGCAAGACGTTAGCACACTTCAGCGTCAAATATTTTGGCGTGATATATAAGATGGCTTACGTTGATGGCACGTGAAATTTGTTTTTTGGCGTTGACTTCGCGGGCAGGATATGGAGGTAAGACGCGAGTGAGATCCGATGCAGCGGTTGCTATCATCTCCAGCTGATGAGGATTTAAAACTACATTGGGCAACATGGACACAGGAACTCCCTCCGACAGCATCTTTGATGACATGTTGCTGGGATCAGGGAAAGTTGGGAGGTTGATGTTACCAGAATTCACTGAAATACAAAGTTCTACTTTATTTCACGATGCGATTTTTACTGTGTATTCAATATCACATACATTGAAGACAATAGAAATATCATTCATGACAAACTTGAAAAATTCGGAACAGTGCAGTTCACTTCCTCGTGCAAACTAGATTTCACTATATTTTAGGTTATTGAGTAATAAATATGCAAGATCTCACTCTACAGCAAACAGACTGAGTGAGCGAGTTAAGAGAAGAGGATATAATTAGATTGCCACATCATTCCCAACAACAAGAAATATTTCCACTTTTCTTATCTATGGAAAAGGGCAAATTTTCTAGATTTCCTCATGACCATAATTATGTTATTGAAACTCATCAAATGCATGTGTGATTTTGAAAAGTCTTATGTTAAGGCACACACTAATTTGATGCGGAGCTGCTTCTACCGTAATGCCATCGGCAGAAAAGACAAAGTGACATCCCGTCTCGCGGATAGCGGCTGCAACTCGCTAGCGAATTTCCTCGGAAAATTCTTGACATGCTTCTCAGTCCGCGCAAGAAGGCTAACATGAATTTGTGGGTTGTCGGCCGACCTACTTACTGCATCAGCAGGGGGGGGGGCGTGGACTTATAAAAATGGCAAGCAGCTTGCATTTTGTGCTGGAAGATAGCTGCAGACACGATGGAGGCTACCAATGCGCTTACTGATGGACTCGATGTAAGGTTCGGTTGCGACTTGTTGGTAACCGTTAATCCACGGACGGAGTTGAAGACTTATTCACTGATTCTATTGTCTGACCTGACATCTTAATGCCATGTTTGTCTTCTTTAAGTTGCGAATGCGGAAGGAAGCAAGCCATTTGACGCACCATTTGGAGAACCTGTGTAAGTCTAGTCAATGCCCAACATAATTCCAAGGTCTGCGGAAGTAGCCTCTGACGTTGTTGGGTGTTCTTTGTTACTATTACTCTGCTTAGCCTGACTTTCAAAATCGAGAAATGGAGCAAGAGACTTTGTTTCATTTTATTCATGTGATGATGAATAAAATCAATCAATGTAATTGCTCCGGAGGTGGCAGTGTCTTGCTGTGTCTCCCGCATTGATCATTTTCGTATTGTATCGCCTATTTTCCTGGAACAATTTTGCTTATCTTTGCATCGTTCGAGTCCTCGTTTTCTCGTTGTCCTGCTTCTTCGTTTAGGTGTGTCTTCGTCATCGAGTCTCAACGTCGTATTGGAATTTATCCAATTTTGTGTTCCCGTCGTGTTCTGCGTTGAATAGTGTTTAATACTGTTTATCCGTGCCACTTCCTCTCTTGACTACTGTGCTTTGTCTGTTGACCGAACTGATGCTCCAGCAGCTGGACACGTCCTGAAATCCGGATAGAGGTCAACTTCTTCACGAGGCAGTAACTATGGCATAGTGGTCTAGTGGCTAAGCGTTCTTTCATCTGTCCTTTCTGGTATTTAGGTACGAGGTCGAAGCCCTGTCGCATCATTTACTTTTTTTCTTGCTCGACACAGTGTTTTAATAATGAAGACGGACAAGCTGAGGATTCTCAGTTTCAATGCCACAAGTATTCGTGGTAAACTACTTGAATTTAACAGCTCCTTCGATACGTCCTCTACAACTGAATATGGCGTTATCTCTCTGGATAAAACTTGTTTGAATGACGGTGTTTTCGATGGAGAAATTTTACATAATTCTCGTTACTCGATCTTTCGAAGAGATCGCGATCAAGCAACAAGCGCTAAGAAAGATGGTGGAGGAGTTCTCACAGCTGTCGACTCAGCAATCTCTGCTCTTCGTCGACAAGACTTAGAGACGGATATTGAGATTCTTTGGATCGAAATAAAAACATATGCTTCTCGCAGTGTATTTATTGGAACTGTTTGTCTTCCACCACATGCAAAATCAATGTCCGTTATCAAGCTGGAGTGGTCCCTGGAAAGAGTACGTATGGCTGCGAAACAGCATGATTCAATAATACTTCTTGGTGACTTTAACCATTTGGAGTATGAAACCAAACAGCGGCTATGCGACATGTATCAATTTTTCTCATGTGTCCCAGAACGGCCAGAAGTCTTCCTTATTTCTGCATGTTATCAGCAGTTGTGAGCTTCGACAATACAATGTGCTTCATACTTGCAATAATAAATCTCTTGATCTTGTGTACAGCAATAGTATCAACGTGAAAGTTGACCTTGGAAACAATCCTTGCTCTTCTACACATAAAGCCTTGGATGTTGAAGTATTGCTCCCTTATTCTACCTAACCGTCTACTGTTCTCAAGTTAAGTTACAGTTTCAAAAAAGCTGACTTTGATGTTATCAGGCGACTGCTGTCCTTTGTGTGTTGGAGTTCTTTGCTGACATTTAGCAGTGCCAATTAATCTCTAGCATATTTCTATGACATCATTTTTGCTGTGATAGCTGATTGAGTGTCAATTGTGAAGTTCAATTCGACCAAATCTCCATATTGGTATGACTATGAGATGATGAAACTGGTGAAAGAAAAATAAAGAGCTCATAAACATTTCATCAAAAATGGTCATGAGAAAAACTCTGACTCTTACCGGTATTTCTGCCGTGAAGGTTAGGGAAGATATTAAGAGTAACCCTAAAAGATTTTGGTCTTTTGTGAAATCTCAATAAGAAATCTCTTACCGAGTGCAATTAGGTACAAGAATGAGCAATACACTAATAAACTTGAGATTGCCAAAGCATTCTGTAAATATTTTGAAACCGTTTTCAGTGTTCATCAGAGCCCGGCCATCCCGGACTGCGATGTCCGCAATATCCAATGTTTTGAACTGCCCTTTGCTTCCTCTGATGAAATGAAATTTGAAATTGAAAATTTAAACCCACACTCTGCCAGTGGTTATGATAACGTGTCTGCCTTTTTCCTCATTCGCTGTTCTGACCAGTTGTGTTTTTGGCTGTCTTTTTTAATATGTCTGTGAAGCAAATTGTTCGAACGAATGGTTAATAATTCCCTACGGAATCATTTGAAACATCTCATTTGTGATGAGCAACATGTTTTTTCCCAAGAGATCAATCACAACTACTAATTTGACATGTTACAAGGACTTCATTACATCATCCCTAGACGACGGATATCAAGTTCATTCTCTGTAAAATGATTTTAGAAATGCATTCAATTCTGTGTACCATGACTATCTATTGCATAAAATGTGTTGTATGTTTGGTATTGTCGGTAATAATCTGACATGGTCTCGCAGCTACCTTTCCGATCGGTTCCAACGTGTCGTCATAAGTGGAATTGAGTCTGACTGGGCCCCTGCTACATATGGTGTGCCTCAAGGTTCAACACTCGGCCCGCCTTTATTTTTTATGTTCGCAAATGACATTCCAACGTTTCTCTCGCCGTGTGAAAGTCCTTCGTTCGCGGATGATTTAAAAATTTTTAAAAGAATTTCATCTGTAAAGGACTGCATTGACCTGCAGCTTGCGCTCAATATTTGTCTTTGTGGTGCTCGACGTGGAAGATGACTTTAAATGTTGAAAAGTGCTTCTATATAAACTTATCGTTTAAGCGAGCGCATAATATTGAATTTGATTATATGATTGACAATTTTACTATACAACCGGTGAAGCATATCAAAGATCGTGGTGTCCATTTTTCATACAACATGTGCTTCGGTGTTCACATGGCGTCTGTTGTGAAAGAGTAATTGCGCATGTTAGGTTTTATGAGAAGAGTGTTGCAGCCATTCAAAAATGTAAATGTTTTGAAAATTATGTACAGCTCATACGTTCGATCAAATCTTGATTACTGCTTTTCAATTTAGTCGCCTCAATCTAAATATTTAATTGACAAGATTGAGCGTGTACAGAAAGTTTTTGTCAGGGAGTTGTGCTTCCATAAGAACATAGCATATGACAGTGGTATGTACACCAAATTATACAGGCACTTTGGACTGTCGACTTTGACGCATCAGCGCGACTCGTCGGATTTGCTTTTTTTCATAAAATTTTGCATAATCGGATCGATTGTCCTTATCTTGCATCAAATGTTTTGTTACACTTGCCAAAAAGAGACGAACAAGGCATACTGATGTGTTCACCAGTGATTTCAGTCGTCATCTGCGAATTCGCAAGCATGATTTCTTCCAACGCACATCTACTGTCGGTAATATGTTGAAACACATCGACTTTTTTCATTCTAATTGCAGATCAATCAAATGTAAATCAAAGCTACACATGTGAACTTTTGCAAGCGGTGTGCCGATACCTGATTGTAATATTGTATGTTTTTAACGGTTTTTAGCAAATGTCTTTATTTTTTCTTTTTTTGTAATTTCGTTTGTGATGACTGTAATTGGCGCAAGCTGTTGTCATTATATCAATAAAGAATAGAATCATTCTTGATGCTCTGCAATATGCAATGTGATATCTTTTAGCACAGCACGATGGAAGTCAGCGAATTTCAAGTTGAAAAAACCAAACAGAGGGGAAACAAGGCAATGAAAAGGAAGATTATCACTATTCAGAGTGAGACATAATAATACTAGGGAAGCGTCAACAATATGATGTAGACAAATACGTTGTTAACAGGAAGGGGAGGAATTTCTCACGTACGGAAGAGGGTGGAGAATAAACAGAAAGGAATATAGACGTCTTGATCGTTAGTGTTGACTCATTATTCATGGATTCCTTAATAGTAGTGGCCGGGATGGGAAACTTGAAATTAGGGAAATACGGAAGAAGGGTCAGTACCGCTCGCTCGCTAAAGGTGTGGATGGTAGCACGCAGTTGATATTTGACATGCATAAGTACCTAATCGCCTTTTTTTGTAATCATGTGCACTGTCTGCCTTGAGAGAACAAGCACATTGTTCGCATCACTACCTTTATATTATCAATACCACGAATATAATAACTAAAAATTCATAGCTAATAGTTTATTAGCATTAAATGGACCTTCATCTCAAGAGGATAAACGTGTCTAAATTTTGGAGGATCAATTTCAAATTATAATAGCAATACATTCTTTTATCCTTGGCTATCGATAAAAATGAAAACAATCAGAATCATAAAAGAAATCGCTTAGTGAATTGAAAAAGTGAATCCAACACAACGGAATTAACAATTGATATGTCATACAAAGTTATCTATTATCAGTGTTGTCAACTGACTTTTCAAGAAACTCAGTTAAAACTAGGTTAACCAAGTTTACCAGAAATTAACCAAGTTAAGTTAAACTCGGTATACTGAGTTTTTCAAAAAAAACTCGGTTATAACTCAGTAAAATAATTCGCTAAAACTCAGTTAACTCAGTTACATAAAAATCCATGTAAAACTGTCAGTATATGCATAGGCCGTCTGAATTTGATTCTGAAAAATTGCATGTTATAAGCGCTCCAGTCAATAACTTTTTCATGAAAGTTTGGGCGTATTCACAGGCAGTTGTAGTCTAAGCATAAAAGCAAAATGATAAGATACGCAATAGGTAGATGAAAAGAGAAAAGTAAAGATGGAAACTTAGAAAATGAAAGCATTATCTTGCAAGGTTTAAGAACGTAACAAAAGAGCTGATCTAAATTCGCACAAAAATATAAGACTAGAATGACTGCTACTTATAAAAGTAACCAATGTGTAGACTTTCTATGGAAGGATGAGTCTGTATGTTTATACAAAAAAGATCTGTTTTAGCAGGCATAAGCCTGCTACAGCCTATATACCTAAACTAAGCTGTATAGCTTCAAAGTTGCGGTACATGATTTTGTCTATAATTGAAATCTAAACTTCATTACTTGTTGTAGCTAAGTTACAGCATCTTCCAGTATAAGCAAAATTATCTTGATAATATCTAAAAGGGACATTCAGTAATTAATTGCTCAGCTTATCTCAACTTTGGTCTCGCGCATTTTTTACTCATCCCTGCCCAACCCAAGGCACGAAGCCATGCTAGAAGCTAGGGATAGGACAGCGCGGCCGTTAGCCAACTGAGCTATCCCACCACCCAGTATGAACAATACACAAGCTAAAATAATCCTACGGAATGCACCAATGTAAATGAAGATGCTTTAAAAAATAAATTAGACATAAAATAATTCGACAAAACCATTTTCTATTCTTCTTCTGTTTCCTACCATAGCAGTTCCTAAAATCCGTATTCATACATCCAAGTGATTACATTTGCATCACTGCTATAACAGTTTATCAGAGAAGCGGTTTTTCTTTATATTTATATTTAGACTACGAAGCAAGCATAATATCATATAGAAAAACAATACAAAATTTCACGCATTAGTATTACTTTGAACTGTGACATAAATCATCAATTACGCTTCCATGATAATGCGATCGAAGCAAGAGCATATTTATCACAGCAAATACCTTCAAAAACAAAACCCGGGTAGAACAAATAAGGGAAGTTCAGAAGAAAGTTTTATTGTCGCAACATGACAGATGCCTCCAATAATTCCAACTTTAATGCACCTCTTCGAGCTTCGGAAGATGCCACAGACACAGACACATCCTCATATTCATTGCATTACTTTTGTTGTAGGCCTATGTGCAAAAATATATTTAATTCATGTCTAGAAATTTTTTTTAAAAACATTTTATGCGGTAGGTAAATTGTGACAAGCTTCACAAAATTAAGTTTATGTAACCTAAATATTTATAACCAGCGAACTCATTTCGCCTTGTTCGAATATTACCTTGTTGCTGTTTTCTTGAATTGTTAGAATACTCGCGTTCAATAATGAAGTCGTCGTTTCTAAAACGTTTGAAGCACAAAAAAGCATTCTTTGCTTTATCTCGCGTGAATCCGTCATCTTGATGACGTACTCTTCCGTACAATTCATCAAAAATCTTTCGAAGTTTATGAAGTTGAAGAGAAACTCCAGGAGACTGATGTCGCAGAACACTTTTATAAAAAAAATTGCAATTCGGAGCTGAGCACAGTTAGGCGTCGTCAAGCCTTCACATACGCGAAGTATAAAATGTGACTAAGGAAAGGAAGGCATGTAAACGTATATCTTATCGACTTTTCGTCTTATAATTCCTCATGAAGTTAAAGCTTTCAACCGTAATGTGTTGTAGAACGGGAACATTGTTTATTTATTTTGCTTGTTCCTCCCTTTGATTTGGCCACTGACCAACAGGCTGTAGGTTTCAATGTTCATCACTTGGTCAGAGGTTCTCTCTGTTTCGCGATAACGCACAGGTTTGAGGGAAAATCTGCTTCTCCAAAAGTGACCCTTCTTCCGTATAGCCGCGATGAGGGAAATTTCACAGTTTCCCATCCCGGCCACTACTATAAAGGAATCCATGCATTATTCTTCATAATTGAAGCATTTGCACAGCTGAAGTAAAGTAGGGAGGAGTCCCTTTTGTAGTAATTGATTGCCAGGAAGCGAATCGTCATGGAAACCCTGAGTGGTTCTATACGAAAAAGAACAGCAAGCAGATGAAACTAAAATGAAAAACACAAAAAATATGAAAATAATACGCGAGATATTATAGAATAGAACGACGGCACGTATCTGTTCACTTGGCCGCGTCGATAGACCCGACATTGTGCGAATCTTGGTCAAACGAGTTGCCGTCGGGCAAGATATTGTCGGAGTACTTTTGAACTAAATTTTGTGTCATACTATTGTAAATCACTTAGACGAAATTAATATCCCTTATTACATAATTACTTGGTAATGTTTTTGAATTGATTAATATTTCTCATGCACGTAGTTGAGGGCATTTTTTATTCACATACAAATTTCATTCAATTTCAGAGAAAACTTAGAATTATAGGCGTCACTTTAAGGAAGAAGCTGTGTATAACTGTATCAGAAATATGACTATTTTTCGAAGTGTCTATTTTTGAAGTGTTCAGCGTTTGTGCTTGCATTGTTTTCTTTTGTCTGTCATCTAAACAGTTCCTCCTAAAATGATCTTACAATTTACTGGGACCTAACCTCTTTTCATCTAAATCTTTTCAGGAATTGTCAAAAATTAGTTGACCTCAGTTAATTGGAACCAATCAATTGATTGTTTAATGAACCAATTTCAATTAATTGATTGGCTAGAATATACAATTCCAATTAATTAATTGCCGCATTTTCCAATTCCAATCAATTAATTGTTACCTGTTAGTAGCCTAGATTGTTTATCCAATTTCGTCTAATAGTCTTTTGCTTCTCACAATTATAGTAAGCATTTCAGCTTTGCATTTCAGGTTGGCAAGCAGCAACAACGGTAAGATTCATGACTAGTCACAAATTCATGTTTGCTTCAACCAGAGTAGACAACACAGCCCTAAAATGCAGGCGAAATTTCTCCACTCAATCGTCACATATGAAAACGATGGAGAGAATCACGAATGCCTGCGTAAACTATGTGCCGAAGGCATCTCATACAGGCGTCTGTGAAAGAGAATCTTTGGAAATTATCCGCTTGTCTGATTGGTCTGACTAACCTCACTGAGCCAGATAATGTATCCATTATCTTGGTTGAATAAACTACGGTAAATTATCAGATGATTTTCTTAAGTTACAGAAAATTTTCGAATTTTAGATTCCAATTAATTGATTGATATACTATCCAATTACAATTAACTAATTTCTTTGACGAATTAAATCAGGGCTGGGGTGTCGGTGTCGGTGTCGTGGTGTCAGTGTCGTGATTTTTAGGGCCGACACCGACCTTAAATTTTAGCTGGAAAAATAAATTGTTTTATCGCACAAGGATTTCCTTCTCTTTGCAAATAGTCATATTTTCACTAAAACGGACTGGAAGGCTCTTCCTTCACACGAATTGGGAATGAATTGAGTGGATTGCTGAATCAATTGTTTTGAGTGTTTTTGATTGTTTTAAGCGTATATCAATTGTTTTGAGTGATACGGTATCACCTTATCACTTGTATTCATAATAAGCATCTTCATTTTTGTCATCATTCACTGTTTATTCAATTAGTCATCATATCCATTGTTTCACCACGTTTCATAAGCATTGTTCATTGTTCAAGAGAAGCATCGCATCACTTTCAATTTCAGTGTCATTTTGTTGTCATTATTTTTAGAAAAGCAGTTTGTTTAGAAAATGATGTTTTTTCGTGATCATAGGTCTCCTGAAAGGAGTGCATGACCTGTAGTGTTTCGAGGATTATTATTATTATTATGAGAAATAACCTTTATTTCCATCAATACACAACGAAAAAAAGAAAGTCAGGGACACAAAACAAAGCAAAAGTAAAGACAAGTCGGGCAATTCAGTCAATTTTATTATTATTATTATCCGGTGTCGGTGTCGTGCTTTTCAAAATCCGGTGTCGTGCTCGAACCCGGTGTCGGTGTCGGTCAAAAAAAGCACGACACCCCAGCCCTGAATTAAATCGCAATCACTTATTGACCATCCCTGATGTTGTTTAGGCTTTACTAGGTCGGTCATTTTAGATTAAATTGCGGATAAAGAAAAAAACACGTTGGTGAGAAGAGTAGTGTTCATTCAGTCTATTCTCGACCAGGAAATATCGCTCACTTTGTTAACACTAACGTCTCTGATTCTGTAAGCATGTATGATTGCTGACATTGCATAATTTATTTAGTAACTCAAGGCAGAAATATTAACAGTCACGGAGCGGCAAGTTCCTGCAGTGAACCGATTTTAAACAATAATTAATTAATGCAGGATATCTCGACCGATCTCACCCTGTTAAGGGATAATTGATTTAGATATTTAATGTAAATAAAAAATAGGCGTTAATAAGCTAGGTAGTAATCCATTTTAACAAGCTACTGTGTCAATAATTATTATTGACAATTTCAACTTACACCGCGAAATTCTCGAAAAATAGTAATCCCTATCTGAATTTAAGGAAATTACTCAACTTACTGGAATTGATTAATGCTGCTGTGGTTTGCATTGATGATGGATATGATTGGGAAACAGGAAAGTTCTTCAAATGTTGATATGAAGTAGAGGATGTCCAAACTGTATTGAATCCTGGCTCCGTCGGGATCCCAGGGCCACTTAGTCCGGGCATGCCCTGAAACGGATTCATCAAACCTGCCTCTAAATGATTGCTTGAGGAAGAGCTGGGGTTGGAATTGAGGGGCTGGCGGAATCGCGTGCGGTCCTTTTTCCACTCTTCGAGAACTTTCTGAAAACGGCGTACGTGCAGGACCTTCTTCGTCATTCCAACCAATGTGAGAATCTCATTGAACTCATCTTCGCTGGCTTCAGCAATTTGAGTCACATAATCACCACCTTGTGTTATGAAGGCTGAGTAGTAGGTGAGAAGATGAGCCTTCTCTAAGACTCGATACAATTCCACCTCTGAAGGCGATGATGGCGCTATGCCTGACATACTGAAAAATGACAAATAGGAAAAGAAAATTATCAGCGACTTCAACGTTTCAATGTGATTTCAATTCCTAGTGAAGAAAACAACTGGCAATTTTCTGGCAAGATACATGCATATGAATAATAATAGGAGAATATTCGAGATTTTCCAGTAATTCATGTAATCAATACTATTAGTTTATCAGAATGACTTAGAACAGTGTTTCTCGGTGGACGATAATGCCTTAAATGCCAGCAAAGCAAGGGGCAATTGCGGCGTGGGGGAGGGGGCGATTACGAGGTGATTGAGCACATAATTTTGATTTCAAAATATTGAACACATTTTTATGTATCTCGGAAAATATCACTTTTATATGTAACATGTAGAAAGAAAACTATTCAAACGACTAAGTTTTTGTGAATTGTTTCATAAAATAGCAGTTTTGCATCGCTTTTTGTGCGCAACCCAGAGTGGCCGAACAAAATCTCGGAAAAAATAGACTTCGAATTCCATCATCGAAAAAAACCTACAAAAAGTCGAACGTAGTCTATCATTCACTGCTAATTGACATTATGTTGAATTTTCGACTCAACTTAATTGCGTATTAAAACCTTCTATAGATGAAATTTCATGAAGTCACCCTACGAACATTAGCAGAGGTGCTCTTTAGCTTTCAAGGGAGGCAATTTTCTTTTGAAAGCGGCTTCTTAAAGCAATTAAATCGACATTATTTTTGAGGGCGATTTTTTTGTCATGTGTGTTTTTTGTTGTGCGGCATTTGCCTTTCTGCAGCGGCGATTTGCTACTATGGCTTCGCGAATGTGGGCGTAGTTTGCTCTTGTGGCAACCTCGCAGATTCACTCATTGGGAATGCACTAAGCTTTCATGGTCGGTAATTTGACTTCGGGGGCGGCTTCGCAGAGTAGATCTATTTGGGATGACATTTACATTTAGGAGCGGCGACGTGATTTTCATAGTGTTAACTGATGGTTCGCTGCAAAGAGATAAATTCAATTTTGGTAACGTGACATTAGACGGGCAAAATCAATCAACACGGCATGTGAAAACCAATGAAACAAATTAAGTTAACAAAGGACTTTAATTGAATATCTTTAATAAGTAGGAAACACCGTTGTACTCAGCTCTGCGATTAATTTTTGGCTATCTTTGATTTTAAGAGCCTCAACAATGCTAATCTCATAATCTGTGTTACCTTTGTACATTATTTTAAATTGTTGATCAATTTCTGAGTTACATCTACTACAGTTATGCAAATGCTCATTAATTGCTGTCGGACTCTTTTTATGTTCATCAATCCGCTGTTGAAGTCGGCGTTTAGTTTTGCCAATGCATTGGCTATTTGGATCGCCCAAGCATGAAAATTCATAAACAACACACGACTTCATCAACGGAAATGACTTACTTTTAAGTAAGAAATACGATTTTACTTTGCTTGTGCTAAAACCCACGTTTGCGTCTACGTTATATTTTTTATATATGCTCTTCAAATTCAGTTTTAATTTTTCGGATACTACTCCTATGTACAGTATGACAGTGTAGATTATTCCATTATAATTACCGTTATCATTACTACTTGCAGCGAACCATCAGTTAGCAGCGTCAACGCTGTGAAAAGCATCATACAATTTTCATAGTGGTTTCGCAGATGGAGCAGCATTTTGATTTTTAGAAACACGGCTCCTCAGATTCATTGGGACAGTAATTTGGCTTCTTGAGCGCAAAATTTGCCTCTGGGAACGGCTTCGTAGTTTCATTTGGACAATATTCAGCTTTCATGGGCGGCATTCTGTTCGTGGGTGCGGCTTTGTTGCTTTGCTTTACGGAATTTGTAATTGGGGTCGGCTTCGCTGAGTATTTAGGGCGAATTTGGCTTCAAGGGAGGGCCATTTGCTTTTTGTTGCAGTTTCGTGCAGTCTCTGAGAAGACAAATTGCTCTTGTGAGCGACTTCGCTGAGTATAATTGGGGTAACAATTAGCTTTTGGATGGCTTTCTAGCGTAATGGGAGTGGCACTTGGCTTTTGGGACTGAGATATGTTGGAGTGAGTTAAGTATTGTGCAAGCATCACCGAGTGATTAGGGTGCAATTGACGCGGTTGCATAGAGCAAGCGATATGGCAGTGGTGGGCAACCAAGTTGGTATAACGGGCTACAAGGAGTGGCCTACGGAAAGGTTCACGGGCCACCAATTTTAAAAGGCAGCATTATACACTTAATAATCTTTTATTCCGTGCTGTTAAATGCACATATGGGCTGCTGTACAGTACGCTCATATATTATAGTGGTCGTATTACGTAACAACATTTTTCATGTAAATGTGCACAGTGGTATTTGTTTAATATTAAGGAATGATAATTTACTTTCTACAACTCATGTGAGTATTGAAGAGCGAATAGGCCTATAACAAATCGGGGAAGCCTCTCTTTTGTGCAGTTGAATGCTAATTTGACTTTTTTGTTGACATGACTGAAATTACCTCATTTCATAAAAAAACTACTATCTGTAAGTGAAGTGCAACTATCCGCCTGGAAGCCGCACAAGATAAAATTGATTTTGCTACAATTATTGATCATGCTCCATGTACATACGTGCACAGATGTCGCCCAAACATATATGGCTTTCAAAAACCGTGCATGGTCTCCAGAAATGGCAGTCGTATGCCAATCGAGTATACGAAATATATATTAGTGATTATATTATATTACTCATTGGGGGGGGTGGGGGGGGGGGGGGGGGGGGGGGGCGCGATGGGGGGGGGGGGGTGGGGGGGGGGGGGGGGGGGGGGGGGGGGGCGGGGGGCGAGGGGGGGGTGGGGGTGGGGGGGGGGGGGGGGGGGGGGGGGGGGGGGGGGGGTGGGGGGATAATAATTTCAACTGGTATACATACATTTTCTTAATCGACAACTTAACTATACTCATTGACAAAATTTTTGAAACATTTACTTCTTTAACTTATTTCTTTTTGACTGGTATATATACATACTAGATGTATGTATGATACCTTGATAATTTAGTCACAATCTCCACCAAGTCGCTAGCACAGAAAAACAACGCATGTAGCAGATTCAACTTTAATAGCGCGTGTGCCCCCCTCTAGCTCCAATACATTCAGTAATCCGAGATGGCATGGATTCACAAAGTTTCTGAATGAAGGATGTTTCAAGGAGAAGCCACTGCTCTGTCAGTCTTTCAGAGAGAATCTTCAGGGACACTGGTGGAAGTGAATAGCGGTCTCTCACTCACCGCCCAAGCTCGTCCCATACTTGTTCAATGGGTGACAAGTCAAGTGAGCGTGCAGGCCAGTCAATGGTTTGAATGTTCAATCTCCTAGCAGTGGCAATGACAGCCGAGGAGCGATGTGGTCTTGCGTTGTCGTCTTGGAAGACGAGATCCTCCACCCTGACCACTGGGGCAACAACAGGAAGTACAATTTCATTGAAATACCTCTCTCCAGTCAACGTGCCTTTGATGATGACTGTTGTCGTTCGTCCGCCATGCCAAATGCCACCCGACAGCATAACACTTCCACCACCATATCTGTCGTGTTCTTTAATACAGCATGGGGCAAAGCGTTCACCTGGAAGACGATGCACTCTGACACGACCGTCATTGAAATCCAGAGTGAATCTCGATTCATCGGTCCACAAGACTCGATTCATCGGTCGGGCATCACACCAGGCAACTCGTCTTCTGCGGTGCTCAAAACTCAATGGAATTAGGACGGCTGGTCGTCGCGATTGAACTCCAGCTTATCGCAATCTTCGGTAAGCCGTTCGAACGCTACAGTCTATATTTGAGGCACTCTTCCAGTGTACGACTAGCTTTGGGACTGACACAAATCTATTCCTCTTTGCAGCTAAAACTAGACGTGCGTCTGTCCTTCCTGCAGACTTTCTTGGTCGACCAGATCCCTTCTTCTTTTTAACATCTCCTTCTGCTTTCCATCGACACCACCACCTCCAAACAATGGCTCTCGATAGTTGCAGCTCTTCGACAACACTCGCACAACTTCTACAACAACGAATCATTCCAATAGCCATACCTCTGGTAAACTGATCGTGTGCCATTTTATTTTACAAAAGCTGGATTTCAGTTCACGTTTATGTTCAATTTGTAAAAGCAATGTGACAGTTGTATCGATATCAAAATTTGAAATTTGACCACCATAGATCTTTTTCCATTCTCTAATGCATAGAAATTAACAATACCATAGAAAGTTATATTATCCACTTCTATGCTCTAATGTGTTGAATGATAATACATAGAAAGCGAGATATTGTATCATACCTGAGAAAAAAATGAAACGAACTTCAATTCAAGCCAATGATAGTTTGTTTCATTAATTATGTCAATGAGTATATATTACAGATGTCAAAATCTTGTGGATGGATTCCTCTATTCGTTATCAAAGTCTAATTAATATAGCCTATTTCTAGTTTCATTAAGGCATGGTTTAATGGGTAGAGAAACATGCTCCGCAAGGCATCGGATACTATGTGACTTGGCATAAACTCGCGCAGTTGAAGACCATTTTGCGCTTATACGAGAAGATATTCATTACGAAATGAGCATGGTTGAATAATCTAAATGTGAATTTTGCTTTTTGTGCCATCATATAGCTCATTTACTTGTTAATCAATGGTTTTGCAAATTCTTGAGGGGATCCCTCACCCTTAGATGCATCCTTTACACTTATATTCCATCAACGAGAACGCACGGCTCCATTACTTGTCTTCGCCTCTCAGTGTCAGTCGTATCCACGAAAATGGACTCACTTCCGTTTGTCTGTTGTCGTATCTGTCCAAGTGGATCAGCTTCTTCAACATTGATTTCATACTTTAATGAAGCTATAAATATTGGCGCATTAACCATGAAGATAATTTCACATCAGCTTTGTCCACAATCGCCATTTTTTTGAGTTACAGCACAGCGAATGTTGAGCCTTCTAACGCCACGCAGCAAATTTAAAAGAAGATGCGCTTTTATATTGTGTCAAATACTATGTATGTCAAAGTAATCTAAACAGTTGAAAAAATCACGAGGCCTTGTGAAGTGACTATTTTTAAATAGTCTTAACCAGCATCATACGCGCGTGCGCATGCCAAATGAGCCGCAAACAAACAAATGAAAAGCATGATGCTTGGAAAATACAAAATATCGGTAATACTAATAGACTTCTAATCGAGTCTATTCATTGTAAATTATTATTGTTGTCGATTATTGTTTATTGTTTTTAACGAATTTGCACAATATCCGTTTTACTCTTCAAATCCGGTGCATCCGACCGGATTTTTTCAGACATCCGGTAAATCCGGTTCCGGTCAGATTCAAATCCGGTGCATCCCTTTCTACCCTGACAAAAAAATCAGTAAATAATTCAATAAAAAGATGTCCAGACTTGAACAGCCTAGTCAAGAAATTGTTTAGTAGCCATAGACGCTGCCCTGCGTCCTACAAGAGCTCATCATTGCGGCTTGGAACAATTGGAATGGCCTAGCAAGTGAAGGACAGCACAACAGGTTAATCTGAGATTGATTACCCTGTTTTTTGCAAGGCGCCTGACAAACGTATGCCTATATGACAGCAGATTGCCAGTTCGCCTGTGCATAAGATTGAAATTTCCTCAAGCTTGAAATATTTAAGCACAACCGTAGCATGAAAAAGTTACTTTATCGTTTTTATACCTAAATGAACATTAGATGTACATTCGGTACTCATGGGTTATCTCCCCCCCCCCACGTTTTCAAATTTTCTAAGAGCCGTAGAAATGAATCAATCGTCACAAAACTTTAAACACACGTAAGTGAGGACATTCTCTAGCCACATACCCTTTTTGCGCAAATCGGAGAAGTTCTTTTTGAATTAGGAACGATAACTTGAAGTGCAGCGATGCCGGAAGCTTGATCTGACTTGTCAGTGACCTCATCGTCTGAGCAGAAAGCACTTGAGGTCAACAAAGTCATTTCCCTACAACTCGTGAAACGATGATGACCGGTCCACATCCCTCACATTAATATGCTTCGTAAAAAGGTGTAGCAAAGTAGTGGTCGTGGGAAGATTTCAAATGACAGTGGATGAGACGAAGATGAAGAGAGATCAATGCACGCACGAGTAGCAATTAAAAGTCGAACAGACGAAGTCAGATCAAGCTGTTGACATCGCTACACTCTACGTTATCGTCTCTAATGCAAGAAATACTTGTCTGATCTGCATAAAATTTAGTACGTAGGTAGAAAATATTCTTAAGTGTGTGTACCCGAAGTTTGGTGACGATTGATTCATTTTTGCATATTTAAACGAATTTGAAAAGCTGGGTGGGGGGATAACCCGTAAGTATCGGACATTCTACAGCGTGGTACAGCTATTCCTGGGAAAAACAAATCTCTTAAGAATTCGATTCGCAGTCATAGCTACCTACCTGCACCATCCCAACTGTAAGTGAGCAACGACAAAAATTAAGTGAAAAGATTCCGGAAATTTTGTTGATCCGGTAAACTGGACTTTTCCATAGCATGAACGGCCACCAACATTCCAGCAGAAACTATCTTCGCTGGATCCAGCATACCCGGGCAGATGTCACACCGGATACCGATTATTTGCACTCGGATCCGCATTTTCACCCGGTGCAATCCCTGCCCCTGCACTTATGCAACAAAAGCAGTTACCCTCGTGTACTCTTCGTCCATAATGTCGCATTGAAATGACGAAGGAGTCCTTTGGAACATAAATTCAATCATCAACCCTGATGCACAATCAAAATATTCAAATCATAGAAATCTTAGCCAACTTTGATATTTAGCACTGCAGATACTATAAAAGAGGAACAACTAAAAAAATTATGAATTTGTTGCGACTCTTCGATTTTGTGAAAGATAAACCGTCTATTATAAATCCTAGAGCGCTTACTTCAGCAGTGCAGTATCCTGCATCCAGTCAGTATAGCATTAAGTCTGAATCCCGAGAATAAAATAGAAGGGATGAATTCGTAGCTTTGGTTGGCATTCACTGGGGGGGGGGTGAATTTACCGAAAAGACCCCGATTTTGATATTTAGATTAATTTGGAGACAAATGAAACTTTGGACACGCATAACTGATAAGTTTAAATTCGAATTTTTAGATACAAACACCCCTAGTGGAAAACATAGCATATTTGCATGGGGCAAGCCAGCCGTGCTATACACGAAGTACTCAATTTATAGTAGGCTTACTTAAAAAATGTTTCATGATGATTGTTTTTATGAATGATTTGATTTGAAGTCGAAGGTGAACGGAGAAAATCAGTTAAAATTCAAATTATTTAAGTAGGTAGAGAGCTTTGACCGTAATTTCGTAAACCAGCAAAGGATTACACGAAATGATCATTCTCAACTGAGAAGACCCTCGACATCATACTCAGTGCAGGTAGTTCTTATCTTCGTGTATCACCCATTCATTTCAGGCAAGGACTGCGCATTAACCTTACAGACATCGACCTGCTTGAATCACAGATGCCTATGCCTATATAAATGCTATCTATAGATAAAATGAGCAAAATAACTTCATCTGAAATATGGTCAGTAACTAATTATTATTCGCATTGAGCATTTCACTGAGACATTAGGCTAAACATACGAGGAGTTCAATCATGCAAGTGTAAGAAAGTCGCTCGTCACAGCTCAATGCTCAGTGGTTCAACAACAGTCAATCAGTTAATTTAACATTGCAATTACTTAACTTTTACTCACTCACATGCGACACTCTCGACATCCAACAGATAGGTCATTGATGCAACTGTCTCAATTTCCAAAACATAGTGTCTTAATTCTCACATTCTGATGCCTAATAATTTACATTGACTACCGTAAACGTTATGAAATATTTTACTTCACCTCCCTCTACCCTACAATCTTCACCCAAATCGTGCTTACCTTCAACGCTTCGTCAAGCAAACTGCCACAACGTTGTCGTACCCCCTACAGCAAGCGGGGCCGGCGGTCGATAACGCCTGGCGTGCGCGCGCTATTGCCTATTGACGGGTGTATGAGACCCCCCTCACACTGTTCAGGGAGGTGAGAGTGCGCGCGGTGGCCGTCTAGTATGACGTCATAGGAAGAGCGGTGGGGTGAGAGTGGTCACATGACTGAGCGCAGTCGTGAATACGCTGGCGCCAAGCAGAAACGTGATTGGGGTCCTTGGGTCGGTATGGAGATTGCGTGTGCGCCTCCTCCTGGGGGGTTTTAGATAGAGGTTGGGAGGACGACAACTAGGAGAAACAGGGAGGGAACGAGACAGTCACAGGCAGCCGGGAAGCGGGAAATACACGCGTAGGGAAATACAATGCGAACAAGAGAGTATGAGGTGGAAAACTAAATCAGCAGGAGTGAGGATTTGAATGAATCGTGCATAAGATCATGGCCCAGACAATGGTCTTACGGATTAAAAACCCAGGATTTTTGTTGATCCCGGGATTTTACCTACGAGTTGAATTATTTGTAATCAAGCAATTATGTAATACTGTGAATTTAAACGGAAATCGGAGAATTGGAAGCATGAATACAAATTCAATAAAATCATTCCAATACAAAAGATATTAATCTTAATTTACCTATGCCTCTAATTACCAAGTAGTTTAGACTGAAAAATTAGTTTTCTAATTCGCAAATGAAATCTCAATATTCGTCTGGGTAATTCTATCAATCCTACATAATCTTGTTTAAATATGTGTGATATCAACGATGTTGTATGTGAGTTTAAATGTCTTAGGCAACTCTGTGAATGAGGGTTTGTACCAGTGTTTCGGAGCCGGAGCCGTGGGAGCAGGTCGGAGCCGAAGGCAGAGCCAACAGGAAAAACCACGGCTCCGGCTTGAAGCTTCATATATAAGGTGGTTGAGGTGAATAAGGCCCACCTAACAGACTTAGAGCTCTACAGTCTTGAATTTTTGATTAAATACTACGAATTCATATTCAAATTGTCTATTTCTGGTGCAGTTGACATGTGTGAGAAGTTAATGTCGATTATTGTGAAACTTCTGGTGTGCGAGTAAAAAGATGAAAAATCACCGAGTGGGCCTTATTACCGATGCGTGTAGGTAATAAGAGCCACTTTTGTTTTTATGCAATGTCTTCAATTTACGTAGCTTATAAGTCATTTCTAACATCTGGTTATATACAATGGATTGCATTCACCTTCTGGTACGCAAATTGGTGAGATTAGATCTAATATGTTCTTGTAATTCAGAGTTAGGACTTAAGTTAAGCCCCAATGTAAATAAGAAAAACCAAAATTGTTAATTGAAATACATCGACTTTTATTGAAAAACAAAAGATATTTTTAAAATGAGGAAAAAATAATTACTGATGGAAAAATCTTGTATTTGGTAACCATATAGATAATAAAGTATCTCTATTATATTATCAATCATAAACACAGACCTTATAGGCCTACACTGGAACAGTCACGACAAACAAATAGGAACTCATCTTCTTCACTTCCATGACTTAAAACAACACAATCTTTGTGTACCCAATCAGTCATCACATGCCATACACTGTCTCATAGGCCTATCTAACTTTTCATCCTCCTCACAAATTTTGCAATCCCACGATTCATTGCCAGCTTGCTCATTTTTTTCTACAACTAAGCTTGGGTTTTGCTTCTTGGATAGAACAGGTGCTTAATTGCTTAAAGCGCTTTTTATTAGTAAAAAGTTCTTTTGTTAGTAGTTGTGCTTTCTACGTAAGACTGCGCTTACGTGTACGTGGATCTGATTTTCGTTGCTTCGTTGGATTTTCGGAGTACTGATTATACTGTGATAGGCCCGGGCCTTATTATCAGCATTTTGTATGGGCCTTATTAGCTACATTGACATCATTTTATAATCAGTGTTTTTTCGTACTTTCCCGAACTCAAAAATCAAACTACTATATAAGGTCATAGAGAGGATACGCCAGAGATAATTTTCCATGTTAAGAGCTCATCTACATCAATATTTTGTGTCATGAAATCCTTGAACAAATGAAGAGCAAATATTAGATCAAAGAAGAAATTTGAATGTACTTTTTTTTGAGATGCTGTAGAATCTGATCCACTCGACCAAAATCGATAAAACTTCTGACATTTATTTGAAATAAGATATATTTTCATTTCTTTTTTGCTGCGCTTAAATTCGTTAAGCAGTTTCCGAGATCTAGCAAGTGGGCCTTATTCACCTCACCCATCTTATTAGGAATTCAGTCACTTTGCAAAATATAGTAATTTGACAGTGTACATGAAGCGAATGCAAGTGTGTCATCATTGTATACCTCATCGTTGTAGACCTCCAAAAACCTACTGGCTTTCATCTCCTCTAAATACATAGCCTACTGCGAATCATTTTTTTGGATTTTAAAGGAGATCGCGGACTTCCTTAAGATTTTGTTCGACACGAAAACGCAGCTGTTGGGCGAAAAGCTGTTGTCAAAAACATGCACATGCATTCTCGCCTCAAATTTTATGTATTTGTTATTAAAGCACATTTTTGATTCTTAATTGTTATTCCCTTAAAATGTATGGCTATTTTATAGATGTCTCATTCTCAATAAAATACCTAGATGAAGTGATAAAATACTTCTGAAGATGTAGGGGAGGGTGGGGCACATTGACCCACCACCATTATCTCCGAAACTATAAATAGTGGGAACTTTGTGCTTTAGGACAGTGGTTGGTCGTGAGCGGAATCCTAGTAGGTCGCGAAAAGTTATAGAATGACGCATTAGCTTCGATTAACCGCTGTCTATTGAGATAGTTCAAGACTCCGACTTTCAATGCCAGCAGACCGGTTGTTTTGTCAAGCAGCAGGTTCTTTTCACGAGCTTGACCAATCGGAGTTGGTCATTCTCTCAAGATATTCATTCGCAAAATTAAAAGGAAATTTCGAAATAAACTACAACTCACAATTTCTTTACGCCTGAAACTATCGCACATTGAAGTTGATGTCAATTCCATAATTGAACGTAGCAAGAACCAGGCTCATCCTTCTCACAGGCCTTACTGAAAATGTAAGTTGAAATAAATTTGTTTCTCTCACTAATGTTTTTGCCCAGTAAAGTTAAGTGGGTCGCCATAAGCTGGCGTCATAAATAATGGGTCGCGACTCTAAAAAGTTTGGGAATCACTGCTTTAGGACATTGTAAATTGTAAGATATGAATGATTCCTCTAGTAATTTCAACTGTTTATGTTCTCAATCATTATTTCCGAGGTAAAACACCTAGATAAAGTATTAAAATGCGGAGAAGTACTTTTGATATAAAAAGAATTTTGGTTCAATGTGCAAATATGTTTCGCTTGATTGATGAGTATTTGAGCCCTGCCAGCTAAGTGGTTGAATCATCTCGTCCGACTGCAGCACAAGCTTCTGCAGGGGACGAGGCTGGAAATTGGACTTTCAGAGAATGCAGTACAACCTATCCATGGCTGCTACGAATCTGCGCGTCTGCCGAGTTCTACCCGGTTCCTGTTCTTATCAGTGCACATGCATGTCTAACAGCGTGCGTATTGAAGCTTTTGACAGCCCTTTCACTAACTAAAATTCCTCGATGTGTCTCACTACAATACCTCTTTTTAATCAATGATGCCCCCCCACTCAGGAAGAATTCTCTGGAATTGTTCTCGCTTCTGATTAAGCGCTAAGAGCGGTAGTGGTGGTGACTAAATCAGAGACTTCTATCAGTCCCATATAGATAGAGACAATTTTCATGGCTCCCTCCGGGTCTCATACTTCATACAAGTTTTAAGCGGAAGCACTAGCTAAGTCACAATAGTCATAATTTTTAGCTTGGTAGTCAGTAGTAAGCAAAACTCCACTTCTGGACCGCGCAAGATGGCGGCCATCGCTGCGTCCCCCCCCCTCTGGCACGGCAGAGTGTCGTGGTCGGCCGCCGTGGTGCTTCGTGTCTGAGTCCCCCCCCCCTCTGGAACGACAGAGGTTGTGGTCTGTCGTGGTGTGCCGGCCAGGTGGGTCCACGTTCACAACATGTTCGCTGACGTCCCCCCCCCTCTGCAACGACAGAGTGTGAGACTCGGGTGAGTTGGTCCGACCGCCTGGTTGACGTGGGCGACCGTCTAGGTTGACGTGGGCGACCGCCAGGATTAGTCTTGAGGCTATAGTGTGTGATGTTTTTGGTGTGTAGCGTCCAAACGAAGCATCGGATGAGAAAACGGAGGCCAGATTCGGAATCTACGTGAATTTTTGGGTTAGGAAGGATGTTTCCAGCGAAATCGGAGAGAAAAAATTTTCGGCTGACGTCCCCCCCCCCTGGACAGCTTGCTTCCAGTGGACGGATTTTGTCGTGCGATAGCTCGTTTGAAAGCTAAGAGTGAGACAAATTCAGTGAAAGAATCGGCTTGTTCGTATCTGCCTTCGTTTAGATGTGAGACGCCATTTAAGATTTTGGGACATTGGTGAAAAACGACAGAGTTAGAATTTGGGACGTTTTGGGCTGTAGCTTCAAAACGAACTATCGGATTGGTAAACGGATGCCAGATTTGGAATCAACTTGATGTTATTGTCCAATGAGGATCATCATCCAATGAGAATCAAGCATTTCTTTATAAATAGCGAGCCTTCCACAGTGAGAATCATTCCATCGTTGAATCACACGAGTGACGGACGCACATTTTCTCTCTCTCTAGTTCCCTGTTCTATTATCCAACTAAAATGGTAAGTCGCTACTTCCCTCCCTCTCCTCCCTTGAACGTAAACTTAATACAATCTTTTTTCATTTTCAGGCATCTACTCCATCTGCTGCACTAGTAGGACAAAATGGCGGTCAAACGTTACAAGGTTCGCTACGGTCAGATCATCTACAACTGAGGCCAGTGGAAGAAACATCCAAGGTACATAATCCTACACCGCTACAGCGTAAATTTAAACAAGCCTTGCGTTATGATGATCATAGCGTAGTACTCCAAACGGGAATGCTCCCTTCCACGGATGTCAAGATAATGCACAATCAGTATGGGGACTACATACTGATCCCCGTGAGTCCGTACATTCGCCACCAACTTGATATTATTGAGGAGTACGTGACATTAAATATGGACATTCCTACTCCTCTTGCTCAAGAGTGGAAGGCGAGAGATGACAAGGATACTCCCTATAGAAAGATTTGGGATGGTAATCACATTTGCCTACCGGTATCACATTGGTGTACTTACTATAAGAAGGAGGGAGATCATTCAATACCCATCAGATGTGATGAGCTCGGAGAAGGTACTTGGGATATCCTTTTTCAAAGTGAATGGGCTATATTATGGTCGACACAAGGATAATAAAATAGCCTCTCTCTCCATGCATATGGAATCCATCCTATATATTCCGAAACCACCCAACGTGGACGACATAATTGATCAAATCCTTAACAGCAGTGGTACGAAGCGCAAGTCGGAGAAGAATGCTACATCAAAACGCAAATCAAAGAAGGAGAATTGCTAGTCCTTTCCTAACTCTACCCTATGACAATTCGCTTATGTGCTTTGAGTGTCGTAGACGTGGTCTTATTAGATACATTTTACTTCTTCGTTGCCATCATATCATTTGTGTATTTTGTCGTGAAAAGCATCGATGTAATTCTTCATTTTGTAATATGTTATAGAACGTTTCCTTAGATGTGTAAATTTCCGTTTTAGGCTTCTATCATCATTTTTATGGATTGTGAGGGTGAACCTGTACAGGAGCTCAGTGCTATTGCTATGAACAATTGGACATATCAGATTGTTAGTGTCTATCATCAACATGCCAACTGCGATCCCAATGTTGATCAATGGGCGAGAAAACACATTCATGGACTTAATCTGAAATATTTGCAAGACTATGGCTTTTCTTGTGAGAGTGCTCTTCTTATTGACTTTAAACGATGGTTAGCTGCTTTCAATGTTATACGCATCTTTTGTAATAATCCTGGTAAGGAGAGGAAAGTATTTCCCAATCTAATCATTGATGATATTTTTTGCTCCCACCTTGGGATAGTAGAGTGAATCAACATTATCATGAAGTCACAAAACGTTTTAAGGATTTGTGTGTTCCTATTTTGTCTGTTCGTTGTAGTAGCTACGTTCATAACCAATGCTTCTTTCCTCCTTACCTCAACACTGCCAAAGTCCTGTATGGTTATCATTGCTCGCTGTATGATAGTTACCAGCTGTATCTATTTTATCTCTTTCAAACCATTGATTTATAATGCATGCTTGTTACCATTATTCAATAAATGTTACTATGAGAAGAGTTGTTGTTTTCATGCAATGGATGGGTTAGATAAAGGGCGATCATGTCTTTCTCAAACGACTGCGGAACATTACGTTTTCATAGGCAAAGTTTAAAAGGAGCTGTTCAAGATTATGTGATAAAATTTTCATAAAGATGAGACCGACATCGAAGCAGTGGTCGATGATGCTAGCACTCTATTTCTAGAGTTAATGAATACATTCTCTGATAGCATTATCATGGCGCGATTAGTTGCGAAAATTAAGTTTAGTCATTTTGGGAAAGGAAGAGGTGGAAAGTCGCTCTTTCCATTTTGCTTCTTATTCAATGGAAGTGGTAGATCACCCCCAAGAATTTTTTAAAAGACATATGATAAAAATTGCTGAACGTCTTAACGCATTTAACCATCATGGTAGCAGTCTAGTGATTGAAGCGATTTCAGATATTCACATTCAACTTTCCATAAAGAAAAATTGAAAATGCAGTGGTACTTGATTGTAGCACAACTGGTTTTCGAGCTATGTCTGCTCACTCTCGAAGTATATTCCTTCTGTACATGCGTCTATTATTTAGAAAAGGCTAGCAAATTCATTATCTTCAAAAAGACTTGCTATAGACATCAGTAACGGTGAAACTATGTGTTGCGATGTATGTAAGCGAAAGGATGGAAATGAAAAGCGCATCTTCAAGAGATGTAAGCATGCTTTTTGTCAACGCTGTTTCATACGTAATTGCATTCAACTTTGCCAATGTAACCACTGTGACATTGCTCATTTCGAGTGTCACTTATGTCGCAATAGTTAGTACCTATGCAAATGTGGTAAAGATAGGTTTTAGCAAAGACTAACACGGAAAATGGCGAAACGTAAAATGACGAAACGTAAAAGTCAAAAGTTTTCTTCAGCCATTCAAGCTCTCCGACGAATGAAAGCAAATCAGCGATACAATGCTATACGACATGCTAACGATAAATTCATTTGTGAAATTATTTCTCATGTGAGGAAGTTGAGGACGAAGAAATTAGCGCCAAAACAACGAAAGTTACTTAAGCGATATGCTACGAAATTGCGCGTTTCATCTCCAATCCTAAAGTCGCCCTTCAAAGAAAGAGGAAAACTCTAACACAAAAGGGCGGTTTCCTTTCAGCAATACTTCCAATGATAGCTCCTGCCGTGGGCAACCTATTGGGAAATATCTTTGGCTCTAAGCGTTAATTATGCAAATGTTGAGTCTCAAAGTAATAAAATGGATTTCAGACTTCAATGTGATAAAGTTCTGACTGTATCAGGTCCATCTCATGCAGGTAAAACTGTTTTCACGCTGAATTTATTGGATAAAAGAAGGGAGTTGTTTAAGGAACCTATCAATCGAGTGATTTGGTGTTATGGTATTTATCAACCGTCGCTGTTTCAGGAATTGCAAAGTCGCAACTTTATTCGACATGAAGGAATTATTCCAGTGGATAAACTTCAGTCTAATGATGTTGTTGTATTGGATGATTTATTAAAAGAAAGTAAGAATTCAAAAGATGTTACAGATATGTTCACTCGCGCAGCACACCATAAAAGGTGTTTTATCATCATCTATATTACACAAAATTTGTTTCCTGATGGAAAAGAAGCTCGTACACGAAACCTGAATACACACTATTATGCTATTTTCAAGAATCCGCGAGATAAAAGTCAATTTGAAATTTTAGCGCGACAAGTTGCACCCAGAGGATCAAAAGCCTTAATTGAAATTTTTCAAGCAGCTACTGAAAAACCATACGGTTACTTATTCATTGACTTTACGCAAGAGTGTCCGGAAGAATTTAGATTTCGAAGTGATATTTTGAAAACTCCCATGATTATCTACAAACTATGAGTTCTTATTCTCGCATGATTGTTATTCCTCAGGATGAATATGTACAATTGACTGCCATGCAGCAAGTAAAGCAACCTCTTGCAAATCAAATGTATAGGAAAGAAATAGATTATCAGCAAAATGTTCACATCAAAGATCCACATCGTGCTGTATTATTACAATCGGAAACTGTTGAGCAATTGAAAAACTTGAAGAATAAGATGCGTGACTCTGTATCGACTGCTACACCTTTAGCATCTCGCGCACATGCCATATCTCTTTTCAACAGTATTGAACCCCATCTCAATGTAAATGATAGAGGAGAAATCATTACAGATGAAAATAAAGTGATTGATGCTTCACGTTATGAAGACTTGATTCAGTATGCGACACGTAGAAAGCGCCGTCAGGGCTATGTTCCACCTGGTTGGTCATACTTTCTTAAACTATTGAAAAAGCATAATGTGCCAAAATTTGCTTTAAATAATGAGACATTGAAAGAACTTGATTCAACAGTGGCTACTACTCCAATGCTTCAGGCGATGAAAATGCCAACAAATTGGTTTAAGACGTCACCTGCTACATCCCCTCCCACACTCACTAAGCAAACAAGAGGAAGAACTCGACGTAGATCTACATCGCCACTAAAACTGGTAAAAGGAAAACGTAAAACAGCTCCTCCTAGGAAATACATGTTCTCAGACTATTAATATGAAGCAGATGTGTTGCTTGCCATGTAATGAGCCGCCAGAGGTGAATGTCGTTGTCACTTGCACTTGCTGCGCCAGCTCTCATAATGAAACCCCTAAGCAATGTGAACACGATCGCAAAACCGCTAAAGCTAAATGCTGCAGTTGTTGTAAATGTAGAAAGGCAAGAAAGAAAAAAGATGAGAAGGAGGAAAAAGAGTCAGCCGTCATCGACTGAACGTTTGAAGTCAATCTATTATGATGTAAAACATCCGGCAGGATTTGCATCTATCAAGAAATTATCAAAAGCGAGTGGTCTTCCACAATCACAAGTGAAACGATGGTTAAAGGGTCAGGCTACCTATACACTCCACAAACAAGCGAAAAAGAAGTACCGCACCCGCCATTATATTGTTCATGACATCGATGAACAGTGGCAAGCAGATTTGTGCGATGTTGCCTCCATTTCAAAACATAACTCGGGCAATAATTTTATTTTAACCGTCATTGATATTTTCTCGCGTTATGCGTGGGCTCAACCTTTAAAAACTCAAGAAGGGAACCGAGTAGCAAAAGCATTCCAAACAATTTTTCGAGAAGGTCGCATTAAAGAATTCAGAGTGATCAAGGAAAAGAGTTTGAAAATCAGCATGTGACAAGATTATTTGAGAGGCATGACATTGAGTTGTTTAGTGTAAAGAGCGCTTATAAAGCTGCACTCGTTGAACGTTTTAATCGCACATTAAAAAATCGTTTGTGGCGACATTTTACTGCCAACTTGACACAAAATTGGACAAAGGTTCTACAAGATACACTCCATGCCTACAATCACTCTATCCATCGTTCTATTGGACTCAGACCAGTAGATGTAAATGCTGACAATGTAGATAAAGTGCGCGAATCATTCCAACGTAAACGCACTCATGTGAAAAGTGATGTGAAAATTGGCGATAAAGTTCGTATCTCAAAAGTGAAAAGTGTTTTTGCTAAAGGGTACCTCCCGAATTGGACAGAGGAGGTATTTACAGTATCAAGGATTAATCAAAAAGACTCTCCGACCACCTACAAGTTGAAAGATTACGATAATGAAGAAATTGAGGGTAGCTTTTACCGCGATGAGATTGAGGTAGTCACTGAAAGTGAAACATATTTGGTAGAGAAAATCATTCGATGTAAAAAACGGCAAGGTGAAGAATGGTGTCTTGTTAAATGGACTGGTTATCCTTCAAGTATGAACTCTTGGATGCGTCGTGCCGACATCTTTCATCTAAGTGATCGACAGTGATTCATGCAAAGTTGTAACTAACAATGTTTAGGGTTTGAGCTATGAATCCAACTGCCTCATTTTATTCACGACCCTCCTACGTAAGTGGTGGAGGACAAATTTACATCGGTGCTCGCCGCCAACGTGGAGGTAGCATACTTGGTGCACTGAAATCTGTTGTAGCACCTCTCATATCCAATGTCGGTAGATCTTTAAAACGAAATGTTTTAAGTAATGCCGTTGGCTTTGCTGGTGATGTTGCTAGTGATCTTTCCAGAGGTAGAAGTTTTAAGAGCAGTTTGTTGAATCGTGGGAAGGAACGCGGTTTAAAAACATTGAAGCAGACCATTGCTGGTGTTACTCAAGGAAAGAAATCACCTAAACGAATGAGAAAAGGAAGGAGGAAACATCGCGGAGCTGGTAAGGTGCGATCTTCAGTCAAAAGGCATTCACGCAAACGTCGCAGAGGCTCTAATCATTCATCAGGCGCTAAACGACGACGCTGCTATAACTTCTAATCATGGAGTGTAAAACTTCCGGTTTTTGTTTGTTCGATCAACAAGCCATACAGACAGATATTCTTAGTTCAAGTATTGTAGATTATCATCCTCGAACAGCTGAGAATGCTGGCCCCATTGAATTTGTTATTCCTGGTGGTAGTGATGACTACATAGATTTGAGTTATGCGATGCTTGATTTGAGGTTTAGAATTCAGCAAGCAGATGGAACTGCTATTGACGATGCACATAAAGTTGGACTGAACAATTTACCATTGACTACATTACTTCGCGATGTTTCTCTAACGATTGGAGAGCAGCAGGTGGAAGGTGGTCAAAGCGATTATCCCTATAAATCATATTTCAATCATGTATCACAGTTTCATCCAGCAGCACAAAAAAGTCATATGGAAGCCATGGGATGGTACAGAGATGAAGCAGGAAAATTTGATGTTGAAACAAATAGAAGTGAGTTGTTTAGAGATATGGCTTTAGGTATATAAGGATGATATTTTTCAGCTATATTGTAAGAGGAATTTAGACTTCGTGGAGATCAGTCGGAAGTTTTATATAAATGTTGAAGTAAAAATGCGGACTCTACTGGAATTTATTGAGAGCGTGTTATTTGCGCTGAATAATTTGATATTGTTTGGAATTTTTGTAGAATGTAATGATGTTTTAACTTTAATTTAGGTGGCTAGTAGTTAAGGGGGGGGGGGAGATTAATTGGGGTAAGGTGTGATGGAGGGTTGGTATTTTTAAGAATTTTGATTTTTAAAAAAAAGGTAAGATTAGAGTAAGATTATATAAGTTTAAGAATGTAAGAGGGATGTTATAATTGTTATGTTTATTGAATAGGGATGAAGGAGTTGAAAAGTTGAGAAGTATGTGGATTGGGTGGTTGTATGTTGATGATGGGAGGGTTGGGTGATTTTTGTTGATAATGGGATTGGTGTTTATATTGATGGGTGTGTTTGGTGAGGGTAGGGGGTTTGGGGGGGTGATGAAGGGAATAAAGTATATAATGATGGGGAGGAGTGAATTGAGAAGGTGTGGAATTGTTTTGTGGTGTTGTGTGAGTGTGTGGAGTGGTATTGTAGTGTTTATTTAGTAGGTATTTTTTTGGTGTTATGGTTTGTAGTGGTTATGGAGTGGTAGGATTATAGTATGTTGTGCACCCTATCGTCAAGCGAACGTGCCTCATAATATTCGTTTGGATTTGACGTTCAAAAGAACACTACCTGAGACGATCAATGTATTAATTTATGCAGTCTTCGATTCAAATATTGAAATTACAAAGTATCGTGACGTGATTCTTCAGTATAATCGTTAATGAGTTGGTTGACTGCTGACGATATTAAGACTAAAGTGCAGCGTAATGCAGACGAAGCGACGTTGAAAGCTTTCGATAATGTCTATTCACTCGATACCTTACCACCTGCAGTAAATCACTATCCCATCTTTATTGTGCTAAACACTCATTCACAGAATTTAGGCGGTGAGCATTGGAAAGCGATCTTTATTGGAGAAGACCGACGTGGTGAACTATTTGACTCTCTTGCTCAACCTCCAAATATACCAACACAGCAGTGGTTGAGAAAACATACGCGTCAATATCAGCGAAATGAACGCATACTACAACATCCACTTTCATCAACGTGTGGTGCTTTTGTACTGTACTTCATCTTAAAACGTTTACATGTATCTCGATTTGCATCTGTTATTCAAAACTTTTCATGTAATCCATCCTCTAATGAAAAAATGATTTGTAAGTTCTATCATGATTTGAAATAAAAACATCATGTTGGAAAAATTGTTTTTTATTTTACAATCCGCTGGGTACGTACATACTCAATGAGATAGTCTAGGATCATATTTGCTTGTTCATGAGATTTTAGTCCAGTAATGATCACTTTACTATTATGAAAGATTGCCACATGCACAGGCAACCAACAACTAATGAGAGCTGCAGGAAAAAGTTCGGGTTCATAACACAAACTGTAACTGCTGGTACGAATCTTCAAAAATGATAGACTGTCACTCAATTGAGTAGAGATCACCATATTGTCCACAGTCAGATTCGACATCACACACCTCTCCCTCTTCCATATCCGACGTAGTAGTCTCTGTAGCTCTAAGCGCATTGACTGCGCCGATGAATGAGAAAGGGCGCCGAGAATCTGTACAGTCCCATTTGGGAAGAGTTGAAGATTCCGTGAATTGTTCATCTTCACCACTAACATTTGAGGACGGCCCGGGTAATACTTGCTGTTTGGAAGCTGTTGGCGTAATGTTGTGAGATCGATTTTGGTGTAGAGTCTGAAGCGACGGAGAATGTTGACGATGGTGTAGCGATGGCGCTTCATGATGAAAGAATGAGTAAATTGAGCGATGTACCTTCCTTTTATACTTTTCCCAACTACCTTGATGAAATGTGAAGTTAGTATGAAGTTGGGAATGATAGAGTTGAATTCGCCGATTGTTGACGCGCAGCCAGATGCGATTTCCAATACGTGAATGTCTTTTCATATAGAAGTATTTCAAGTCCTTCATGATATGATGTAGAGATTGAAAATGACGATAAGATAAAACAAACTCTCTTCTCACATTTCCAGTTGAATCTTTGAAATAGACGTTTCGATCATGATCCGTTTCAATACGTTGTAGGGAATCTAATTTCCAACTCATGGTGCGTGGTAATCATATCTGATTAAGATTTGCATAGTAGGGCGATGAACTCACGACGAATAAATGTCATGATGGAGCGATGTATGTATCTTCTATACTTCTCCCAATTGTATTTGCGAAATGAGAAACAGTTTGCGGAATGAGAATGGTAGATTTGAATTTCATTTCTGTAATGTTGAAGCCAAACTTGATCACCCAAGGAGATGAATCTTAATGTTTCAAAATATTCCAAATCCCTCATGATATCATTGAGGTTGACAAATTGTCGCCATGTTAATGTAATTCCTCTTGATGTATGACCATGAGAATTTTTGAAATGTACGTTTCCATCACGATCAACTCTGATATATTGTAGAGAGTCCAAAATCCAAGTCTTCATGATGTTATGCAAAGTTGCAGATTAGCAATATAAAAATGTCGTTTTATCATATTTTGCTTAGCAATGCGGCTACAAAGAGATTTACTAGCAATCGAGCCGCACTCTTTTCTACTCCCATTGATCATGCACAACAGCTAAATGGGAATTGGGAAGTGGGTGTCACTCAACTTGTTTATAGCAACTGTGTCTATACTTTTGATCATGAGGTGATGACTATTAATATGAGGCGTACAGCTGCTTATCAATGTGAAAAGGGGTGCCGAGTATACATTCCACAGTGGCCAAAGAAAGATCTCTTATCATGTAAAAAGTTTATATATGATTTCTTGAATAAAGCGTGTAAACATATTGTCCAATTTACTCCGCACAATGATGATTATAATTATGTACATCATGTAGTTGAGAAAGATTGGATTGTTGGTTTAAGTCCAAGTTTAAGAAATGATTTAGGCTACCTCGCTAGCGCCTTAACAAGCTATGATAATTTTAACGTTAATTACCACATAAGTGGTCATAAACAGTTAATATATCGAGAGGAAGCTTATTATGTAGATCTTATTCCAAGAAATGAGAAGACGTTGGTGAAGAAGATTGTGATTAAGCCAAGAAAGACAAACATGACTCCTGAAACATTATTGAAGAAATTTAATTATCTCCTTCGAGTTGATGACAAACAAGTGGCAACATTGACTTATATTAAATCATCTAATCATATTGCAATAAGCAAATTAAATGATGATGATCTAGTATTAGTTTGTTCAAAAGATTTTCATCAGTTCTTACGACATCGTTCTGCAGCTGTTCATGGAAAATCTGATATGCAACATTTACCATGTGAAAGGTCAAATCAATTTGATACAGAATGGGCCGTATCTTTATACAGAAAGTGTGTAGAGCCTTTTGGTGGTTTCTTACATGAAACAAGAGTGTTGATGCCTCGCATTATTACTTCGGTTAAATTGGTTGTAGATTATTTAAATGAAGTGATTAATGAGCAACATATTTCATTTTCTGAAAAAGAAGGTACTTTGTCTCTCACTATAAATGGAAAAGGTATTGAACTAATTATGGATAAAACTCTAATGGACATTTTGGGTTTTGATCAAAATATCTTTAAAAGTGGTACTGTAACCAAAGCTAGCGCAGACATGTCGCTATCGCGTCGTATTAACTATTTTCAGATATATTCCAATATTGGTGAAGATGTACGTGTGGGAGATGTTGAAGCTCCATTGCTAGCAATGATACCATACCAGCCAAAAAGCTGCAGTATTTTATCTGAGCATACTTTCAAGAAAGTGCATTATACAAAGCTGAAATCAAACTACATCCCACAAATTGATATTGCCATTTATGATGATGCTGGTGCGTTGATTCCTTTTCATAAAGATGCTGTGACAAGTATTACACTCCATTTCCGAATGAAGAGTTAATGCAAAAGTATGCTAATATATTTTTCCAATGTGAATAATATGGAAAGTGAAAATAAGGACTCGTTTCTAATCTACTTGCCCAGTAATGCTTCTATGAATAAATTTCCCAAAAATAAACCATCAGACTATCGAGTAGAATTAAATCGGCCACTGCATTTAGAAGGTGAATGGGAAGTTGGCGTTTCTAGTATTTGCTATGATAGCAATATTCAGAATGTGAATGATTTGGAAGAAATGATATTGACTCCTCGCACCCATGATGGAATAACGATGAATAATGCATTTCAGTTCCCATACAATTTAACATCAGATGGAAAGTGGAACTATGAATGGATTCAGATAAAATCAGATTCTTATGAGCCATTTGGGAATGAGAAAATTATTAAGGCATTCAACAGTGGTAATACTTCCATCATGAAGAATAAAAATCAGAAAGCTTATGAGTTTACTATCTATCATTGGAGTGGGAGACAGTTCCTCCGCTTTCATTCTTTTACTAAAGGTCTTACGCTGAGGTTGGATAGTGAATTCTATCCACATCTTGGTTTTGGTCATGGACTACATCTAACGTCAATTGCTACTGCAAATGTTAAAAAAGTTTATTCAACTCGAATCAACAAATTTCATTATAGATTTAAAATATTTGATGAAGATGTTGTAGAATGCGAAGAACGCATCATTTTGAAAAAGCGTGGTGTTCAACCTTTATCACTTATTGAGTTAGTAAAACGATGGAATGAGACTGTGGGTAAGAAGTATGGAGAGAAAATTATGGCGGACAAAAATAAGTTGGTTATTCAGAAATATAATGACAAACTTACAGTTTATTTCTCTCCAACCTTGCGTCATTTTGTAAGACATTATACGCCTATTATTGGAAGCGGTGTGGTGTATGGTTCTCATGAATATCACACTAAAGCTGATTCAGTTAATGATGAATGGTGGGTGGACATCTATGGCGATCGCATCAAGAAAATTTACCAGTCTTATGAAGAATCTAAAGTTGCTATCAATATAATGCCGCGTCTATATCATACAGTTGAAAGCTTCATTCATGTAGTAAATCCTTATATACAACAGAAGTTGAAGCATGTGATGAAAAGTAAATATGATGTAAAGACACACCACATTTCGTTTTCAATTGAAAAACAACGCGTTGTTCTGAAACTGGGTGATGACATTCAATGTCAATTGAGTAAAAATTTGAAAAAACTCTTTGGCTTTTCAATGCTACAAACTGTGTTTGCTGCTGCGCATACGATTGGTATAGAAACACCAATGACACTTGATAAACATGAACAACACCTTTACATTCAAAGTGATTTGATTTTACCTATTTCTGTTGGCGAGAAAAAAGAATACATTTTACGTGATTTCATTCATGATAAAGACGCTTCATATGGAATAGTCGAGAAGATGTTTGAATCTATTTTCTATCATCCCGTCGTCAAACAAACTATACCCTCTATTGCTATCAAAATTACCAATGGTTTACAAGAGTGTATCCATGTGAAAGATACTAAATCCCTCGTAACTTTAGTGTTTCGGAAAACAAAGTGAAGTCATTGTGATATGTTTATTGAAATAAAAATATGTATATGAAAAAGTCTTTTCACAGATATAGGGGGAATGGGCTGACTGTAGGCATATATTCACAAGGAAGAAACGATCTCATGCGATACATAAAACAACCATGTATATCTACAAAAAGCAACATCAAAATACTGAGTTAAAGTTGATTATGTCAATACATCTCCTGAATGTGGTAGCGTGAGTTTTATTCTTTTGGGTGGAGGTATGTTTGTGTCAGGATGTCCATGTGGAAGAGATGTGTTATGTCCTATCCAACACCTCTTATCCTCCCATGCTGAAAGTGCTCGTTTCTTGAACGTGTACGTTTTCACAGTATGAACTTGAGATTTTAAGATTGTCATATTGACAAACGTTATAGTTTTATTTTTATAGGCCTTCTTATAGGACCGATGTTTCATTTTATGAACAATGGATTTTGATATACCTTTAGCACGCTTAATACTATCTGCACATTCTTTTAGTTTCATGGAATACATTTTAGGACGGAGGAGAATCATTTCATCTATTTCCTTTCCTGCTGTTTCATCCTTAAAACAACCAAGTTTGGCTTTATTCTGTATGGAATAGAGTGGATGAGTGGGATTGTAGTTAGATGTATCGAAATATTTTTCTAATGACTTACCTACTTCATTAAAATTTAAATCTTTTTGAGTGGTAATTCCTAAAAAGAAACTATCTGTATCACCACCCAGCAAGCGAACCTCTTTTACGAGAGGGCATGGTTTTAATATTTTGTAGAAGAGTTGATACATTTCAAGCTTGGAATAATCTAAAACGGCTTGCCCAATATAGATGGGTTTGCACAACTCAACTTCTGATTTAATCATTTTAACACCTACAAGATCCTCATCGATGATGTCTCTATCAATGAAAAGAGGTGATGAGGTCAATTTGTGATATTTTTGTTCATCAACGACTAGTTTGTAATTCATACGTTTTCTAACATCCTCCATGGTCTTTCCGAATAGACTATTATTCTTATATTTATAAAAATCCTTTTCAAAATTATTTTGGGCGAGTGCACGTTTTTGACTGTTACTATCTATGTAGGGTTTGAGGAAGGCTTTCTGTCTAAATTTGATAATGCGGTGAACTGACTTTAGAAGCATGCCCATTTCTAAATAGAATTTTAATATGCAGAAGTGTACGAGATAATTTTTCTTATCATATTGGGTGAGTAAAAGTTTGCGGCATGGTTTGTACCTTGGCTGTCCACACTCTGTTAAGTTATTATGAAATTGTGACATGAATGGTGAAAACATATCTTCAGTCACTTCGCCAGATTCAGGTGCGAGTGGGAAATCAGCAGTTTTATTTTTAATACTATTTGGATAAATCAAATCCACTTCAAAATAATATCCCCAATCACCTTCATCTGGAATATTCAGTATGTTTGAAGGGTTGGAGTAATACTCAAGCTCATTTTGATTTAACCAACTAAACTCGGAATGAGGTAGTGGTTTAGACAGTGAACTGCCATATAAATTATTTTGGTCATAGTACTTTAGGTGGATATGATCATCACCTACTGTTTCAGATTTTATATGATGTTTATTTACAAATGTGAGACCACCGCGTATTCCGCGCTCAAATATATTATACATCTCCGGGTCTTGTAAGAGATGAATGGTCTCACCAGTCATTTTAAAGGCTGATTTAAAGGACATGGCTGGTAGACTGACAAAGTGGATAGGATCTAATTTGTCTTCTTCTAATGCCACTCGTCGAAACTCCTGAAAGACATCAGCCAGCAAAATGACATCTAATTCTAAGTAAGCGATCATATAATCGCCAAACGTTTTACAATTAAATTTTAACCATGCCTCTTGAGCATGTTCATAGTCCTCTACTGGACAATCTTCACCCGTCAAATCGTTTTTGAATTTGTCAATGGAAGGAAGGGTTGTTTCATTTAGTTTAGACATTGAGCTAAAATACGCATAAGGAAAGACTCCTTTGCGAGTGATTATTTCATCCGTTAAGTTTGGATAGTGTTTCTTCAAAGTTTGACTATGGGGAAGAAACTTGAGATTACGAACGAGAGAAGCTAGTGACGCTGACATGAATTGAAATGAATCTAAAAATTTTATTTCGAAGAAGACTGTCTTATTTTCTTTAGTTTTATCTACTGGTACTTTTGCTGTCATTGCCATGAATTTTTCTCTCGTTTGTGCTATTACATTAAACTGCCACGATTTCATCTGGCTCAACCCTCCTTTTATGAGCATATGACTGTCATAGCCCTTAAAGTTATGAAAAATGACGGGTAGTACACGACGTCTCAACCTAAGTGAAAAGTTACATTTGGAGCAGAGTGCGTTTCTAAATTTACCAGTGATGTGATCATGATCACGCACTTTCTTAATTTTATCGTCATCAAACGTTTTATGACATTTAGGACAGGATGTGCAACTTTCAAATTTTTGTTTGTCTTCATCTGACATATGTAGTGACTTACGCTGCAATTGGGAATCATATGATTGTTGAAATTTTGCAGCTTTATCGAGAAATTCTAGAAATTTTGAAATGCAATCTTCACCTTGCCAAGTATGCATTTTGTTTTGTCTATTCCTAAAGTGGTCATGCCATACTTCATAGCAGGATATGGCTGCTGGCTTGTGGATGATATCATCAATGTAGCATTCTATGTCTGCGTAAATGACACGCAGGGGACTTAATTCGTCACCATTATCCCTATGTGAAAATATTTTATCTTTGGGCATGCGTTCCATTTGTAATTTACCTCGCTTGCACCATTCATAGTGAGTTTCAAATTTATCTTTACTCCAAAATGAGCGGATGCAGCGGTCGCATACAAAATGTTCACCTCTTTTAGAGTGCCCCAAGTGAGTGTACAAGCGAGAGATTTTGGGAATACCACAGTAGTGCCATTCCTCGCTATCATCTTGTTTTACTAATAAGAGGTTGACTACACGTTCATAACAAGTTGAACGTGAATTATAGCGGGCACCCTTCAACCCCTTCTCCCACACGTGAACGACAATTTTAATCTTATTATGTTTTTCGAACGTTTCTACATCTTTGATTTTCATGTTGTTACTATCACAACCTTCAAAGTCTAGTTCATCCTCCCACTGTCTATAGCTATAGGTGCGATCTCGATGCGCGTTGATATCATTATAGTGAAGGATGGATAGGACTGCATATTTGAAACACTGTGATTTACAATCAACATTGATGACAGCTTTCTTATTATACAACGTTTTTGGAAGTTTAAATGTGCCTCGAGCTGCATGACTTTCTAATAGGGAAATTTTGAATATGGCTGAGTCCACACCATCAAAAATGAGAGCGCTGTCGCGTTGATTGAATTTATCTACATTTGATTTTAAACATTGAATGTGAAAATTTAGCCAAGACTCGCAGTCTACAACTTCGGTTGCGGAAGAGGAAGGAATATGAAACTGTATTCTCTCCGTCACTTGACCCGTTTGAAAATCTATTTTAATATATTTTAGTTTAAGGTAGATGAGCGCCTTCATTCTAAAATTGTCTAAATTATTGAAGAGCGCTTCGATAATGTTAGAATTTTGAAGGAGCCACTCAGGAAAATCTACAATTTGAGTATTGGACTCCATGCAGTAGTCGCGTACTAAATTATTATGTGAAACATTAATGAGGGAGATGGTAGAGGTACCGTTGGTGTAGTGATCATTTGCATGCGTGTGTTGAAGTCTGTGCGAAGATCGCTGAAAGTGACTATCAAAAGAAAGAGGGCACAAATCGCAAGGAAAGGAGATGTCATCGTCAGAATCAACTTCACCTCCGGAGATTGACGCCGCTTTGCGTTGACACACACGTTGTTTGATGTGTCGAAGGAGACTGTGCTTCCTTGTAAACATATGTCCGCAGTCGGCACATTCCCACTCGTTGCCTTGCCGCGAGAGTCCTGAGCTGGAACTCACATCACCTGAAAGAGAAATCATTCTTTCATCTCTGTTCAAGCCTCAGTGTAGTGTTACAACCTACCTTGACTCAATAACTCTAAACTTTCCTCGAGAAGAGAGGGCGTTGGTGATGAAGTTGATGCCTGAAATTGAGGAAGATGCTATTAGTCACACGTTTGAGGGAGATGAGAGGAAATTTTCAACTTACCATTTCAACGAAATCAAGTTTAAGGTTGATACTTCTACAAGATAGAGACTTCACTCAAATAATAGTCAAAGAGAGAGATCGTGCGTTCGTCACTTGTATGATTCACAGATTAAATGAAATGACCTGAATGTCACTTTGCTTATATACTTTCATCCTCTTCATTCATTGGATGTTCATTCTGATTGGCTGCTTGTGTATACTTAAGAATTAGAAAAATGTTAAAGTTATCATTATTCAAAGTCAGCATTTCAAAGACAACATGACAAGTCCTCCAACAACACCAAATACCGCATTGGAGTTCTCCTCTCCATATACATCAGCAAAGGTGCTCGTTACACCAAATGCACCAAGAAAGGCGAAGGTGGAGAAGACATACAATCTCGACAATATACGAAAGTTATCATTATCGGAGGAGGATGAAGAGGAGTTGCCCGACCTAACAGGCATACGGTGGAAATATTTACAATATGATGCCGAAGGGGTGATGGAGATGACCAGCAAGTCGCACTTGCATCAAATATGGGAGTGGTACACCCCTAACTCCCAACCGCGAACCGTGGCGGAGTGGGCGTACATTGAGAAAGTGAGGGACGCTGCAGAAGAACGTTTAAAGCAGCTCAACTGTTTTTGTAATCTATGTGAAGCCAGACTCTGGGACGATATTGACGATGAAGACCTTTTGAAATACATGCCATAATAAATGTTTATTTCGTATTATCTTTGCTTTCATACTGACTTACTTGAATGGGGTTTTAGTGAATAATTTAACCATGTATACTTTTTCATTTGGAAATAGTAGCACGCTTAGTCTAACTTGTAAATCTAAAAACATTTCATATGGACGATGATGGTAGATAAAATAGTGTCAAATAAATTAAGATAGCTTACACTTCTGATACAGGGATAGCAATCGACTGCGATCCATGTGTAAAGAGCTTGTTAGACTATGGATGGGCTTAAGTGGATGATTTAACCATGTATACTTTTTCATTTGGAAATAGTAGCACGCTTAGTCTAACTTGTAAATCTAAAAACATTTCATATGGACGATGATGGTAGATAAAATAGTGTCAAATAAATTAAGATAGCTTACACTTCTGATACAGGGATAGCAATCGACTGCGATCCATGTGTAAAGAGCTTGTTAGACTACGGAAGAGAGAAGTGTGTTATGTTGCGTGTGGCGCGTGAGTGTCCTCCCATTTCATTCCATTCATCAATTAGTCTCATTGATAGAGACAGGTAGAACTCATGGTTCTCATAACGTATGCAATGGAAAGTTTTAGGCAACCTTCGACAGTTGGCTAAATGTCGCCCTGGCGCGAATGCATACTACGTTGAGACAGAGGCAATCACTTGCAAACATGACGCAGAGAGGTTTAACAAGATTGACCATTGCCGAATGTCCCTTGCGGTATACATAGCTACGGGTTTCACCGCCGCCCTTTACAGGAACGCCCGTCGAAAGGAAGTATTACACCGAACTGCATTTGCAACGTTCAAGTTGACTGATAGCAGATTCAACTTAATGATAGTATTCGCCAGTCCGAAGACTGCCCAGGGCAAACCGCGAGGAGGTTCTATCATGTCTTGCCCCATGGTGGCCCTTAAGAGAGCCGATGGTTCGTTCTCGGGAGTAACAAGATGACTATTGGCTGAATAGTCAATGGGTATGACGCTTAGGTTGTCGTATACCCTATACCGCCTAAGCCGTGGTGGTGCATCTGGCACCTTTCGGATGCGAGTGGTATTTGGAGTCCACACCTCATCCGTCCAAACGATCCTCTTGATCTTCCCCTTCTTCTCATCCTCATCCCACTCGTCGAGGATGACGAACTCGGGAATGCCGTTGTCTTCATCAGTGAAGACGGGAATATTGTCGGCAGATGTCGCTTCCATCGTGACTTCAAATTGAATGAGAAGCGCTACAATCTTCTGGCTTATATAGGGTTTTCAACAATGAATTGCTCAACAGCGAATCAGAATGCTTCAGGGATAGCAATATTATCGCGGATTCGGCGGCGATCGAATCGGCTCGATCGTCATCTATATGCGAATAACATCGCGAATTAATAAATCATCGGATACGAGGTGCGAATAATCGCGTAGGCGATTCGGAATGATATGATTTCGGATCGACTATTCGCCTGAATAGTCGCGCTACTCTCGGAAAATCTTTGCGCGATAACGGAATCGCTAACAATACGAATATCGGCCTAATCGGTAATCGAGCGCGCATTCAAACTACGGCATACAGGGTAAACATATCTCGAACCCAACGGATTAGTACTAAAAATTCGATAGTATAAATCTATCGGCGATGAATCGATAAAAAAAATCTAAAATCGCGCACATATTACTCAGCTCGAATATAAAATATCTATTATATTCTATATATAAATATTCGATCGGTCGGAATCGGCGATATCGGAAATATCCGTATATTCATCGCAAAAAATCTATTCGCGCGAATCGGATAATTCGATATATCGTTCAATATCGATCGAATAAAATACAAATCGATCGGATCGAATCGATATCTAATATCGCGTCGCGGCGAAGTAATAACGGATCGAAAATAAACTCGCGAATCAATAGAAAAAATTTTAAATATCGATCGAAAATAACAAAAAAACAACCTACCCTAACTACCCGGATACGTTTCGGCAAATCGCGTATCGCATCGGAATCACTCTTATCGCGGGATAATTCCTCAACAATCTGATGCGTATTCAATCAAATAATACGAAATAAATATCGATAAATCGATCGGATCGAAAAGGCAACCGTAAATCGCGATTAACGCCGGCGGTAATTAAATCGAAATACGAAACAAACGCGTGCAAATAAATCGATCGTTCATTTATAAAATCGAAATAGTATCGACGTCGATCGAATAATCGATCGATTAACTACGAAATCTAAATCGTTTTATCAAATCGATCATAATTCGCATAACGAATAATCGAATAATATATCGCATCGGAAATAAATAAATATAACAATATACGCCCGATTCGATCGAATCGCGTCGAAATATAAATCGGGCGATTTAATATCGAATATATATCGCGACAATATAAATCTATCCGGGGGCCCGAAATTCGAATACGCATAGGGATATCGATCGGACGGTAATTTCGATCATCAAACATCGATCTTACGCGAAACAAATTCAAATAAACTATTACTCAGATTATCAATATCGATAATCATCGTCGTATATAAACTTCGCGCGAGCAATCGACTATCGCGGATCGATCGATTAAATCGAATAACTCGCGGATAAAAACGATCCAATCATAATACAATCAAGGGCAATTCGCGAATCGGTCGCGAGCAAATTCGCGGATCGGATATCGATTCGGATCATTCGCAATCTTAATCTCATTCGATCATAATATCGTGGCGGATATATTAAACGCGCGGGTATATCGCATATATTACGATGCGGATAAATCAATAATCGATATTTATATCAATAACTATTATACATGAGCGAACGACTATAAATAATCAATCGCTCGTATCGATTAATAATTAATATAATACATTCGATCATCCGAAATAAAAAATTCGATATCGACGAATCAGATAATAAAATCGATATATTTATCGGATATAAATTCGAATCGTAATCCGATATATATATTCGAATTAATTCGATATCCGATCGCGATCCGTATTATCGATCGAGTCGCGTATATAGCAATATAAATAATCGACCTCGCGATAAAAATCGTAAACGTGATCAGGGAAACAACTCGGAATCGGCTATTATAATCGATATTATGTCGCGGATCGATCGATTAGATCGGATAATTCATCCGTAAATCGATCGTCGCGCGATCCACAATCGGGAATCGAAATATAACTATATATCGCTATATTCGATATAAATCCGCAATCGAATAATATAAAACGAGTAAATATCGCTTCGAAATATAATTCGCGTTATCGTACTAATCGGTTTCGAAATTATATCGCGCGCGCGTCCAAATAAAATAAATACGATCGCAGATTAACTTACGGATGCATACTCGAAAATCGATCGATCACGGCGATCGAATCGCGATCGATTTAATATATATATCGATATCCGAATTCGATGCAATATCGATATCGGCGATCGTAAATATTTAACAATCGCAATCGTTCGCGCGATTCAATCGCGCAATAATCGAATCTTCGAATCAACCTAAGCGATATCGCATCAATAAAATATAACATAATTCGCACATCGTAATATCAACTCGCGAAATCTTGGCA
>CAJQUW010013604.1:0-80270 GCA_907163375.1 Prostheceraeus crozeri | reverse complement strand
TGCTTGCATATTGCTTTACCTTAACCTGCACATTACTCTGTATTGACATTGGCGTTATCGATACAAAGCAACTAACTGCACAAATAAAGAAATTCTTTATTCAAGTTCCTGAAAGTCATAAGTTAACCACACCATACATGCATAACTGATTACGCACAGTAAATGAACTTGGCAAAAAATCAATGCATGAAAATGTGCACATATAAATAATATCGTTACAGAGTCGTCATGGATGGGACTCAAAAAGTGCATTGCAATCCCATTTGGTTGAATGAATGTTTCTGTATATTCTGATTTCAATGGAATGATCCTGTTCAAAACATGCTGAGTTTACGTTGAGGCTTTGACCCGTAGAGCCCTAGACTGATGAAATTCCCGCGCACCACAATCAATTTCGTCAATATGTTGTGCAATTTCAGTAGCCATATATCACATCGATGCTAAAGAATAGGATCCAAAACTGAGCCCTGTGCCACACCCGCCTTACCCTTGAGGTTGTCGCTAAAAAATTGTCGCAAAATATTGCAATGGAGCTTTGGTAACTTAAACTACAAGGCTTTTTAGACACTGAAAAGCATAGTGAAGTAAATCAATTACTGAACTCACAGGTTTGCAATCACTTTGACGCTAATTTTGTCCCGTTTGCACACCGACAGCATAATGAGCATCTTGAATATTTGTGCAGAGACAAGCAACTGAGTAAAAATTGAAATATACCAGTTGTGACGTAACACACAATTGACGTCGTCTGAAGTTGCAAATATTAAATAACAAATTCCATCATGTGTTGCAATCGAATGTGCATCGTTTTCCGAGGCAATCAAAAGCATTCTTCTATGTTTTTGTCAGATTTTGTTACAAGAAAGAAACTTTGTGATAACGACAAGTCCAATCATAATGATCTGTATATGACAAATAAATCCGTGGGCATGCATTTTCATTTCTACCAACGAATCAATTATTTTCTATAAGGCAAATATCATTCTACATATGCCTTAATTTACCAACAAGAAAATTCATTTAGTAGTACTGATCATCACTTGAGACGCATGAATGCCTGCATGAAAATTGCTCTCAGTTGAGCTGTGATACTAAAATGATGGCTTCGATACTGTTTTGGTAGAAGCAGTTGTGGAGTAAATGTGTGCACATATGAAAGAGGAGCGCATAGACGCAGTAAGAAATTTCGAAAATTTCTTATAATGCAATTCAGTCATATAGAACTCACTCAGCTGCTCATAGTTTCCATCATGACGATGCCCTCGGGTTGTAAAGTGATTTACTATAAACTCTTGTTCTTGATGAGCTCTATCGCTCGCATGCTCCTTCTAAGTGTTTTAAGTTTTTAAGTGTAAAACACACAAACTGTTTAATTATAGTATAATGAAATACAGAATATGACTGTAAAGTTCAATCACATCGATTGGTGTTTTCAATGAACCACCCGCTCAATAATAATGATTATTATTGCAGATAAATGAAGCTGGATTATCCAATTGAAAGAATTATGCAATTACCGATTAACATTACTAATGGTAAAAAATGTTGTTTTTTATAAAATGGAATTGTATGCGAAAGTACAGCATGCAAAATACAAGCATGTGAAATAAATTTCTTCCCAATTTTGTTCCGATTTCTGACGAATTCTGTCAGAAGATATTTTGAGGTCACATTTGTAGTTAAAAACAATAATGTTATAATTCTGAAGATTTAATTTGCACAATTTTTAAAAACATGAAATAATTTTAATATATTGTAGTCTACCTAATTTCATCATTTCATCAAAGATTGTATTTTTAACATACCACAGTAGGAGTAGGGTTAACCTTATGCGAAACGCGTACAAAAAATAAGTACTTAATCGTAGGCTTTATAAAAATTAATAATTAAACATAATATACATAGATGCCAATAATATTCAAATAGTAGGCATCCCGTGTCAGTATGAGTAGAATTAGAAAAAATTGATACTTGCGAGAAATCCAACAATTCTGCCACACTACATAGAGTAAAGTCGGGTAATATCGACATCTAAGCCACTTTTCCAAAATGAAGCTGTAGGACTTCAGAAACTCATGCATACGTGCGGCAAATTGCACCAACAAGCAGTTGACTCGCAAAAGTACAGCAGAGGCTTGGTGAAGCACTTCCCATTGCCTCATCCTGACAGACATCGAAGCGTGAAGTGAGTCGCCGAATTAAGTAAGTAAGTAAGTAAGCGTATATTAAGAATATATATATATTAAGAATTCTACAATATATTGCCCCGATCAGTGCAAATCAGTCAGTTTCTTCACGCGCCATCTGACAGCTAAGTGCTTGGTTATTCCATAGCATAGGGGAATTTAGTTTCACTGAATAGTATTGACTCCGTCAAATTCTTTAGTTGTTTTAAGATATACAGTCGAATCTCATTACTATGCCACCTCGTTACTATGCCACTCCCGGTATTATGCCACTTTCCCTCATTCCCCATATGTATACAAGTAAAAGCTAAATTTACTATGCCACCCCTTAATCTTGATACTATGCCACCTGCATCATTCTGACAATAGTTCCAATTTAGTAGATTGAAGAATTCTGATTGATTTATCACGCCTCATGCCGAGTGGGAAGGATCACTAACACAAGATAATAAGATAACGTGCTGATTAATGCGACGTTTATCCTCCCGCGACACCTTTCTTCCCGCCCAACACAACAGCCAATTCACAGCCGATGGATCAGGGAATCATAGAGAACCTCAAGCGCCACTACAAGAAGCTGCTACTGCGCCGCCGCCTCGAGGCCATGGATGAAGGAAAGAACTTCAAGTTCACACTGCTCGATGCTCTACATGTTATCCGACAAGCTTGGGAGCTGGTGAGGAAGTCAACTATCCGAAACTGTTTTGCGAAGGCCAAGTTCGTTGAGGCAGAGATCGCAACTGAGCCGGAGGACGTAGACCTACTCGAGATTTGGGAATCCCTACCTGAAGAAGAGAGGATTCATGATAATGAGAAGATAGAACTGTCTGACTTTCTCGAAGCCGATGAACGCCTTGCGACTGGTGGATCCTTCACGGTAGAAGAGATTGCGGAGGAGATCCTACGTTGCGAGGACAGTGATGACAGCGAAGACGAGGTGACGATTGAAGAAGAGACGATTTCTTTTGAAGAGGCCCAGCGAGCGTGGTGCACCGTCCGGAAGTTCATGCAGCAGAGCAGTGGGAAGCCGAATATCATGCAAGCGTGTGATCGACTGGACAACGAGATGCACCAAATCCGGCAACAGAAGATGCGTCAGACGACGATACTTGACAGCCTTGTAAAGAACTGACTCAGTGTGTGTTAAATAGTGTAATAAGGCGAGTTGTATTAAATGAAGATACATGCATTTTACATTTACTTTCATAAGCTGTTTTGTATACCATGAACTTAATTGCAAGGTTAACATACTGTAAGTAAGGTCAGTTAAGGTTAATTACAGTGTTTATTTAATATAATTCAGGATATATTCTTAACTCTCGTTACTATGCCACTCTCGCTACTATGCCACTTTTGCTTGGTCCCCGAGGGTGGCATAGTAACGAGATTTGACTGTATTGTCACATGAATGTCGGGTGATATCGACACTACTGTTGATAGGTACCAAACAGCATTTTTTCAGCAAGATACTGACTAAATAGCCAGTATTTTATCATTATTGTTTACTGGTTCATAAAACATCGCCTTCACAAGATTTCATGTATCCCTATATGAGTTATCAGGTCTATTCAGACCATGCGTGGAAAATGTCGGGTAATATCGACACTACTGTTGATAGGTACCAAACAGCATTTTTTCAGCAAGATACTGACTAAATAGCCAGTATTTTATCATTATTGTTTACTGGTTCATAAAACATCGCCTTCACAAGATTTCATGTATCCCTATATGAGTTATCAGGTCTATTCAGACCATGCGAGGAAAATGTCGGGTAATATCGACAGTTCAAAACAGTTTTAGGGCTCTCACGGTTGTATTTCTTGGTTTTGATATGAACTATGATATCCAACAAAATCTCTTCTTACTCGAATTCATTTATCCATAGATTTAATTTCTGATTTTAGGTGAAAAGTGAGGTGTGCAGTCTGTAATGATATTCGCATAATATCGACACATTGCAGGGCGACATCGACAGGTCCCTAAAAAAAAGACAAGTAAGATAAACTGAGGACACTATATATTATACGGAACGACACTTTGATTGTCTGAAAATGCGAAACTTCGTCACTTTCCTCTGCGTTACACTCTTGCGTTAAATGCATGAAAAATGTGCGAAATTTTCCTTTTTCTCTGACGAAGATGGACTCGCCTATCTAGACTGCTCTTAGTCATGAAATTTCAACTTCTCGGACTGTCAAAGAAACAACAAATATCTTAAGTTTCGCTTCATACAATATATAATGTCTTTACTCTACTATACCTGGCAAATTTTGACTCTCCTTTTTGGGACTGTCGATATTACCTGACAAAGTGTCAATGTTATATGAACACCATTATAGCTTACACACCTCGGTTTTCACCTGGAATCATAAATTCAATCGATAAACTATCAAATTTGAGTAAGAAGAGATTGTTTGGATATCACAGTTCATATCAAAACCAAGAAATACAGCCGTGAGAGCCCGAAAACCATTTTACTGTCGATAATACCCGATTTCACCCTATTGGACAGGACAGTGATTGCAACATTTGCTTATGTGATAACTAAATCTAAATTCACAAGGTCTGGTCGCTCAGATACTTACACATGCTATGACTGCGTCGTGTCATAGAGGCATTTGCATAAGAAAGTGAAAGAAAATGCCTTGAAATGTTTTTCAAAATTGGCACTAGAATGAGTTGTCACAATTATTAGCCATTGGTGTAAATTTGGGAGAAAATAATTCCATTCAAATTGCCTTTAAACTCGATTTTTCCTTCCCTTAGTCATAAATTTGTCATCTCTTCTTTAATAATGCATGAAATTGGCATCAACGATGGATATCTCTCAACCTCTGCCATAAGAAGTTAATACAATTCCCATATGGAAGTGATAGGTTCAATAAATGTCCTGACTTATCTTGAAGGGAGTCAGAACTTGAGAATGTTCTTTATTTTCCATAGGGTAGAATGTGAGAGCCAAATATTCCTTTCAAATGACTTCCTTTTCATTTTCATAACTCTTCGTGAAATTGTCAGCAGAGGCCCTTGCAAGAATAGCTCGTACATTTCTTGTTTCAGTAATGACTGCCATTCGATAGTTAAGGCTGGCTTGAAAGATAGATCAAATACTTTTTTTAAAGATTTGCATCGTTTGTAACTTCTTTGATAAAGCCGACGACAGAGAAATTTTATCGAGATGAGGGGAGAGCTAGTTCTGTGAAACAACTCTGTAAAGGAACATTAAATTCAATTTGAAACAACATCTTTCTTGTAAAGAAAATCAACTTGAAATATATTTTCCATTTCAATAAACTACGCAAATGCTTACGCGGCTATCGAACATCAAGCGTATTCAGCATCTGTGCGGGTTTGTACTGTCCATGAAAGTGCAAGATGCTATTCAAATTACTGGGTCCCCCTAAGATACCGTATATGGAAATTAATGATAAAAAAGTAGCATTGTAAGTGCTACATCAAGGGTAAAGAAATTCATGCTTATTTTGCTTTAAAACAAATAATGATATTTTTCATTAACTATTTTTGTTTGTATTGATCGCTTCTTTTCAAATCCGCAGCCTCTTCAATGAATCGGCAATCCCAAAAAGTTGCTTTATGAGCATCCGCAATGCCGACCACATGCTATTCAAAGTTTACTGTCTAATGCAGGAGTCTGCAACCTAAACCAACCCGCGGGCTACTGGATCAGGTTCAACCTCTTCGCAGGCCGCAGCCTCGGCAGAAGTTAATCAATTTAAAGTAAATCTTTATTTTTGCTTCTGAGTGAATTATGAAAAAAATGTGTCTCATCATAAAAAATGAAAAGGTAAGAGAATGTCAAGTTAACTGTTTACCAAGTTTACTATTTATTATTTTTCTGCCAAGTATATTGTTTTACAATGAATAAGTTCAAATTAGTTGCTGACTTCTTCAGAAGGTTATATATATTAGATCTTGGTTATCTTCTCATGAACAAGCAAATCTTATAAAAATTCAAGTGCAAGATGATCGCTGGAGAAGAGAAAATAGAAATCACAGCAATAGAAAATCCTTTAGGTAGTCCATTTCACATTTAGAGCTAATATTAGGCCGCTGTTGTTGTACGACTATTGTTTCACGGAGACGAAGATTGACTTCATCGATGTCGGACCCTTTGATAACAACATCAAATCTATTGCCTTTGTTGATGTAATTATTTGAACACTGAACGGACGACTGTTTGTTCTTCGTGTGTTCTTTTCGTATGTGTAGTGGTCGTGCGTATTGTACTGCCAATATTACGAGTAGTTAAAGAACAGCTGCGGCGTGTAAGTATACTCATGGATTCCTTAATAGTAGTGGCCGGGATGGGAAACTGTGAAATTTCTCTCATCGTGGCTATACGGAAGAAGGGTCACTTTTGGAGAGGCAAATCTTCCCTCAAACCTGTGCGTTATCGCGAAACAGCGCGACTCCCTGACCAAGTGATGAGCATTGAAACCTACAGCATGTTGGTCAATGGTCAAACCAAAGGGAGGAACAAGTAAAATAAATAAACAATGTTCCCGTTTTGCAGCACATTGCAGTTGAAAGCGGCAACTTCACTAGGATTTATAAGATGAAAAATCGATAAGATATACGTTTACAAGCCTTCCTTTCCTTAGCCACACATTTTACACTTCGTGTATGTGAAAGTTTGACGATGCCTAACGTGTGCTCGGCTCCGAACTGCAAGTCTTTTTATAAAAGCTCTCTTCGACATCAGTCTCCCGGAATATCCCTTCATAAATTCCCGAAAACCGAATTTTTCGATGAATGGTACCGAAGAGTGCGTCGTCAAGATGATGGATTCACGCGGGAGAAAGCAAAGAATGCGTTTTTGTGCTCTAAACATTTTAGAAGCGACGACTTCGTTAGTGAACGCGAGGATTCAAATAAATCAAGAAAGCAGCAACAAGGTGAAATTCGAAGAAGGTGAGAGAAGCTCGCTGATTATTAATATACACATTTACTCGATTTTGCGTAACTTATCACAATTTACGTATCGTATAAAATATTTTCTAACATTTTCTGATCATGAATTAAATATTTTTGAACATGATCTTGTAACACGAATTAGTAAATCAGCATGATGATTTACATGAATTTGATATCCATTATTTATGTCTATGTGTTTTCAATGAGCATTTTTCTGCTAGAAGTGTAAAGTAAAAATTATGTCAACTTGATTACTGCTTCAATTGATTCTTTAAGATCTCAAATAATGAGACAATCTTTACATTAAATAAAGTTTGATATCAATAATAATGGAATGATGAAATAAAAGGTATTGATTCAAATGTTTGATGTAATCGGTAGGAAATATATTGATCAACGCAAAAGAGGCTTGATAACTTTTTATTATTACTTCATTTGATAAAATAAAATATGTAACATTTATCTCAACATTAACAATGACTTTTTTGTCTGCTTCTGCTAATGTAGCCATTAACTTTTTATATTCTGACGGAGGCCCCGAACCTATGCTCAAAATTTCAAAACCCATGTTGATTGAATGATAATGAATTCCAATTCCAGTTAAATATTTAAATTGGCCGTCCTCTATTTTGAGGTAGATCCCAGGGAGATGGCCTCCCTGACGGAGGCCCCGAACCTATGCTCAAAATTTCAAACCCCATGTTGATTGAATGATAATGAATTTCAATTCCAGTTAAATATTTAAATTGGCCGTCCTCTATTTTGAGGTAGATCCCAGGGAGATGGCCTCCCTGACGGAGGCCCCGAACCTATGCTCAAAATTTCAAAACCCATGTTGATTGAATGATAATGAATTTCAATTCCAGTTAAATATTTAAATTGGCCGTCCTCTATTTTGAGGTAGATCCCAGGGAGATGGCCTCCCTGACGGAGGCCCCGAACCTATGCTCAAAATTTCAAAACCCATGTTGATTGAATGATAATGAATTCCAATTCCAATTAAATATTTAAATTGGCCGTTATTTAATTTTGCGCGTCAGGCATTCAGAAAATCAATGAGACTAATATATTTGTGAATTTTCTAATTTTTGTTTTCTTTTACTTTCAGGAAACTGAAGAAGAATGCCGTCCCATCAATTTTCCCAGGTCTCCCAGAAAGGCTTCAGTACCATCCTCCTTGCCCTCGTAGTGCAAATGCCATCGCCGAGTCCAGAAGAGCAGCGGATAGTCAACGCTTGGAAGAACTATGCGACGAGTTCTTGGAGGAAGACAAGGTGGAATCCTTTGAGGACATTATGAACAGAATTGATGATGAATCAGTGCCAGAAAACTACTTTCGTCTTCATTCAAAGTTACATTTTCTCCTCTTTGATGAAAATGTTCCTCATCCAATGATACTTCTTTCTGTTAATATCAAAAGTGATTTGAGTGTTGAGATATATCTTAAATCCCACAGTGTACCCAGCTCGAAGTATAAAGACATTTTACCATCTGAGAAAATTGAAAGAATGAGTCAAATTGTGAATTTATTGGCATTAGCAAAATCATGGATTGCTGAAACGCAGAGCCCAGGAGAAAACATAATGAAGTCGGTAGAATTCATTAAACGCGAGGAATTATGAGGAAATTGAGTGAATTGAGGCTATTGAGTGATAATGTTCATCAAAGTTTTAATTATTATATTCATGGTATTGACAAGATAAAGGCAGTGATGCGAGAAATGTGTCTGCTGTTTCAAGCCAGAAAGTGCACATGATTATTAAAAACAAAGGCGATTAGGTGCTTATACACGCCAAATGTGAACTGTGAGCTACCATTCACACTTCTAGCGAGCGAGCGGTAGTGACCCTTCTTCCGTATTTCCCTAATTTCAAGTTTCCCATCCCGGCCACTACTATTAAGGAATCCATGGTATACTATACACTGTCATTTTGTGATGACATAATTTGTTGTTCTTGATCAAACATTCTGTCAGTTTGCATTCCATTTCTGCCAGCATTGCAACTGCTTGCGTTGGAGATGCTCTCGAAATGTTTTGGCCTCGTTTGTGATTCCTGCATGTAATCCTTCTTGTTTGAATAGCTTAGTTTGTCTTTAGCTTCATCGCTAAGATGCGGGAGTTACAGATAAACATGCTTCAGGAGTTTGCCATTGATTCTGTCTTGAGTCGGTAGTGTTCTATTTAAGTCAATGCTATTTAATGTAGCCCCATTGAAATTATAATTTGGAAGTAAAAACAATTTTTTGCGTAAGTATGATGAAAAACGCATTCGCATTAAAGGCATTAAAGTAATCCATTTTATATTTCTTTGATCATAGACATAGAACATGACACGTTATCGAAATTGATTATGGTGTCATAAAATATATTTTAATATTATATTGAAAAACTGCAATTTCAAGGTCACCGAAGACTTTCGAGTATACAAGGACATTTTAGAACACGTCTCACTTCAATATAAATCACCTTCTTGATTAATTTGAATTTGAAAATTAAAATCAAAATTTAATTAATTTGAAAACATGTAGATAAAATCATATAGCAGACTCAGGAAGGGCAGTATATGATATATATCATTCCTAAAGCAGAATAAGGGCTCATGTGCTTGAAAATCTTTTGAAAATTTCAAGGGCTGAAAATAAATTGCATCTAAAGATCGATTCAAAACATTTTTCAAAACTCTGAGATCAATCAGGGTAGAAGCATAATGAAACAAGCAAGCAGCTTGATCAAACACACTTGACCCCTGAAGTTCACTACTGCCAGATAGTATCTTCCTGTTGCTCCAGCAATCTCAATTCAGACTTAATTTATATGCAAATGCAATTTTGCATCCGTCCTCTAAATATTGCAATAACATCACATAACGCCGACTGTCAAAACTTGCAATTTATTCAGTGTAAAGTGTCACTATAGAGCAGCTGTAGTTTGAACTAATCGATCAACACAGCTGTTTCATCAACTTCATCATTTGTATGATAATAAGTTACTTTCCTCATTTCTAGAACAGCTAATCAATCCGCTGGATTTTTGGGACGAAATGACGACAACAACATGGATATTCTACTAAATAAAACGAGCTGAGATTAATTAATGAAATGTATCGGTATGCAGATGCCCTGCACATTGATGCTGTAATTGGAGTTGGATACATATCATGCAGTATTGCTGCACTGCCCATTTATATAGAGGGAAGCTTTAATTATATCTTTAATGGCATGGGCTCCTGGGCTAACAAGTATTCTGAAAGAATGATTTTGATTTGGTTCGGGATTCAATGATTCGCTTTGATTCATTAATATAAAGATGCATAGCCTATAAGGAAAATCATCTTTATCTTTCTAGTGATAAAAAGGATTCTTGTTGCGAGCTTTACTTTTCAATCGCTTTGTTTGATGTAATCGCAACAACTTGAGATGTTTTCGATAAAATCGGTGAGAAATCGATAATGTTATATTCATTCCACCAATTTTTAAAGCTCCCATTTGCTCACGAAATTTATCAAATTTAGCAACATACAGTTATCACTTCCTTTTGCAGAAAAGGGCATTTGAAAGATTGCGGAAATAATCGCCCAAAAGGTGTCACTTTTACTGCTTCAAAACTATTCGAATGCTTAATTCGTGACTGTCTCGGAAATGTCCGGAATAAACAATGTACTATCAAAAGTTTCCAATTTGGCTTTCAGTTTGGCTAATCTTCCTCATACCAGTTGTTGGAGATCTTAGAGGACATCACTTCCTTTGTCGATCTCGGTCAGTGGGATGGTGCTTTGTTGAAAAAGCGTTTAATCCAGTTCCTCATCTTTGACTTCTCTCCAACCCCTCCTCCATGGGACATTAAAGCTGATATTTTCTCATTTATCAAATCTTTCCTTAGTAGCAGATTTGAGAGTGTTTTTGTAGGTGAAGCACGCCCCTTTAATTATTCCTGGTGTCCCTCAAGGGTCAGTCATCGGACCGACTCTTTTTGTCACTTTTGTGAATGAGATTGATAACTTAAGTGATTAACTTAACAGTTCTTTAAATTTTCTGACGGCATCAAAATGAACATCAAGATAAATAGCTCTGTTCCTGAAGCGGCTACACGACTGTTGCAATCTGATTTGAATGTGGTGGTTTTTTATCAATAAAAAAGGTATGTAATCCTGGTTAGAGTTTAAAAGACAAAGTTTGTTTTAAAACAGGGTTTTAGAATATGGTTTTTTAAATTTTGTTTTTTGAGAATTTGTCAATATAAAGTGGTTTCTTATGACATTTTATCTAACTTTCGATTAGCATTGTTGAAAACTGCCTAAGAGAAAATATGCACAACAGTTAACAGCAAGACGGAACTTGTCTAGCAAAACAATGAATTGGGCCAGATTTCAGCAGATAGAATGAAGAGAAAAGAATGAAATTATTTGGCGAATGCAGTTTATCAGATATGTGCGAAGTCTCATGACCAGCGCGTGACCAAGCCATATTTGTCAAACGTCGCACATCTGTAATTCGAATACGAGGAGTCACTCCCTTATTTAGACTGAAGAGATCTCTCATTCCTCCCTATCAACCAATTATCGGTCGCTGAGATATAGTCGCGCTTCAATCTGCCATAAGCCGGGGCCAGTGTTGAAACTATCGACTTGAATAGCCCAAAAGACAGGGACAGCTGACATCTGCAGAGATCGAGATGGACATCCTTCGTCAGAGCAAAGCAATAGCGCCTGGTACCAATCTGGGGGAGAAGTTTATGGCAATACAATAGAAACTGAATGACTGTGGTGTTTGCTTGTTTAGGGACAGATGCGGCTGCAGATATCAACGTGGCATTTCTTAAACTTTTAGAAGACGCTCTAAGAGAAACGTCAGCATGACAACAAAAGGGAGGCAGACAGAATGAAATTCGACTCGTCTGGACCGAGCGAAGAAATGCTAAATGCCATGAAAACAAAAGTATATAGCTGATATATATTATGCATATTGATATAGCATATTTAGTTCCTGTGCATAAGATATTGCTCTCTCTCTCTCTCTGCAGGAATCTCTGATTGCCATGTCTGTTAAAGCAACCCATGACGCTGACAACTCATTCAATTTTGACATTAAAAAAACTTGAAGACATCTTCAGGTTTCAAGTGTCAGGAAGGCTTGGTGCTTTATGCCCTCCTGCGAACCCGTCCTGTAGCAAGATATTCCGATGTCTTTTAATAGTCTGCAAAACCTCAGTCAGTCCTCAACTGGAATTCGCCTCTCTGCTTGGAATTCTTTGTAAAACTGAGGCGTTCATTCATCTGACTGAGCGTGTGCAGCGGCGCTTGACTCGAGACATTCGGGGAAAATCCTCTACAAATCCTCTAAATCTGTACGCGCACCTGTATAACGCCACCGTCGCATTATTGACCTCACCGGTGTGTTCAAGACCGTCTGTGATCCTGAAATTTTTTCATCTCAAATGCCTCGAGCACACGTGGGCATAAACTCAGAATTTACAGACAACCGTGTCAATTTAGCATTCGTCTCAACTTTTTCTCTCAGAGAAAGATTGGAGACTGGAATTCACTCCCTCAGGAAGCTACCGATTCCAGCTCAGTAAAACTGCCTATATATTAAGGGCAGAACGCTTACCAAACAGCAGAAATATGGCGTAGAATCATAAAAATCAAAAAGCATAAAACATGAAAAATTAATGCACTGACATGTAATAGTCCGGCAGCCAGAACACGTTTCTGCAGGGAACGAGCCCAAAAATGAGACTTTCACAGAATGATATGCATGTCTACTGCTCGCCTGACCGACTGCCGAGTTCTAGTTAGTTCCTCTTCTCATCAGACAGGATCAAAGAAAAACACATGTAAAGAAAACGGAACGGGACGTAAATTGCAATTTTTCGTAAATACTCAATTTTCTATGCTTCTCCTATTAACAGAAAAGTGCTAAGCCTAAAGCCATAATTTTTGACATGAAATGTCTTCAGGTCGTTTGTTGTCATGTTCTGGAGCATTTATCTATGAAGCACACACATTCATATTTGTTAAGCCATCTACTGTCGACAAACACCAACATGCTGGACCACTACATCCACAGTGAACCACATTCTCGCACACATCACCAATCAGAAGCATGATAATATTACATACGCTTGGTTGGAAATGACCTGAAGACACATCAGGCAAAAATTATGGCTGTAAGCTTAATGCGTTTCTGTTGATAATAGAAAACATAGAAAGTTTCAATTTTTTGCAAAAATCTGCCATCTGCGTCCTATTTGGATTTACATGTGTTTTCTTTCATCCTGTCTGACGAGAAGAGGAACAAACTAGAAGTCGTCAGACGCGCAGATTCGTAGTAGGCATACTGCATGCATCATTCTGTAAAAGTCTCATCGGTCTCGTTCTCTGCAGAAACGTGTTCTGGCTGCCGGACTATGACTTTACAAATATACACAAAAGTATGACATAAAAAGTATGTCATAAAACTACATTTCTGAATTAGTTCGCTACTCTTTATGAAGAGCGAAATAAGAAGGAATTTCCATTATTCAGATTACATGTGAAAGTCTTCATGAAAATCTGATTGCGTCAGGCATTGCTGAGAAGATTCCTTGCCATGGTGATAATGAGCAACTACCACTACAGCCGTCACTGCCCTCCAAACCCCTCCACAATGGTAGCAAAAGATCACAATTAGTGCGATGGGTTGCGACAAAAGCAACTAAGCTGGAACAGCACTGCTTCAATGTTTCATTCAAAAATTTTCATTTCGAATATTGAATGGTTTATTTTTTTCTGCAAACGATGATTGATATTTATAAGAATTTGAAGATGTCAAAAGATTGATTCGAAAAGAATATTTTTCAAGGTTTTCCTCTCCCCTACAGTTATAGAAGGACGATGAAACGTTTTCATCTTGCTATTCAACAGCATTGACACAGCACTGTTGATTAATCAATAAACATATTACGTAATTCACCCAAGCATGAATAGACCGGCATACTTTAGGGAAGCAATTTATGTGAGAAAAACAATTTTTCATATTTTTTATGTCGGATTAAGGATGCTATATTGACATGCACATCAAAGAAACTGCCTATCAAAAGACGCCCGACAGCTTATTGTTTGCCATTTCCAATAGTTAGCGACACACGAATCATCCATTCGAGAAGGAGCAAGTTGTCTAACTCTGTGACGTACCATTTCGATGTTTCGAAGGTTAGATGCGATCCTTCCATTCTAGAAGACCGATGACGCGCGCAGATGAATCTAATTCTGTGATTAGATGAGCCATTGCCACACAGATGATGCAATAATTGCGGTAATATTATTACATTAACTATAAGAATATAGGCACTTTTATATATTTAGTGAAGATAAACACGAAGACTAAAAAACGAAGATTTACGAGTATAATACGAGTATATGCTCATCGCCAATGGAATATGATAGAAGAGAATAGCTGACGAAAAGTTCAAAATAGAGAAAATGAATATGCATAACTCAAATTCTTGATGAAGTTTAATGATAAACACTAATAATGGTCTACTTCAATGGTCAAGCAAATTCTATAATTACAAGGACGTTAGGTAATGGAAGGAGTTAGAAATCCATAACAAAAAAATAAAAATGCACAAATACTAGTAAGTGCGTGAATTCAAATAACTCTTTCAGAAGACTTGCTCTCTTTCTATATACATGTAGTTTATTCGGCAAGCTTTCGGATGATGGCTTCACCCGTACTCAGGCACATACAAATAAAGACTCACGTAAAGAATTATTCGAAAGCTCACCAAAGAAACTATAGAAAGCATCGAGAAACTGCAAATAGTACCGAGAACAATAAATGCGGGTGTTCATAATTATAGAGCTCTGTATCATCAAGTGGGCATGCATGCACATCGCTAATTGTTGCTAGATCATCTGTGCTACTTTGTTTTCGAAGCGAAGTGAAAAAATTAGCATAATAAGATTATAAGGCCCTCTGCACACTTTCAATAATTACATTTCGAACGTGCACCAGAAAAGTTTCTCGTTTATCTTTATTAACTAATATTCCTTTTGATGTTTACCCTTGCTTACCCTTGCTATGTTTATCGACTTCGAAATTTCCCTCAAACTAACAGCGGAGTTATATGACAGCTAAGAATCATATGGCTGGGCGTTATAGGGAATTCATCAATGTGATGCGACGCATTGGTAAGGATATGACCAATGAGGATCAACAAATTCGACACATGTGATCAAGCAGGAGACTGCGAAACGTCGTGCTGCTAATACAGTCTGGTATCCGTCGAAGAATCCTTGTTGCTTTTACTAAATTCGACACAGTAAATTAATACTATCAAAGGCAAACTCCATGTACCAGTTATGTGGGAGTTGCATATACGTGTATCTAAGTCTATCCTAATAATGCGCATTAATAGGCCTACTAGTGTTCACTGAACACAATGCTCGTTCACGATCAAACAATACTTCCTCTATATTCAGGTTATAAAAAAAATGGGTGACTTTCATCAGCTGAGTAGACTGAATAGCCGTTGTGCGAGTTAATGCATTTTTGTTCTTGCAATGAAGAAATGCCTAAATTTAAGGTAGGCCTTTTTTTAATAAAATGCTGTATAAAAAACTGGCCTGACATTTTTTCAAATGACGCGCGAGACATGATGCAGAAGGTGATAATTCTTTTTTGCTTTCAGCTGTGTATGAATACTAGTCATTAGGCGATAATACTTGTCATAAGCTTGGATTCTCTGTGAGGAGAGAATGAGATCAACCAAGAGTTTGCAGGAATTCCCATACTTAGGGAATTGACTTATTGAGTTAATCAATTATTGGTTTGCGAAGAGATAGGCCTTCCGAAAGTGATATGTTATGGGAGAAATTGTCAACAAAACTGCTAAAGGCAAAAATTCCCAGCTTTTGCTTTGTACCGATTTTATAAAGAAAATTTTCATGAGATGTAACAGGCCTTCCATGTCATCTACCTTTGGCATCATAGATATCAGACAGTTGGAAGTGATAAGAAAAATTAAATTTTTTTTAAAAAAAGTGATAATGAAAATTGAATAAACCTTTTTTGTTAACAAAGTGAGGGATTCAAACATTTAAAACATGCACTTTCTAAGATAGGTAGGTCATATTTGTGTATGGACTTTCTCAAAATACAAAAGTTAAGAAAGTAAAGCGAGACTGGATATTCTGATTAGTGACCTGATCTGTAGAAGAGCATGAAAGTAAATGTCTAGTCACAGAAGAATTAGGATGCCACTCTCCGCATGTTAACAGCATGTTCCGATTTCTTCGCATGTTAACCACGATAGAGATGCGACGTGGCCATGGCTATCAGACATGTCGTCAAGAAAGAATGGTTTGATTTCAATCAACAATTATTTCACTTGGGAACAGATGTTAGAAAAATGGTCATTTAAAAATTAATTTCAAAATTACTTTCACCTGTCAAACGAAGGTTTTCAAATGCGTTTATTATTTGAATTTCAGCTATCACTTCTGTATACGATGAATGCAAACATTATTTACTTAGTTTCTATTATCCATGCATTCAGCAATGAGTCTGGCTGCATCTAACTCGGACGCGTTTAAATGAGCCGCGTCTTTTTTCTGATTACGCTAAGGTAAGATGCCTCTTAATGAAGCATTCGAAATCTCACCAGATCGCGTCATGTTGTCTCACTACACCGTGTCCATCTGTAACAGCGGGAAATTGGTCTAATTACCGCATTCAAGATAATTGTCAGATAAATATTTCCTAATTTGATTAGTTGAAAGTTGATACTGAAAATAACCATTAATCAATTGCTTGACAGTTGTTAGATCGGGCGCCAAGCTTATTGAACACAGTTCATGACATCGGTTGCATTCGGATAGAGAAAATTTCGCAAAATAGTCAACTCTTGACAAGGATAATATTTGGCGACAATGCTCATTTCTTATGAATTCCCATCTCGATAATAAACTTCAATTATTAGGTTCCAGCTTCATTCGTCGAATCTGCCGCCACAGAAATGAAGGCGACTTCGTGTCTACACCGTGAAAAATGCTGGAATATATACAAGCGTGTGACTATTGTGATATTTTTTTATAGTGTGGCATCCATTTCCCAAAAATTTCTTTCGTTGGTCTGCGTCGAGTCTCAATATGAATTACATTATGACTTTCTTGAATTGTTTTGATGTTGCTGCTGCTATCTACTATATAAAACTCAATATCGATTGCACATCAACGTTTACCAGCGGGATCTGTCAGTGAGAAATATCGGGAGGTACCATTAGTAGATAAAAAGATCCGCGGCTCAGCGAAGATTGAATTCATTGCGCGGCTCAATTAGACACAGCTGATTGTCCGGGAGAGTACTTTTCATCTACAGTGGGGAGGACCGCTGAACTTCTTTCAGAGAAGTAGCGATGTGGTGCTTATAGCATTATGATAAGAATTTCTCGTAGGAGGATAGAAACAAGGTTTCAGATTTAATTTAAATATGAAAATAAATGACTTTATACGATCGCCATTGATCATCGAATCAAAGACTGTTCCATTATGTCACGCAGTACATAGGACTGGCCCTGCCATTGGTACCAACTGGAAAGTTAAATGGAAATCAAGATGACGCAGAGATTTGGATGGACAGCATTAAGCTGAAACATGAAACAGCAAGTCTCATCATCAACAGAATTTGAGAACTTTTTCATTTTCACCATAATGCGCCAAGTGCGACTCGCACTTTCGACTAAACAGACAGCATTAGACGGAAAGAACTTGGCACAGTACAGTCTGCAGAAAAAATAGACAATCAAACCGATGAGGTTAGGAGCAAATTTAGAAAATTGCGAGTGCTAAGGAAACTGTCTTTTTTGAGAAGAAAGCTAGAAGCGCAGACGAAACGAGAAGTCATCATATGAACTGTTCTTGCAGCGTCTGAACGCAAAAAACATAGATATCAAGAACTGAGAAGCGCAGAACATGATCATACATTTTCTCAGATACACTCTTCGATAGACATTTTGCAAAACATTACTCAAGAACTCGATCCTAATGACGTGTAATATTAAAGTTTCGCTTTGGCTATATAAACAATTTTGCATTCATCATGCAGTTTCCGCATGAATTTTCGAGACAATATTCTCATAAAGTTGTACTACTCAAGCATCGACGGCGTATCAACACTTTCCATTGAAGTAACGCTTGGCGCCGGTGAGTCAATCCTCAGATCCAACATGGAGAGATTTAGTGAAGTGGGCCATTAAATGCAATTTCGAGTAAAAACTCAACAACTCTATTCCTCGTTATATTTTAACAACGAGACAAGAATGCTTTTTATCCTGTCTTGTGAACCAAGAAATTCGATTAGTTGCGGTTTCCTGACATGCAGCATGTTTTTTATAATAACACAAATTGTTTCTCATCTATCCTAACTTTTTGTGATTTGATTCATCCATAGAGTATGTCAGATAGAGTAGCAAGAGTAAATATTTGAGCTTCAATTATCATACTGCCATGTTTAGATTGCCCAAAAATAATGAATCAGTCAGTGGAAATTCAAAATAATTCATCTAACTGAGGTTGGTCATAATTAGGTAAATTAAATCCCCAATGTGTAAGCAAGTTCGATTATATTAAATGAAGTCCAGCTGAGACCCAGCATCAAGTGAGAGATAAGCAAATTTTTTGCAGTTTTGAAGAAATTACCACGGAATTGACTGATCATGATAGCAATACACAAGGAATGATAGTATTTTACAAATCCTACATGACATGACAACCTTGGACAGGCTATGTTAGTTAATAGCAATTCGATGAACTTCTATTAGATACTTTAATGCTCATCTTTATTAATAAGAATATTTTCTTAAACGTGATCATATGTCAAACGACATTCCAATGAAAGAGCAAAATGCCATAATCAAAAACAATGATGATAATCAAATTTAATAGATGTAAATATGGTTCACATCACTATCCAAGAAATTGAACACAAATTTAGTGAATCAAAAAATCATGCCGATGAAAATTAAATAAAAACTTCAAATTTCAGCCAAGAACCACAATGGGATCTCAACTTTATCATGAAGACTCATGCAGTATTACAATGCATTTCATGAAATTTCCTTGATATAATTTTCGCTTAATTAAGATACCTGTTACTACGTTTTCATTCCTTTCGACATCCAATAAGCTTCATACTATACTTACACAGAGGTACCAAATTGCTGGCATATAAACACAGGAATAATTTGAAAAAATTAGTTTCTTAAAAATTGATCAAATATTTTCGGACCAATTCAAATCGGACTGGAATTGACTGGAGTAATCGCACAAAACTTCATGATGTGGTGGGATGAAAACTAATCCAGAAATTACCGGTAGATCAAGAGAATATACAATGTTTGTTAATGAAAAGATATGTTGATGACATAACGTTGATATTGTCCTACGAGAATAAAATAATAAATCATCAGCAAAATAATATTGAGGAAATAGAAAAGGACAAAAATATCATGAAAATTGTACAAGAAATTGGAAATGAGAGTCATCAATCCATTCAATTAGAAATTGATTTCCCTTCCAACCACATTGATATAAAATCAACAATTTTGGATTTGAAAGTATGGATAACTACAAATGAGAACAGTAAAGTAAAGAAGTTATTACATGAATTTTATATGAATAATATGAATTTTATTAAAAAGATAACTTCAAAAATGGCTATTCATGCAAGATAATCGCTGTCATGAAGTACAAAAAGAACTGTTCTAACACAGCAAATACTGAGAATTTTACCCAACTGCATTCAAGACTTACCATGGAATCAAACAGACAAATATTTAATCGAAATTATTTAACAGGACAACTAAAAAGAAAATTAGATACCTCCAGAATGCAAAATCGGAATATGTCATATACTGAAAAAAGACCTATAAAAATAAATAATAAAATAATAAAATCAAAAAAAAGTTCTAAGCTCGTTGGGATTTTTTCATATACTGAAAAGAGGTTTCAAAAATATCACGCAGTCGAAAATTTACGTAGTCTAAAAATATCAAAATTTCACTTAGTCTAAAAATTTCACGTAGTCGAAAATTTAAGTAGTCTAAAATTTTACAAAATTTATGTAGTCTTTTCACATAGTCTAAAAATATCAGAAGATTGTATTCAAAATATTTATTAAAAAATGGGAACCTCTAAAATGGAAGAAACCTCAAAAATGGAAGAAACTTCGAGAATATATCCTTCGTTAATAAATGAACGTAGTTCTACTTTAATGGACATTGAAAAGATGAACATTGAAAAACACAAAGATAGAGTGCGTTATATGAAAGTTAAGGAATCTCAATTATTATTAAGATTAGAACATCATGATAAATTAAGAAAAAGATGGACTAAAGTCAAGAATGTTTTTTAAGAGCGTTAATTTTTTTGTGTTAACCTGGCGCTCCTTTTGATATATTTAATTAGCTCTTATTTCAATTGCTTGCTTGCTGCTGTTTGCATGATGATCGCCCTCCACTTGGGCTGCTTCCTGAATTCATTGCTATTTGCAGTTGCTTCTCGCATCACCGCACATTGCATTTAAGCAGTTTAAATCCCAAGCTTAAATTATTATAGCCTTGCAAATGCCCATGTCTCCGTCCCGTCCCGCGAAATCGCAAAAAACCGCTTTTGAATCCAGAACTGCTCAGAAAATGACAGCGATTCATTGGTTTACTTGAACTCTATTGTTTTAGAAAGTTACAATTGTCACGTCAACGTTGTCATAGGGATTTCCTTGATTCTTATAAACTGTATCTCATTTAACAAATTGTTGAAAGTTGATAGAATTTTTTCATTTAAAATGAATGGAGAAAATCTGACTTAGATATCTCCCAGAGCTTTTAGTCTGACTGAGTTCTTTAAATTATATGGCAAACAAACAACTACGAATTTCGACCTAAAGAAAATTGCTAATAAATTAGGAATAAAAAATCTCCACGTGTCAATGAGAGTTGAATTGCAGTTGATTAAAAATAAACCGATTCCTTTGAACTTCATAACAAATCTCCATACATCAGAACAAAAAGCAGTACATTGGTCAGCAGGGCAGAAGAATACTAATGTAGAAAACTATTGGTTCGACTCAAACGGACTTCCCCCTACAAATAAAGTAAAAGAAAAGCTGGGAAATGGAATTTATAATACATTTCAAATTCAAAAACCAGGAACTACTTATTGTGGACAATTATGTCTTTATGTTTTATTCAAATTACAGGAAGGAGTACCATTTCCTAATATTATGTTAGAATTGAATGAGGGAATTTAATTCCCGAAACGTTAGTTCCAGTGACTAAAGTTCAGTCTTTTGTAATTCACTTTCATAAAATCTACCTTTTATTTCCTCATTATCTAAATCTTTTATTTCATAAGTAGTCGGATAAGTTTGATTTATTTTATAAACTTCAAATATTTCTTTAGTCCAATAACCAACAAATTCTTTTTCAAATTTATTCCTATACTTAAATATTCGTACCCTATCACCAATTTTAAATTTCACTTTCCGTTTTTGCAAATTAACATTATTCTCATTCACATTGGTATTTTCAAATATCTTCTTTTTTATCAAATCTGGATTTTCGGAGGCATTATTTGGAGTTTCTTCAATACTTGAATGAAATTTATTGTTATAATCATGAACAATTCCAGGTAATATTTTTAACCATTTCTGATTACCTTGTTCCGTAAATTTGTTAAATATTTTACTTTTAAACGTTCCATTAAACCTTTCTATTATTACGGCTTTTTCAGCATTTTCTGTGGAATAAACAGTTTCAAATAGCGGCTTAACATTTTTGTTATAAAACTGAGATCCTTTATCAACAAACAATTTTTTTGGCTTTCTATTACTTTATTTGAAAATTTCTTCAAACGCATATTTAACTGATAAACCACTTTTATTCTTTAATGGCTTCAACCAAGCGTATCTAGTATATAAATCTACAACGGTTAATGCGTATTTAAAATCAGACTCATTCGGCATATGAATAAGATCAGCACTCTAAATATCATCTTTATTAAATACTTTTACCTTCAATAGATATTTCGGCTTTCTGTATTCTTTATGAATTTCGGACGCGTAGGTTTCAGAGTTATCAGTTTTGTCTAAACCCTGACCGAACAATATTTTAGCCTGTAAAGCTTTTTTAACAAACATTCTTTCAATTTTGTCTCTAAATGTAGGATTTTGAATATTATCTAATTCTTCTATCACTTTCCTATCAGCTTCATGACGAGATTTTAGGTCATGATTTCGATAAGCTAAATCGTGTCTATTGGCTGCTGCATCAACTCTGTTTATTGGTTCTTCACCTGGTTTTGGATTATTATTCTCATCTAGTCTTATATTTAATCGAATTCCTGGACCGGTATATGAATGACCACGAAGATGTTTTTCTTTTGAATATTTACTCCAAATAAATCCTGGAAGATTTGATAATTTTTTTTGTATGTCACCTCCGGTGTGCAGCCGATGGCCAGAATGTACTTTTAAGAGATAATTCAATAAATCCAAATTGGCAATTTTTATTAATTCAATTAAATTTTCGGAATTTGTAGAATTTATGCAATTTGTAGAATACATTTTAAAGATAAAAAATATTTATAACATTATAACAATATATTTAAGACAATATATTTATCTAATCATACTAGGACTTAGATATATTCCAGAACCATCTTTAGCTTCTTTTATTTCTATTATATCATCAAAATTATGTAGAATGTTTTCGACAACTCGTTTTCCTTCATCAACTAGATTTAATTCACTAATAAAATTATCTACTACTCCTTCACCCCTAGCAACTTTCTCCAATTCTCTATTATGACGTTTTTGTTCTTCTAATGCTGCCTTTTCTGATTTATTTTTATTTTCCTGCTTGGACAATACCTACTGTCCCACCTGCAACACTTCCTGCAGCTGCCATACCTCCCATTATTAGAGGAATTAATGGAAGAATTCCACCATTCTTTTCTTCTTGTAATTTAATATTCTCTATCATTGGTTTACTTATGTAATCCTTTTTTTTGTCAATCGTAATAGTTTTAGGTGTATTTTTGTCAACAATGTTACGTAATTTAAGAGTTTTATTATTACTCTTCGTTTGCGAAATTTTTAATAAAAAAATTTTAATCAAAGAATTTTTTTAATCTATTCCAGTTAAGAAAAAATTTTAATAATTTATTCTAATTAACTTATCGACGAAGTCTTGGGCTTTAGCCTATCCTAACCATCTATCCATTAAGAATTTCAGTGGAATATTTTACATCTTCTAGCAGTAAAACATAAGCCATCAATGAAGTCGTGGAATCTTTCTTTTCAATATTAATTGCTACATCGCAACCATTTTTAACAATATCTTCAGATTGTTCACTTAAATCGAGACAGAAAATAGGATATAAATGTCTCTAATCTCCAGGAGTTAATTGTGGTTCAACTCCAAATTCTATACAAAGATTTCTATAGGCATCATATCCTTCCATAAATTGATTATTGGTATCATCGAATCTTAATGGATCAATAGGATATCGGGTTTGATTTAAAGCAACTTGTAAACTTCGAATTGTGTTAATATGGAAAAGATTGTTGTTCTTATCAAAACTTGGAGAATCATTTTTTTGAAAAGTTAGTAATAAATATCTTGGAGTATTCGAAGTTCTAGTAAAATGCCAATTAAATCTTTGTTCAGAAAAAGTTACAGAACTAGCAGTACGCTTTAGAAAATTTACTGGAATTGATTTGTTAGTAATTAATCTTTTTGCAATAGTTAATTCAACCTCTAAACTAGGAGTAATATGCTTTATTCACCATTCAAGTCTATCAATTTATAAAAATGCTTTTTTCCAGTCTTGCCATAAAAGATTAATTCATTATTTGCTGTGCGATGAATTATTAATTTTAATTGATATTTTTAATTAATTGATGTGATATTTTGTCATAATCTAAATATCCGAATAATGGAGACAATGACCAGTTTACTGTTTGTTTACTTTTCTTGTTAAAAACACGTCTTTCTTCATATGCAGTATTATTTGTTTTATTTAAATGATTTGCAATATTTTCTACATCTTTCGCAATTCCTGCCGCATCTGTTCCAGCGTGAGTTAAATTATCAACAATTATACCATCATTATTATCTGGAAACCAACCTTCGATTTCATGCTATTTATTATTTTCACCAATTGTTACAAATCGAAGTATTGTATCAACTACACCTGGAGAATCACTTATTGTTTCTATATTTTGAGTTGCAACATCTAAACGCATTTGTGTAAATAATCTTGGAAAGAAATTATTCTCTAATGCAATATTATCAGTATCTGGTAATGGTGTTGTAAAATTGGCATCACTATATAAAGAATATTCACAGTGCAAAAAGGAATCAGGTAAATATAAATAGTTTTGTTGACTATCAACTTCAAAGATTAAATCTCCTCCAGTATTTACTCTACCTGAAGATCCGGGATTCGTAGCAACTCTTATATAATCATTCTATCTTTGATTATAACTGACGAACGGAGGATCGTCTAATTTAAATTTACTCTCAATCAGGGAAGACATTTTTATAAAAAATAATTTGACTTTTTGTTTTTTCTCTAAAAAATAATTTCTTGGAATATATTTTAGAATTTGTAAAAAAAATATTTTCTGGGAATTGCTAAAATATTTTCTTATGTTTCCTTTTCGAATATATTTGAGAATTTTGTTAAACCATTACCTCTTATTTCTTCAATTGATTTCTTCGCCTGTTTACTCTCAGATGCTAGGTTTGCAATTTTGTTTTTTGATTTCTCTGAGAGACTTTTAACTTCTTGTAGTTCTTTGACATCATTCCTAAGTCTACGAATAGTTTCTAGTTGTTTTAATTCCTTTGAGACTTAACAGCATTTGATATTGCACTAGTTGTACCACCTATAGCAGCTGCTCCTCTTGCAGCAGATGTAATTAAATCTTTATTATTTTTAATAACATTAACGATGCTTCCTACATTATCACTGATGAAAGAAAATATTCTATCTCCTTCTTTTTGAATAGTTTCTACATTGTAATGATGGTAAAAAGATATCATAGATGGTTCATGTGCAATTTTTTGATTTGAAGCAAAATGTTTAGGATTGTGTTTATAAATTATAGGCATTCTTTGGGATTAAATTTGACTTTTGGGAAAAATATTTTAAAAAGAAAAAAATAATTTTAAAGGAAAATAAGTTTTTTATTTATTTCCGTTTGATTGATACTGAAATTAAATCGTTATTATTATTTGATATAATCTACCGGCATTTGAAAATATTCCATCTCCTTCTTCTTGGATTGATTTTACACTGTTATAATGGTAAACAGATTTCATAGAAGGTTCACTTGTAGTGTTTTGATTTGATGAAAAATGTCTAAGATTGTGTTTATAAATTACAGGCAGTTTTAGGTTTTAATTTTAATTTGTGATTAAGATTTACATTTGTTAATGGACAACAACCGCGTGATAACTTTATTAATTTGCTTTTGCACTTTCTCTATTGCGTTAAGCAGCATGTGGTGTATTTTAATTTCTTTTCCATTAACTTGCATTTTCTGCTGATTCATCTTTAAATCCGTTTTAAGAACATCTAACTGATTTTTAACAGCATCTAACTGTTCATTATTTCCTTTATAATTTTCCTTTAATTCTTTTTCTAAATTGATTTTAAGAGTTTTCATTTTATGAACTTTTTGATTAAGTGAGTTTACTTCATTTATTGTTCTATTCATCTTTTTCTTTTGTTGAGTATTTTTAGAACTTAATTCATCAACACTTTTTTGGAATGTAACTTGCAACTTATTTAAATTTTTAAAAAATTTTTAGGAGGTTTTTCTAGTTCATTTTCTAATTGTTCTTTCAATAGTTGTATCCAATATTTATTTTTAATTACTGCAGATTTTAATTTCATAGAAAGTAAAATTAAAATTTTTGATTGTTCTGAATTTTTTTTAAGTTTTGCTTTATTTACTACTAGCTCTTTATCCTTTTTATCAAGTTTTAATAATTTTTCGTTTAATGATCTGTCATTAAGTTTAAGCAACTTTAATTCATTCATCAGTGGAACCAAAACATCGTTTATATATTTTTCTTTTAAGTCATTGATTTGTGTATCAACATATTGTTTATTTGTTAACTCTGTATTTTGTTGTGGAAGAATAGAAAGATGCAATGGACCAGATAAAACGTCTCCAGTTTTCATGATATAATTTTCTATTTGTATTTCTGATTCACGATTATTCGGGATATATGCACCTCCACCAAAATTTGGTAACATCATTTTTTAACATCATTTTCAACAATAAAATAAAAATTATTTTTCTCACAAAAAAAATAAAATTATTTTTCTCGCATAAAAAAATAAAATTTTTTCTAATGAAAATAAAAAATGGAAATGATTCAAATTTGTCAAGTTTGTAATATGCGTTTTATAAATCAGGCGTTATTATATTCTCATATGAAAAACACAGAATGCGGTAAACATATGGGACAACAATTTCATCAAAATATTCAACCCAATGAAAATATTCTAGCCAATCAAAATATTCAACAATTACAGCATATGTTTATACCAAAAAAATTCATATCTAAAATTAAAACACAGATTTTTTCTTTAAAAAACAGTGGAAAATACCAAGTTTTTTTGTGTCTTATGTAAAAGACAGTTACAAACAAAAAGAAGTTATCAATCTCATTTAAAAAGTAAAATGCATTTACAAAATGTAGATCGAGCTGATGAAGGAAATATATCAAAATTAAATAATTACAAAAACTATCTAGAAACATTACCTACTGATATAAAAGTTAAAAAAATATTTGATGATTATTCACATTCGGAATATAAAAAGTTTTTAATAGTGAAGATTTTTTGGGGAAATCGAAGGTTCTAGTACTTCTCCCGAAACAGATATAAGATATTTATTCAATGAAACTGACGAAACCGACGAAGCTGTAACAGATATAAAATATTTATTTGATGAATCTGTTGAACATAATGAATCCGATGAAACTTTTTATGATGTATTAACAAACTTCTATAATATATTTAAGAAATTTTTCAAGTGTTATATGAATGTAGAAGTACTTTATACAAAAACTGGATCCGATGGAATGACTGAAGAGATAGTACAGGGACATTTTACACAAGCACAAGGAATACATAATGTAAATGATATACAACCCATATTTGAAACAATGATAAATAAATTAAAAGATGCTATAACTGAAGCTCAGTTGCGTGAATCTGGTTGGAGATTTATTGCAATACTATCTAAGAAAATAGTAATTGACAAATATAAAAATAATACTGGTGGTGGAACATACCCCTTCCTTTCAGTTCTCCACAAATAGGCAACATACAGAGTGAAGATGAATATTGTTTTCTGTGGAGTTTTATAGCACATTTACATCCTGCAAAGTATCACAAAGAAAGACTAAGTCATCATAATAAAGAAGAATATATAAATGAATTTGATCTCTCTGATGGTTTAGATGAATTTCCATATGATTATAATAGGTTAATAAAGTTTCATAAAAAGAATAAAAATTTAATAGAAGTAAATGTTTTTGAATTAAATGTGAAGTATGTTTCGATTGGTAATATTTCTTCCTTATATCCCGGAGATATTGAAGTTAATAACATTGTTTATATTAACTTAAAAGAATTTTATTTGAATAACAAAATTTATGCCAAACAGAAATAGTATACAATGAAAGAGGAAATTACATGCATCATAATATTATTTACAAAGGAAATGTAATATGTATTGAAAAATATGAAATTATAAAAATATTATCACCAATAATGATTAATCATAATAATTATAAAGGATGTCGATTTCCTGATAAATACGAAACCATGAGCTTTTGATATTAGATTATCAAAACCAGTTAAAGATGTTACAGCAACAATATAAAAAGCAATATCAACAAGAATATCAACAAGAGTTACACGTGTTACATAATCAATATCTACAAGAATATCAACAAGAAGTAACTACATTAGAATACAAATATATTTAAGACGAATGGAATCTTGAAGATAAAGAATATTTAAAATTATCATACATAGTCTACCAACAATGTAATTCTCAATTTAATGAATTAGAATGTCATCCAAGAAATCTAAAACAATATAAAGAAGATTGTCAACAAAAAAATCTACAAGAATATCATATGGGTAAACATATATTAAGTAAGGAATATCGTGAACAATATGAAGAACAATGTCGAAAACAATATGAAGAACAGTTTCAAAAACCTATCAAGAACAGTTGGAAATATTACAACAGGAATATCAACAAAAGCTAAAAATGCTAAAGCAGCAGGTAGTGCAACCAGCACAAGCGAATATGCTATATTATCAAGGTCATTACATATTGTGTAAAGATATTTCTATATTTACAAAAACTTCAAATAATGCTAATTTTCCCTGTCTTCAATAATTATGACGAGCTTTAGAACTAAAGAAGAAATGAATAGACATTTGGAGAATTGTCAACAAAATGAAGTAGTTAAAAATACTTTTACTAAAAAAGATTATTTAGTACATAATAAATGGTATTACAAAAATAAAGTACCCTTTATTATATATTGTGAATTTGAAGCATGTAATGTTAACATGACGCAAAGTTCTGGTAAGCATTTGCTTGAACAAAAACCATTATGTTGGGGAATGTACATTCATTCAAATTATCCTGAATTATTTAAATCAGAATATTATCAATACTATGGTGAAAATAGTTCAGAAATGTTTACAAAGAAAATAGAAGAATTACAAAAATATTTTTCACAATTGCGTAAAAACAAATAAACCAATGCTTCCATTAACGTATGATCAATTATTACAATTTGATAATGAAAAAATTGTTATTACTGTGGAAAAGAATTTACAACTTATAAAGTAAAAGATCATGATCATCTAAATGGATTATATAGAAGTGCAGCACATAATTCTTGTAATCTTAATGCTAATAAATTTAGATATAACTTTGTACCTTTACATTTTTACAGTGGTTCCAAATATGATTTCCATTTAATAATGAAAGATCTATTCTCATCTGAAAAATTACAACAACTAAGAACAAACGTACTATGTAAAACAGAAGAAGAATATTTTTCAATGCAGTTTGGTTGTATTAGAATATTGGATGCATTTAGATTTTCTAATCCTTATTCATTAGAGGTCATGGGAAAAACTTTGAAACCTGAACAATGTAAAATATTAAATAAATATGATTTAAAACCTTTAAAAGGTATTTTTCCCTACGAATATTTAACTGGAGATCTAAATAGAATAAATGAAATAATGCAAGAACATCAACTTTGTTCACGTGATAAATTTAAATCAACATTAAAACAATCATAACTATCTGAAGAAGATTATGCAGAAGCTGAAAAGAATTGGAGAGAGTTAAATTGTAGAACAATGTATGATTATACAATGAAATATCTTCAGATAGATGTATTAATCCTTGCTGATCTTTTTGAAAACTTTCGTAACATGTGTGTAGAATATTACGGAATAGATTCATGTTATTGTTATTCTACATCAGGATTAACATGGTTAGCAGGGTTGAAACATACAAATGAAACATTATGATTTTAATAGCTTATATTCTTCTTGCATGATACAAGAACTACCAACAGGTGAAATGGAATGGAGTACCATTCTTGAATACGAACCTACATTAGATGGTGAAAATAATTATGGTTATATATATGAAGTTGATTTAGCATACCCTGATTATATAAAAGGCGCAACAAAATATTATCCTTTCTGTCCCGAAAACAAAATTCCCAATATAGAAGATTTTTCAGATTATCAAAAATCTTTAATTCCTAAGAAATACAGGCCAACAAAAAACTTATGTTAACACAAAGTAATAAAGGAAAGTATGTTGTTGAAGGAAGAATGCTAGATTGGTATTTAGATCATGGAATGATTCTTTTTAAAATTCACCGGAAACTAGTGTATAGAAAATCTAGGTGGTTAAAAAATTATATAGAGTTCAATATTGAAAAACGCAAAATAGCTAAAAGAAATAAAGATGATTTTGGAAACGTGCTCTTCAAATTAATGAATAATGCATTTTATGGTAAGACTTTAGAAAATGTGTGTAATAGACAAAATATTGAAATAGTTTATGATAAAGATAGATATCAAAATTCAACTAGGAAACCTTCATATAAAAGAACTACTAGATTCACTGATGAACTATGTGCATTGCATCTAAGACGAAACATTATAAAACATGATAAGTTTAATTTTATAGGATTCACTATATTAGAATTAGCTAAACTATTTATGTATAGATTTATATATGATTATTTAGCACCTGCTTATGGCGAAAACTATAAATTACACTTCACAGATAATGATAGCGTTTTCTTAGAATTAACAATACCGTATAATTCTTCACTTGATGAAGAAATTAATGAAATAAAAGATATCATTCATTCTTCTGATTTATGTAAAGTAAAAGATGAACTAGAAGAAAATGAAGAGTACATAACAGATGCTGTATTTTTACAATCTAAGTGTTATTGTTATAACACAAATTCTAAAACATCTAAAACAAATTCAGCAACATCTAAAACATTAAAAGGAATTTCAAGGGCATCAGTGGCTAACCAAATAACATTTCAAGATTATAAGAATGCATTATTCAATAATGAAATAAAAACAGCATGTAATTATAGACTTAATTCAAAGAAACATAAAATGTATTTAAAAGAGGAACATAAATTAGCATTAGATCCATTTGATGATAAAAGAAAAAATTTGCCTGATGGAATAACTACTTTGTCTTTTAAATTTTCAAATTTTTAAATTTTTAAATTTCTTAATTTCTAAAGATTAAGAAAAATTTTAAGAAAAAAAATAAATTATTCGATCACTCCGCAAAAATGCTTTCTATATCTCTATCATGTATTTTTTTATCAATATTAATTGTAGTGAAGCCATAATCTTTTGACCAAGCATTGTTACACGAATGTTTAAATTCATCTTTATCTCTTATACATAAATCTCTTAAGAAATCACATAAATTTCTTGCATTTATTTCAAATAGTATAAATATATTGGCATTCTTTCTAGTAACACTTCCATCTAATGAATACATACTTTGTGTTAAATAAAAAACACTACAGTTGTTATGTCTACCTCTTGTGAAATAATTTCTCTGAACTGCCTGATTTCTATCATTAACACAATCATCAAAAATTACACAATGTTTCATTGTTTTATCTAGTTTACTAGGATCTTGCATATTACCACTATCATCTATTAATTGCATCTTTATGTGTTTATTTCTATTAGATTCTACTAACTGATTATTTTTTGCTGCTTCTTCACACCATGAACTTATTTCTTCTTCATATTCAGATTTTTCATATTCTTTGAATAATGAAGCAATTGCTGTTTTTGTAAGATTATTTTCAAATCCATATTTTAAAAATTGATAAACAGGTTGTTCTGCTGTTGTTGTATAAATTATAAGATTGTTATAATCCAAAAAATTTGGAGTCGTTAAAATTTTAAATAATAAATATGTTTTTCCACATCCTGATCTTCCACAAATAACTGACAAAACTTTATTAGATAAATTTGGATGATGATTAAATTTAAGTTTTTTATTTAGTGGTAATTTTGTAAAAATTTCTTCACTCATTTTTAATAAGAATTTTTTAAGAAAATTAAACTTCTCTAACCAAAAGATCTATCATAATCTCTTCACCTCCAAAATTTATTTCTTGTCCTTTCTCATCAGCAATTCCAATGTTAATGCTGTTAATAGTTTTTCTTGTAATAGGGAAATATATTAATGTTTGTTGAAATACATTTATTCTACAACCAATGGGCACAGTAAAAGCTGGAAAACTGAATATTAAATTTGACAATTTACCATTTATATATCCTCCTTCAATAATTCACAATGTACAGCAATTGAATTTATTTCAGTTATTTTAATAATCTTTTTATCTAAATGATAACCTTGTCTATAGATTTGTTTATTAAATCCTGATAGTTTTGACAATGATCTATCATGATTAAAATCAACTTGATGATTTTCGTCTAAAGTAAGAGAAAATTTATTAACTGCCGGTTTAACTGCAAAATGTAATTGTTTTTTATCTTTAAATGGCATACCTAAATGTCTTTTAATTTCATTTGATATTGATTCAACTTCGTAAGAACCAGGAAGAAAAGTTAGTATTTTCCACGCTTTACCTTTATCAGTAGAATATCTAAATTGATCATTCACATCTTTGATAACGTTTTGAATAGTGTTAAATGTGGAGAAACTAGTCAATGCAATTTGATAATTTTTATTTTGTTCTACATGTAGAATGGGTTCTAAATTACAAGTGTGTGATGAAGTAGTTGTTATAATTTTTAACGTCGTACTAAATTTTGATGAAGCCAAAATCTCTGTTAGATTTTCTGAATGATTATTAATTTTTCTAAATCTGCTGATGATAATTCTCTCGAAGACATTTTTACGAAACATTTTTATTAAATATTTTTTTATGAAATATTTTTTTTAAAAATTCAAGGAATAAAAATTTTAACTAATCTTTTATAGGTCTTCTCATTTATAATATCCTTTTCTAATAATCTTTTTAAGATTGCATGTATTTTGTTAAAACTAAAGTCATGTCCTTCTTTTGTTGCAGATAATAAAATCTCTTATCTATTTATTAATTCTAGTGGGTCATCTGGTAAAAATACAGTTGTTTCTGTTTGTAATCCTGTTCCTACTTTACTACCAGCTGATAATAAATCGTAATAATAACTAAGAGTTTTTAGCAAACTTTATCTAACATAATTTTATATTTTATTAGACTACGTAAATTTTAGACTGGTAATCAATATCTAAATCTAACAAATCTTAAAAGGAAGGAATAAGTTTTTTAAAATTAAACCTCTTATAGAATAATTTCTTCACCACAAGCACCAATCTAGATAGTTATTTGTTTTGTTTAAATGAAGTAGAATGTGAATGAAGTAAAGTGTTAGGATTGTTTAGATTTTTTTTTTTTTATTGATTTTGTTTCATTCTATTAATATAGTTTTATGATTGTTCAGTTTGGATCAGTTATGTCCAATTGTAGTTGTACGCATGTGTCTAGGCACGTTAGATCAGTTTCTTTTTTTAAATGGTTTTATGGTTCAATAGTTTTTTCAAAATCAGTTTTTGCTTGCTAGGTTTGTAACATTTTTTCTAACATATCAGATTGAATACCAGCTTTTGTCATTCTATGCTGAGTATGATTTTCTTTCATAATATTTTTTTGCTTTATCAACTCATCTGATTGTTGGATTCTTTTTTCACTACAAGCTTTAATTTTCTCCTTTTTAAAAATATAATATTTGAATTTTGTGGTAACATTGGAATACAACAAAAACATTTTACTGAACAAAATTTTTTTTATTGCTTTGTTGACTAAATTTTTCTCGTCTAAAATTTTTTCGTCTTAAGTTTTGTTTAATAAAGTTTTTAGTTCTTCTAAAAAATTTATCATTTTCTTCATTAGAAATTTTACCATCCTGTTTGTGTCATTAACTAACTGTCTCTAATTGAATTTGATTTTTTATCAGCTTCATTAGCTATTTGAAAATTTTTCAACTACGTAATTTTTCACAGACTCTTTGAAAGTAATAATGTAATTTATTATTATTAGACTTCTTTAATACGTAAAATTTTTTAAACTACGTGAATTTTTTAGACGAAGGAAATATTTTAGAAGTTTCTTCCATTTTTGAGTTTCCATTTTTTTAATGAATATTTTGAATACAATTTTCTGATATTTTTAGACTACGTGAAATTTTCAGACTACGTAAATTTTCGACTACGTGAAATTTTTAGATTACGTAAATTTTCGACTACGTGAAATTTTTAAACTACGTGAAATTTTTAGACTAACTGAAATTTTTAGACTACCTAAATTTTAGACTACGTGAAATTTTGATATTTTTTGGACTACATAAATTTTTGACTACTTGAAATTTTCAGACTACGTAAATTTTCGACTACATGAAATTTTTGAAACCTCTTTTCAGTATATGAAAAAATCCCAACGAGCTTAGAACTTTTTTTTTAATTTATCCTTAATATTATTTTTATTTATAAAACTCTTTTTCAGTGTATGAAGTATTCCCATACTCATCCCCAGTATATGAAAAAATCACAACGATCTTACAACTTTTCTTTGATTTTATTATTTTATTTCTTATTTTTATAGGTCTTTTTTCAGTATATGAAATATTCCGTTTTTGCATTCTGGAGGTATCTTATTTTTTTAGTTGTCTTGAACCGGTCATATATACATTACTGAGTGCAATATCCTGGTAATGATCAGAAATTCAGAACACAAATTACAAAGTCAGCATTAAATGCCTACAACAAAATAAAAGAAGATGACAGAAACAAATACAAACCAATGTACAGACCAAGAGAATGGCAGCAAACTGATAGAAGAAGAGTGAAGCAAAAGAAAAAGAAAACGTGGTGCAAGAAAAATAATGACGAAAGTGTGTTATTCATTCAATGAATTCCAAATTCGATATTGAAGAAAGAGTTGGAAGTAGAAATATAGAAAAATGGATTAAAAATTAGGAACTGCAAAAGATGCCACAAAATCAAAATTACAAAGGTCAAATCGGTTCGAGAAAATAAAATGTATTGACGAATGCCTAGTAGCGGCAGAGGAAAATGTGATGCACAAGGAATAACGTACGAAATTGAATGTGAAGGATGCAAAGGGATGCAAATATCAGAGAAACAGCAAGAAATGCGAAAATCAGAGGAAAGGAACATATGAAGCAATTGAAAGAAAAGAAGGATGCATCAAGTCTATGGAGACATTGTAAAAGAATAACATAACAACATAGAACAAGAATTCTTAATGAGTGTAACAAGTGTACATCTTCACAATGCAATGGAACGTCAAATAACGGAATCAGTCAACATCAAAGCGGTTTACAACAGAAAAGGATCGTCATCAACGATAAAACACCTGCCACCGATAACAATACAGAAAACTGGAGAGATATAGAATGATAATGGACTGTGAGCTATGAGACTATCGAATAATGAACTGTGGAACTGCGACAATCAAGGAACTGTGGTATATGCACATATTTGTTAGATATTGATAATGACAGTGATAATTTGTAATTCAGTGTAGAGATTTCAAATAATGTGGCATTTGATTTCCATAAATTTTTGGTTTAGGATTTCTTTCTATTGCAATTGAAAAGGCCAGATCGGCGAAATATATTTCGCCCTGTGAGGCTCTTCGTCCATCCTTTATGTCTTATCTTACTTATTGTAGTTCAACTTCTTCTATTTTGTCAATTTTGTCAATGCCTTTATCTTGTTGCTTGCTTGTGATCTACTTACTTTTCTATTTTGTGTCTTCCATGTGAAATATATTTTGACAGATTGCATTCATTTTTGTGCGTAGAAAGACTGAAAAATAATATTATTTCAATAATTTCAACTTATAAACAAAAAACAATTTTGGACCGCATGAACGAAATCTACGCAAAAAACTAAATCTTTTGATATAAAACTTTCACTGCATGCAGGCATTTTTTGAATCGATATTCTACCTACTATATACTTACTCTGTGAATTCATCAGCTCATCATTTGGCCTGATGACATGCGTCTCCCAATGAGGCAAATGGTCTGAATAGAAAGAGCAGTCGTAAATTACTGTCGTATATTTACTTTTGTGGAAACACGGCAACTGTTCAAGTTTAAAGTTTAATTGGAAATCGGCGCAAGTCTCATTTTATGAATGCACTTCGCCAGGAACCAACTGATATACGGGTAATAACTCAACTTCCGGGTTGCTTAGTTGAATTGCTCATCATTAAAGTCTGGATCTTAAGAGAAAATGCTATAAGCGCCTTTTTTGACTTCTTAGGATTTTTGTGAAAAGCGCCTGTTTCTCCATATAATGTGTTTGATACCTTTGCCTGATTTTTTGAAAACTTAATATTACTTAAGATTCCACTCCAAAGGTGGTACATTTCTAATCATTTCACAAAAGCATAAACAAACATTTCGGCGGATTAGGGAATACTTTTGTCGATTAACCATGCTACTAAAATATTCGGAAGTTGTTGCTAGCTAACCTTGAAACATTGTGCTGTGTAGTTTACCGACCGATGGCAAAGCAGAAATGCAGTGAAAACTCGAGACTGCACATATAATAGAGCAATTAGAATTCTCCGATCATCTGCGCTAGCACGGGCCTTGAGGTGCACTCCTTGAAGCACTGAAGTCGTTTGATGTCACCATATAGGAAATATCTAAAGCTTCCGACGGGGTAAATGGAAATTCTGTTCAGCAGAAATGCGATTGAGTAATTTCCCCCAATCAAGATATCTTTTTTAATCATTGTTTGCAATAATAAGTTTCAAATATGAGTTGTTCAAGTCACAGTTAGGTTGCCAATGCTAAATATTTTTACTTGTATGAGAACCTTTGACTTGCAATGAGTTGCTTTAAATAGACGTCAATTAAGAAGCCAAAATGAGCAAAATTTTGGTCAATATATTTTTTGCCAACATTGCGAATTTTGCATCTCATATCTTAATTTTTTGATCTAATCCTCTAATTTTTGGGATGATATGCAGCATACTGCCTCAAGAAGACAAGTCGGAAAATGAACCAGCTCTGTAAGATGATCATTTTTTCTGAGTCCCGATCATTTCTGCATATATATATATTTGCATGACTTCGAAGAAGTGAATCACTTCTCTTAGCGAACCAGCTCTCAATAGCCTACACGAAGATTATTTCGGTGATTGTTTGCTTTTAAAATGTCGGAGAACTGGATGATTTCTTTCAGTAATTCCTTTGCTATCGGATTCAACAAAGAAGAGCAAAAATCGATACCTGAGACTAAAATGTGACTAAAACTTTTATTTCATAATTATATGGATAAAACGTTGGGGAGTTTCATGGAGGCTAATGCCAACTGGCTTTCTGGCACGAAGAGTGAGCAATATTCGTTTCGTGGCGAGTTCGTATCAGGGAATTTACAATACACATGTAAGCCTTTCTCTCGAACTGACGTTGATAAACAAGATACATTGTTTCCCTACTAGAAGTAAAGCATCAAAAATTATTCAAACATACGCTTGAACTTGACAGATAAACCAACACTTTGAGATAAACAATATTGAATTCAAAAAATGCAGTCAGTTCACTCTGTCAATTTACAATGTAAAATCAGCGGTAGACAGATGGTGTTTAAATCACTCATCAGACATAGTCGAAGCTAATGGATGCATCTAAAAGTCGGACGTCAATTTACAGTATTGTTAATATCAATCAAATTTGGCACTCACTAAAATTCAATTTTTGAGATGACAATCATAAATGACTAATTAAGTTAACTAGTTAACAATCATAATTAAGTTAATAATTACCGACGCCAATTTGGGTGTCAAATAATAAAATTGCCTGGTAGTTAACTTTCCTCATGCTTGATCGCTCATTGTTAGCATGTGAATTGTAAGATTCTAATAATTACTCCAACTTTGAATGTCCTAATTATCTATCAGTCTTAATTAAAATTTTGCAACATCACTAACTGATCACACACAATGCAAAATAATTTGAATGAAACGTTAATTGACTCCATCGAATTAGGTGCGTCACTGAAAGCATGGTTGATAACTAAAGTATTTTGATGTGGCTCGTATAACTGAGATTTTTGCCTTTGTTGCACAGAAGGCAAAAATGGAATTTTGACAAATTTGATTAATGAAATAAAAGGTAGATTAGATAAGACATCATTCATTCAAAAATCAATAATTGATTCAATTATTGTATTTCCCTATGTATAAGTCCGTTCTGTTTCATTGACATGTAAACTACATTAGAGCCAGGGATGCGGAGTCCTATCATTTTGATAGGACTCCGACTCCGACTCCGACTCCGGGTGACAAGCATATGAAGCCTAGTTTTTTAAATAAACTGGCAACCTACATCATAGATTACGATAGGCTTACCTGAACCTATTTTTAGTGATCATTGTTGCATCAATTATCAATCATTTTCGATGAAAGTTTATCAAATGTCGCTTTACGTTGGATGCACACGACTCGGCTCCTCCTATCTTGTTGATGTGTGCTTCACACGGTTTTTCTCCAGTCTCTACCAGGCAGGAAAATCCCTCATCCTTCTCCAAAAAATAGGAATTCACTTTCGATTTTAATGTGCACTTTAGAGGAGCCATTGCACACGATTAGCGTGAGGGTCAGAAGCAGGGTTGGCCGGTAAAAACCACCCTGATTTTTACCACCTGGTAAAAACCGGTAAAAACCTGGTAAAAACCACAACCTTTTGTAACCATTTTTCGGCTACAACTGGCAAAAACTATTTTTTTCCAGCATTACTACTTAACTTTTCTGGGTACATACAATATAAGGGATCATCGTCACTCCAAACTATCGATGTCCGCGGCGGTCGTGTTCTGGTGTACCTGATGTGAAAGTTAGATTATCCAGTTTTATGGTAGCTTAGTGAGACTGTTTGGTGATAAAACTTACATCATTGGATTCGTTGCTACCTCAAGATCACCAATTGCCTATTGCCTTCGCATTTTGTGCTCGATCTCATTCATTCTTTGGGATTATTTCTCATTTGTGTCCATTTTGGCTAAAGACCGTTCAGTCCGTCGAGGCTTGTTACTTCGTTCCTTCGTGACAACACGCACATTCAGTAATAGATACTACGCAGTCTTTTTAGCATTTCTCGACTTATCTACATCATTCAACCTTAATTGCTGTCAAGCTTGTTTGGTCAATCAGCTTCGGTGTCCGATCTGGAAGCCTGAGGTACCTGGCTCAATTCCGTCTTAATTTTTTCAGATTGAATAACGGCATGCCTTCACGAGATGACCAGCATGTACGAAAGTCGGTGCGAAATACACGGGCGAATTCCAATTGTGAATTTGTAACGATTGAAGACATCCGGTCTCTAATGAACGACCATAAGAGGGAAATAAATTCTTGCCTGTCATCCAAAGTAGACGAACTTAACGCGACGGTCAGCAAACTGGTTGCAAAAATTGATGAACTAGAGATCAAAGTGTCATACATAAACGACAAACAACAGGATCAATAACGTGAAATCGATTAACTACACGACATTGCTGCCTTGTTTTCAGACCTTGAATCGTTGGTACGGGAGTGTGGATCGCCTCAATCGCAAAAATAACATAATTGTCTTTGGGCTGCTAGAGAAATCCTCCGGTTCAATAGATCAAAAGAAAGAGCACGACCGACTGCAACTAAAGCGTATAGTCAACTTTCTTGGTGTCTCGGATGTTGATATTTGTCAGTGCAATCGAATAGGTAGACCTCGTAAGGATGGAAATCGCTTACTTCGAATTCAAGTGAACGATATTGACTCCAAAAAAGAACTGCTCCAGAGGGCAAAATCTTTAAAGAATTCGGAATTTTCTTCTGTTTTCTTGAAACATGACCTAACCCCCATGCAACAGGATAAGGAAAGGAATTTGAGGAGGGAACTGGAGATGCGTCGAAAGAACGGTGAAGATGTGGTATGTTTCGTTGTCAAGTGAGATCTAAGAGTGAATTGAACCATTTCCATCAGTGATTTTACCGACTTTGCATCCTCACTTACCTTCATTTATGTCCACTAATGTTAATTGTGCTTTCCCTAAGCTTGATGAAATTCACGCTAGCATTTCTAGTAAAGAACTTGACATTTTTGCAGCTACGGAATCATGGCTTGACTCAGATATTGATGACATCACTATCGGTTTGAATAATTACAGAGTTTTTCGAGATGACCGTTCGGATGGACGAATGGGTGGCGGCGTAGTACTTTGGATTAAAGATTCCCTTCAACCTGACCGTTGGGATGTTATTGGTTATGATTATGGCTCAAACAGTATCTGGGTCGTTTTTCACAAACTCAAATTATGCTTTGTGTGCATTTATCTACCTCCATCCTGCGTTATCAGGTCTACGTCCGATTTGCAATCATCTATATCGGATAATGTCGATAATGTTCTGTTTCATCATCCGGAATATAACATTCTCATTACTGGTGACTTTAATCGTCTAGACACATCTCACTTACTGAGTTCGTTTGACTTATGCAACGTAGTGAAAAGTCCTACTAGACTTAACGGTATCTTAGATCTAGTGCTTTTGTCTTCCTCTATATCCCCACAATATAAAGTCGAAATCGGTCCTCCTATATCAACCAGCGACCATCAAACGATTTTATGTACTCCAAATAACTGCATTTTGCCTCCAAATAGTAAAGTTTGTTGTACGTACGATTTCAGATCATCGAATGTCGACGCTTTTCTTCGTCTGTTGGGTAGTTGTAACTTCAAGCACCTTTATGACATGCGTGTTCCTCTCGAAGAGAAGTGTTCATTTCTTAACGATCCAATGGTGTTTTGCCAAAACCATACCTTCAACTACCGTAATAATGAGTTCCAAAGACAAGCCCTACATAACTCCCCTGATAAAACCATTGATAAACTCAAGATGGGAGGCTTACCGCAACCGAAATTTTCATATTTGCAAGCATTTGAGTTGCAAGATTAAATCCTTAATTGCAACTGAGAAATGGAGGTGGGATCTTCCTTCTCTGTAATGGATCCCATTTTGAGCCAATTCTCATCAAACATTGATGCAGCTGAGTTCATTAACTCTCTTCTACAGGCTTCTCAAACTCAATGTTCGAGCACATCAGGCAAGACTACGATGATGATTGGGCTCCGCTTGTTAATCAGGAAGATGTGGAGAAACAACTTTCATATCTGAAATCGAACAAAGCCTCGGGCTGCGATAATATCCCATCCGTAATTTATAAAGAAGCTGCACTAATTATAAGTGCACCGCTGACCCACATTATTAATGTCTCCATTCTTACCCGTCGGTTTCCATCCTGTTGGAAACATGGCGTTATCAGGCCTATTCCGAAGTCCTTACCTGCAACCTTGGATGAATTGAGACCAATTTCTCTGTTGCCCGTACCTTCCAAAATCTGTGAACGGTTGATTTTGAACTCTGTTATTCCTATGTTCCACCAGTCCTTCGGCAAATATCAATTCGGCGGTTTGACCAACTCCTCGACTACGGCTGCATTGATATGTCTACACGAGAAAATCACATATGCCCTTAATCAAAAGACTACTTTGCGAACCGCAGTGTTTGCATATGACTTTAGTAAGGCATTTGATAAGCTTTCTCATAATGTGATAATCAATAGTTTGCAGGAAAATCATTTTCCGAAGGGGTTTATCAAATGGTTAACTGATTATCTCTCCCATAGAACTCAATCAGTTAAAATTTGTAACACCATCAGTGACTTCCTTCCCGTAACAGCGGTATTCCTCAAGGATCAATATTAGGGCCTTTCCTATTTAATGCCGTGGTTGGTTCTCTTGTTCCTACACATTCAACAAGTACCATTGTAAAATACGTCGATGATTGCACATTTGTGATACCGATCTACCCTCACGCCATAACCGCACCTTATGACGAGCACACAGGGATGATTTCGTGGTCTAGTTCCATTGGCCTTCCGCTCAACTTCCGGAAGTGCAAACTTCTTTGGATCCCTAAATCGTCTCAATGCGTCTGTCCTGAGATTTCTGGTATACTTCCTGTACAAACGATAAAAATTCTGGGAGTGACTTTCTCTTCAGATCTAAAATGGGATTCTCACTTCGATATTGTCAACAGAGTTGCGTCACAGCGACTGTATGCCTTGAGGATTCTACGTCCTGTGCTCGGTTCGATGGATTTAAAAACGTGTATACTGTTGTTTGATCCTCTCTACTATTGAGTTCTGTTCTCCTTTGTTCGTATCATTATCTTCTCGTAACAAGAATTTGCTGAACAAGATACAACGTCGTGCTCATCGAATTGTGTGTAGTCAAGAGTGCAATTGTACTTTCTTTCCGGACTGATATTCCCGTCGATTAAATAGTGCTGTTCGACTTTTGCACAAGATCTCTACAAATCCTGACCATCCTCTGCATCGATTGTGTCCGGTCACATCTGCTCATTCTGGTAGATTTCTTCAACCCGTCTCTCGAACCACACGCCGGCTTAATTCCTTTTTTCCGTATACAGTTGCTATTTCTAACAATTCTAATACATGGTAGAATTACTTTCTTATAATGTCATTTCTATAATCGATTCTGGATTAACGATAAAGATTAAATTCTAATGGCTGTGCTTCCTGTTAGTTCATTTCTGCTGATGTTGCTCTTGTACGTTCATGTACAGAAATTTTATCGTGAAGTATTGTGTACATTATGACTCCCAATGTCTTTTGAAAATATACATTTACTTACTTACTTACTTACTTATATAAGGGATCATCGTCACTCCTTACTTTATTGATGAACGTTAGTCGCAATAAGTTCACTTTACTTTTTCATCATTCGATAAACATTTATGCCTGTATTTTCACAATTAAAACTTATCAATATCGCATTTCAATCAAGAATATGTTCCAAGTATAGTTGTAAGAATATGAATTATTATAAAAAATATTGTTATAAAGCTGTTGTGCATTATTCTTCTAAGTGTGCACGCATTTTGTTGCTTTACGAATTTCATTCATTGTATGATGCAACAGACGTCCACGCTGGAAGGAAATCACTTGGCTCTATATAAAAGATCGAAAACAGGCATTCCATGAAGCTAGAAGGGTAGGAAAATGTAGAAATCTGGCCTCGGATTTCTGCGATTAACCTCCCTGCTGATCTCATAGAATAGCTTGTCTTCTAAATCTGTGGCAAATGTCCCATACCCATTGTGATAACACGAATATTACTATGAAATTTATCCTGCACTCCCAGAAGGACTAGATTAAAAATTTTGCCTTTCAACATTTTTCATGTCATGGTAATTTACCCTCACATATTCAGAGGATGAGGTTATGCTAAATGAAGTTAAAACCTAGAGTGAAGTTTTGATTTGAGCTCAAAATATGGAAATTTCAAGAACTTTAAACCAGGGTTGGTTTTTTGCCGGCTAAAACTGGTTTTTGCCACTAAGTGGTAAAAACCAGGTAAAAACCGACAAAAACTGGTTAAACTGGTAAAAACCGGCTAGAACTAAAATTCCGAAAAATCAGTCTATTTCTTCACGAAATGATCGACAGCAAGTTGGGGTTTAAGTATTACGGTGCATGCGGGTTTGCAGTTTGCAACTCTTATCTTCCAAAACATGACATTCATTCTGTGATGGAACCACATGATATATTTTTATAACGAACGACAAACGATGTTGCCTTTCTTTACGATTGCTCTGCCCTTTTATTGTAATTTAAGAACAAATGTAGACTTCAGCACCATTTTGGCTCTTTGGTTCATGTAACAGAAGTTGTTAGATACTCGCAGAATTATCATCAAATGAATGAAAGAATGAAAATAAATATATGAATATAACTGGTTTATACATAGAACTAAATTAAGCAAACCACTTTCTTCATGTGGACGAGCTTCAATAATCCTACTGTCATTCTTCTGTGTTGAGTGTTCAGCAAGAATGTAGAGTGTATTTTAATAGTAGCCTAGGTCTCATCAGATCTAGATTCGAACCCAGGTCTCATGAACGCAGAGAAAACACTCTATCAAAAAGTCTCCGCGCCGGAAAATCTCACCCCCCAAATCAAGCAATGTGCAACAGTCACTTAGAATGCATGTCTACTTTTTTTAGAAATATGCAAAATGTACTAATGCTTGTGTCTGTAGCAGGAAATTATGATTTGTAAGAACAAATAATAATTAAATAACGCAGTTCTCATCAGCAATCTTGATAAAGTGAGGTATAGTGTATGTCTGAACAGCTTCAGTTATAATCTCGACAAAAAAGCATTTCTATTGACAAGTTATTTCTGTGAAAGTTGACATCAAGACAGTGACAGCTATGCACGAGGATAAATAATTTGTTTGTATTATATTTCGGGTCTAGTTATAGGCCGGAGTCCGGAGTCTAGACACCATCTACAACGGAAATCAAGGGATGACGTTTCAATAGGAAAGTGGTTGCTCCAGACCAGACATAAATCGCTGAACGCATCTCTGTAGTTCTAGAATCGTTACCGAATTGATGAAGATTAAATTAATGCTCCTCTACAGCCCATTGGAAGTAAACTAGCGCTGGATATTCGAGAATTTTGAAAGAAGCTACATGATTTAGTGGTGATCATGTTCAATTTGGCCGTCAAGGAGTTGCTTGCAGGATTGTCGCCGGTGAGAAATTGGTCAGCCGGTTCAACCGGTCGACTGGTTCGTGGGAGACAAGTAGTCAATTCACTGGTCGGCCGGTCAAGAAATTTGATCATCGGTCGAGTCCGGGTCCGGCAGATTATGGCAGGTCATCCGACTCTGTCGTTTAATTAGGCGAGAAGTCGATCCATGTTCTCTCTGAAGTAAACATCGAATAGGGAATCATTTTTGGCAGAATTACCGCTTAAGACAATCCATTATGCCTTCTTGAATGATGCACGCCTTTAGTTATCCGCTAGAAGTGCATGATTAAAGTCGTAGGAGCCAGTTATATCATCAGATAGACCGTTATGAAAAGAAATTATTTCTTATATGAACTAAACTTCGCATGCCAGCGGCATGGTTTTTCACAGCTACTATGTTACCGATGAACGCTGCTCCTGTGACTCCCTGTAAGAAGTTGTGCAAAACTCAATGCTCTTTCACATTAACATCAGGAAAATATCAAACTTTTTAATGTACAATTCCATGAATAATGGCGTCAAGTGAAAAACAGTATGAAAATATGTGTGAGCGTGTGGACTGAGAAATTAAATTATGAATATTCATAACATCAAAATTATGAATATTCCTTGGAGCAAAGCAAGTCAAGCGTTACAATATATTGCGCAATATCGGATCAAAGTACAAAGTAGCTAACAAAAAGGGAAGAATTCCTTTGCAACCGACTTTCTTAATGAAATGCTCGTATCAGATATTGATGCGTGCGGGGGACGGGGTTGTCTTGAGTGACGCCTGAAAATGATGCAGACATATAAATGTATTTCTAATGTATCAGAAAAGCAATTCTGACAATCAGGAGACCTTAAATGTAGCTTCACTTCAGTCAGTGCACCAAGATGAATAGGTAATAGACTAGGTACGCAAGTGCAAATCAAGACAGAGTGAAATTAGTGTCAAAACTTTTAGTTCCCATTCAATTAAGGCTAGCATCTCTTTATATGTATTTTCTATCATTTCAAAAGAAAATAAGAGTATCTTCCTGCTTTGCGCAAAATGGATGAGGAAGCGAAATCTGCTTGGCACTCATTTTCTTTAAATTGAACTACTTTTCAAGATATCAATATCTCTTCATTAACTTCTTTTGCTGCTGCGTTCATTAACATTATTTGAAAATTTTTATACTGAATCTTTGCACTTTTTTGATAATACAGTCACGCAACGCCGTTTGCTAATGACAGCGACAGGATGTACATGAGGATCTCTTTATTTTTTTTAACCCTTCCCATATAGGAGTATGTTCACCTATAGAGGATGCTTTAAAGGGATACTTGAAAATTAAAATCGATCTTTTAGGGATATTATGTGAACAAAATGTCTTGAAAAGCATTCAATCTATCTGATGAGTTATGGTGATACTGCGTCCTCAACTATTAGCAGGAAAGTTTTCCTGTTGTGAAATATGTTGGTAGATTTTTCTCAAACTGTGTACCTGTATAGTATCCACAAGGCATCGAGTGTCACCGTCTGAAACTTCAAATTAGATAAGCTCATTTCTGGTGCTTAAATCCTGTTCGGGGAGAAAGCTCCGATTCCGGCTCGGTTCCAGTAACTAATGCTTTTACATGTCTACTTAAAGTCTCCCTATTTTCTAAGATGCAGACATAAAAATCAGTATGTCCTCGATAAAAAGCTCATTATTCATTATATAAAATCTAAAAGTGCTAATAAAATTAAAGAGAAAGTACATATGAAGCTTGTGCTACTGGAACATGGATTTTTCGATTTATCTTGTGATATTCAGACATTGCCTCTCTTTAAAGCAGGGATGTGAAACCTCCTTCAGCCACTCTGACGCGGCTCACGACTCCTCTTCGAAGTTGTCTTTATTTGTGACCCCACAAGGTCTACAGTAGTCTTTACACTTCCCATTGAAAGCATGTTGTCATGTATTTTGGTCAGGTAAGATAACATAAAAAATGCAAAATTTTAAATCAAATCTAAAGTCTCTATTTCAGCTATGATCAACAAATATCAGCACCGACAGCAACATAAATCTTCAAGTCAATGTTTTATGCTCTATCTCATCTGGCCAAAAACTACTGCAGAATAGCTTTCAACAATGGAGAGGAAAATTATATTGAAAGGGGAAGCTGAAATTCTTAAGCATACCGGTCAATAAACTTTTGAAATGCACTACTCTGAATATAGTCAAAAGTCATCAATAATTGGCATGTTTAGTTGGTGTAAGTTGTGCTGTCTTATTCATCTGAAGCAGCCTTTGTTTTAATTGACTATATATTTGTTGGCAAGCCTGAAGGCGGATTTCGGAACGTGCTCAGCTGTGTGTTCGCTTTATCTTCTGTAGACATCGTGCTCTATAGATATCCGATAGATCCACTCTTGTGCGGCTCTTGGATTTCTTGGTAGGTCTCAGATATCGCCTGGTGATATTTAGCAAGATATTGTACATACGTGTACAATGGTACGTGTTAATGGTACTTGCATTGACATGATGTTAGATTGCCCTGAATGCGTTGCTTGGTGACTTGATAGTTTTGAATGCTCATTTTAATTTCGATTTTAATGTTGTGTGAAGAGGACGTATTGTAAGTAGACGATTTTGTAGAAATATAATTTGATAGAAGGAATAAGACCATTTTATAGTTGGTGCCATGAATTTCAGAGGAGAGATAATGAAGTAAGTCGATTGTAGCTATCAAAGCAAAGTGGCAAGTTTATGAGCATTAATAAACGGATTTCGCATATAAAGGATTTTATTGAATTAGGGCACCTCGCAACTACGAGCATGCTTGTAAATTGCACACGCTTACGTCCACGAAAAGGTTTTTATTTTCAAATTGATTACCAGACCAAAAAGTCATATTAATGAACTGTCGCGCTATCATAGAGTTAAAAAGATTTTGAAACAGTCATTCATGATGGAAGTTCTTTCTGCATAATTCAGCAGCAAATAAAGTTCATCGCTTAAAAAATTTCTGAAGAAATGTGAGGAATTTAACATCTGCTGACTTGACTCAAATTCATAATATTCTTCCCTCAGAGAAGGAAGATAGTACATACCGGGGATCCAACGATGCACTACAATGTAGTGCCATTCACCTTTATTTCCTTCATTTCCAACACTGAAGTTTCGCATGTTCGAAGGATAGAGGTCATTTTTGTCATCTTTATGTCATTCTGATTAACACTTCGTATAGCCCTCTTTTATTTCATATCAGTAAATTGAATAAACAAGGAGAAATCATAACAGCCTGGATTTATTGATGCAGTTTCTTATTGAATTCTTGCTATGTTACTCACCACTAAATGTGCAAAGTACAGCTATATCCCAACAATAGCATCCATAATAATAATAATAATAATAATAAGCGCATATTTGTGGTAGTGAAAATCGATAACGGCATTTTTTTACTCAGAATTAACTCCATAAGAGAACAATAAAAAGCAAAACATCAAAAGAGAAAAAGCAAGAGCTAAGCTAAGGATTACTTATGTCCGGAATTCATTGAGTTGTATAGTACACAAGCACAGTAAAAAAGAAACGAGCGAGACGCTGAGTTCTGTGAATTGGAAGGAGACTCAGAGAGGGTCGGCAAAAATTGTGTAAGATATGAGACTAAGACATGGTTTTCCTAAGCATACGGATAGATAGAGTATTTTTCCAGTAAAGATGGTAAGCAGTTGTTTGTACAATTTTTGCCACACATGACTCGATGGAAACGGTTTTGAACTATATCAAGTCGGCTAGAGTCGGTGATTGAAATACCTAGGAAAAGAGGCGCACAATATTCAATTACAGTTCTTGCCAAAGAATTGTAGCAAATTAATAGTTCAGCCTTTGACAAAGATTCCTTCAAAATCCGAAAAGCGTATAAACGACGTGCAGCAAGGCTAGCTAGCTTATCGACATGACTGGACAACGAAAATGCCGAATTTATTGTAATTCCTATTATTCAAAGGGAATCAACTTATGTTACTAATGGGAGTTCCAAGTTCACTGGGATAAAATTTCTCTTTTTGAAAACGAGGGACTTGCGTTTACCTTCATTCAATTCTAGTCCATGTACATGTGACCACTCAAGATGACTGTTCTCTGATAGCTTTTAGGTTTTCATCTTTGAATAAAGGAAAGCGCATGTTAGCGTCATCGGCATAGCGAATAAGAAATGAACACTCAGAATCCTGACAAGTAAATGATTAATTAAAGTTAATGAATAAGTTAGTAATTAAAGCGATTTTTACCTAAGAGACATAACTCTTCAGAGTCAGTAAATATATTCATAATGTAAGTCAATCTTTCAGGCTGGAGAGAATGTTCTTGTCGGCCGAATATTAAGATGTAAATTAAGCATTACTCGTATAAGTATATCAGGTATAGAAATTAGCTTGTAACTTTAACAAGATTAATATGATTTTTCAACTGTTGGGAAGCAGGGTTTTACTTTTTTGTTCATCATTACGTTCTGTTGAAAATTACAAATTTTTGCAGCTGGCTATTTATACTCAGTGAAAGTTCACTGTTTCCTCTAAAAAGAAGATGCATCATTGCAGCTGCATTTTGCAGCAATTTGCTTCTGCCACATTCGACCCGAATATCACTGATAGAAAATGCTGGATAAGATTGGGAAATGCTTCTGAATGACTACAGAATGATTGATAATAGGAGAAACAAGCTAATGTAAAAACAAAAGAGTCAAATTGATGTATGACCTACTTTTCAATCACTCAAATAATGTCTATACTACTTACACAGTTTCACTGAATTATTTGAAGTATGATCACACTGCATCTAATGGTGCAAGCTCATTAACACACAGAGTCATTTAGCTTGACAGAAATTGAAGGATTGTTACAAATGAACCAGTAATTGTATCATTCATTATGTTTGTGGTTGCAGCAAAGTGCAATCCTTCGTCATGTGTTGTTGTTTCTTTATGGCAATGATTAAGTTGAACACGTTCTGACTCCTGACGAGAAAATCACAACATTGCTTTATTCTAGTTCAAGAATGATTCAACTTAATATCCCATCAAAAAAGGCGAAGCTTGTTTGTACATTACAATGCATTCAAATTCACTACACGTATTTTGATAGAAATAAACTTATTAACTATTACGAACATTCAGTTACAATTTTGTAGGACACTGCTATTAGTATTTTTCCAACTAAAATTACCATTCGTTTATTGGCGGAAGTTTTTTTCGAAGGATTCCATTTGGATGCATTTGGTGGAATCCTGGAAGGGCAAACGATCAGAAACCTGGTTGGAAGTGATATTCTGAAGAAATCAGTTTCATAAACGCAACTTTGCCCAGCAGGGTTTTGGAGCCGTAGCTGTCCGGAACCGTGGTAACAGGTCGGAGCCGTAGCCGACAGAAAATATCACGGCTCCGGCTTGTAATTTTATGTATTTGAATTCAGCAGTCAACTTTGTGAGAAAGTGACATTTGACAGTGCAGCTGAAACTAATGCAAGTGTGTCGACGTTGTAGGTGATCGTTGTAGACCTCCCAAAATCTGCTGGCCTTCATCTCCTCTCAATATATAGCCTAACTCGAATCATTTATCTGCATTTTAATGTAGATCGAGAACTTTGAATTAAAAAAAATCGTGAATTTAAATTCAAAAAATTAAAATTATTCCGTTGATTGACTGTGAACGATGACAGTTGCAAATCAAGAAACAACATTGTGTCGCAGCAGATTTACTTGTTTAAACGAGTTTTGCCTACAGATGAAAGGCGATTATAATCCAACTACTTGTATACTTTTACCTTGGCCATATCAATTCAACGACGTTGTTTGCTGTTAGATGTCCGTCAAACCTTCAGATCAAGTGTTGACCTGTTTTCTCTTTATTCAATTCCGTCATTTTCTTTGTGATTGATCGCATACATTTGGTAAAAAACTTGTACGAAACTCTGACTCCATAAGATAAGTAAAACATGGAATAGTTTGTAATAGGAGTGATCACCATAGCTCCTCCCATGGGTCCTCCAATCTTCTATTTAAACATAATTCATTTCTTCTTTTGTTGTGCATGTCCGATACTCTTATATTGCTAAAAATCCTAAAATACGTTTCGAAGTTGCAGTATAAGTGGCTAGCATTTCATTTTCTCTTGTATGAATATAGCTACAGCTTCAGTCTGATACTTATTCCGAGATTCAAGATGCGATGATTTAAGGAATCAACATATTGACTTTAACTTGACTCGCATTTTTTTCCAAAGTAGAGATTAACAGAACAAATTATTTTGATAAACGGAAATAACTTTCAAATTAGATATGCCCAACACTGAATAAAGAGTATATTAAAGCATTTTTCTGATATATCAAGTGGTCTATGTATATGGAAACATGTATATACAATTATACATGCATAAGCATATGTCACATTCATCATCTCTATAGTTGAAAGCAAAAGGCTTATCGAGATAAACTGATATTGCTTCGCATATGAAGTAGAAGTATAAGAAGCATATTTTTGAGTTGCCTTAAAATAAGATAATCAGATAATGAATCTTTTCTCAAAGAAAGTGAAAAGGAGCACAATAATTAATTCATCAACACGTCATGCTATAATACTAACTTATTCAACATCAAATGTATAAACTGTGATTGATATAAGCTTATGATTTTGCTAGCTCGTCTTTGAAGCTCATAAAAGATTTTTTGCTTGTCGGATTAGATGTGGATAAGAATACGTAATGTAGAGACACCTGGGGTATAACAAACTAACAGTACTGTTTGTCTGAAAATAGCAACATGAATTAGTCTATATTACGCTATTATGTGTAAAGTTTCGACAACGTATATCTACTCGTATGATGGAATAGAGAGGAGACCCTAAATAAATTCAAGCAGCAATTTATTATTGGAAGAATTTTCGCAAACGCAGTGCTTGCGGAGCACCACATGAAGAATGCAAAGAATATGCTCTAAATAAATGCAGTATAGGAGCCCGTGTACCCTTGTTATCGGAGCAATTTCAAACCTTAGAGATAAGGAGCCACAAAGTTTGATTCTACAAGGTGATTCTAAGTTGCTTTAAGACACACTCATTTACTCACTGAATTTGCATTGTTCCATCTTGTCAGGCTAGTCATTGTAGCACGATGTCAAATTTTTGCAAATCTTCCTTGGCTTTTATATTTTATATAATAAGCTTATCAAGTCTTAAAAGGTGAGTAAAATTAAATGTACTTATTTTCGAAGTGTTGTAGATCAGTGAAAATCCATCCAATTTTTAAAGACGATGCATGATTTCAAACCTCTGAGTGTGAAAATGTGTGGATTATAATGCATTATGCATGTTGTATGCAACAGATGCAGCACGTAAAACAGAGAAATTTTTAAATTCAAAATAGTCGAATATTACAAAAGTTATCATATCTATGAACTTCTAGAATCCACAAAATTGTTGGCCGCACTCAGAGGTTTAAAAAGACACATCGCATTTAAAAATTGGATGAATTTTCACTGATCTACTGCACAATAGGGACATTAATTCGACTCACCCTGAAGTAGTGTACAGACAATTTAGAAGTCTTAGATCAGACAGATACGACAATACAACCATCAAGCCCTGGAGGAAGCATTGCCACCAGTTTGTGTAAGCAGAAAAACAATCGCTTGATTTCCTATCAGGACGGCTCAGCTTTTCAAATGAAGCTATTTACCGGTAGCCTATGCAAACTCTTGATTTTTAGATTCTTGCGACGACTTTGTTTAAGTAAATATCTTCAATGATGGTTTTGTCTTACTTGTGTCTGCTTCAATTCTTAAAATAATCACCACATATTTTTGGTTAAATTAGTTTAAATAACTAAATTAAATGCATCAAATTCTTTTTCTCCGAGAAGTTTCAAGCAGCTTGTATATTATTTATGGTATATGACATTTATCCTATAATATCATGGCCATGTGAGCATTTGTTATTTTTTTAGTTTTTAATCTAAGGAATTTTAAGTAGACTTAACATAAAATCAATAATGATTCACTATTTAGAATTCGTACCGGAGATCAATTCGAGTTTGCGTCTCACAAAACAAATTGCTGGCACACGCAGAAACACAGTACTCCCATCAATTTCTTATTTAAATTTAACAGTGATAAGCTATCAAACAAAGATTCATTATTTTTTTTATCTTTATGCCTTATGAATGTGTCAATGCTTTCAACAATTTGGATTTTTCTGATGCGGTTAAAAGTCACAATTGGATAATGTTTACTTGTGAATCAGTTGTGATTTGCTGAATACCATCTTATTTATAACTTGACTGCAATGGGCATCGTATCTCCCGATTTAGCATTACCAAATCCTTTTTCCTGCAGACTTCGTTAATCCATCAAATTTCGTACAAGCCGGTTTAGTGATGATGGAGAAAATGAACTTTAGATGCTACATACTTCCATGGCGTGAATGATGGAAGTGTCACACTTAACTTGTAAAATTCATTGCCCAGATTCGACAAATACATTAGACAGCACTATGGGTTGCAAAAATATTCTCGTCAAAGGATGATCACTTTTGGAATGGAATTTCTTCCTGACATTTCTTTCTCGCTGTCTCCTCTTGATGTCCAAAAAGATTATCCAGCAATTATAGATAACCAACTTGCAAATCTTTCACGCAAATTATATGACTGCATACCAAATCATGAAGCATCTACTTCAGAACTAACAAGATTTTAGAACGAAGTAGCGTGAGAGTCCACCGGCATCACAGGATGAAAAGTGTACCGCACTTCAAGTGTGCATATCTTGTAAATTCAATGAACATATCTATAATTGGGCTTTTATTGTTATATTTATGGTAATTTATAATTTTTGAAGTTCAAAAGAAATAAAAGTTGGGATCTTTTTCTCACGAAGTCACACAATTAAGTTTTGGACAGTGTGATCAACTAAAACCTGACGTCTGTGTGCCGCTTGGTTAAAGCCTTGATCGTCAGACATTATTTGGTCAACTCATGCCATTAGGCATGAAATGCATGAATGGTTGGCCTACCGGTACTCCGGATAAGCGAGAGTTACATGTATATATTACAATACGATGTTACACAATGCAATTAGTCGCACTTTTACATCATGCTTTTTTGCGATGAGCAGTAATACGCCTGACTTATTTACTGATCCAATGAGTTGTCGGTCTACTTCATAATTCAAGATAATTAACTGCATTTTCAAAGTCGATTAAACACAAGCAAATTGAAAACAGATAATCAATATAATGATTCAATCAGGCACTGACATAGCAATAACAGTGATGCAATGATAATAAAATTATAATATATATATACGTAATAACCCCTCCACAAGAAAGCTTTAAGCGGTCAACAACTTCTAAGTAGCAATATGATAAAAGTTTTTTTAAAGATAAAAGTTCCGAGATAAGCAGTTTGATCTGATCTCTGACAGTGCTGATGTTACGAAATGCTTTGTCTGCGACGTGCAAACTTGATTTAAAGCGATTCATTTAAGTGAGATTTACTTATTCACTTGTGAGGGAATTCTAGTGATTTGCGATGTCAATTGAGAACTCTCTCCACTACAGTTTTAAATTAAGATCTTTTCAGCTTACATTGATGAGCGCGCGCTGACGTATAAGAGTCTGCAACAATGAGCTCGTCAAACTTGTCATCAATTTTTAATTTCAGTGAGTGTTCAAGTACAACGTCAATCAAAATTTATCGCGTACAGTGAGCTTATCAAACAATTATCCACGATCCACTGTAAAATGTTCTCGTAGTAGGCCCTAGGTTGCATTGAAATCCATTACCCATTGCATCTCTAAGTTCCACGTGTTACATAAACTATCCCATGTAGCGAAATTATTCAAGATCTGGAATAATTTTTCAATAGATAGGTTGAGGAATACACAACGCTTCCAAAATTCAAACAGTCTAAAATATGAGATTTTGGAAGCTTCATTTGAGATAAAGTAGGGTTTGAACTACATGTACAAGTTGCCGGTAATCATTTTTTACTGTCCAAAGAGCAGTTCACAATATTTATATCGCAAAACTTACGTGTAGATACTCTCAAATTATGTTACATTTACACACTCTTAATGTTGTAATGATCGACTAACCAATTTATTCTAGACTGCATGTCGCTAACGGTCGACATGCTCTAACTTAATTAACCGGCGGCCGGTCTTCAAAATTTGCGGCCGGGCCGGAGGCCAGTGACAGGCGTTACTGAAACCGGCAGGCGGCCAGTTCCAACCCTGGCTGGTGAATTGCGATTATTCTATGTCTTCAAATGACCATGTATTCAGTTTTTTAATAAGCAATCTCTCGATCAAGAAGTCAAATAGGATTTCAAAGTGATTTCAATATGATTAAACCAAATCAGAAAATTAGCTTTAGATTAGCCTTGCCAACTTCGTCTCTCTCCCTCTCTCACTCTCTCGAGGCCTGTGCCTATGGGGAGACTTGTTCATTATGACTCTCATCATGACTTTTCGTTCATTACAATGCGAAAGCCAAAATGATTCCCATCGGGACGTTCGACCAAGTGATTTCAGAAAATGTTTCTGAAGAGCCACGCATCCTGCTATGCTTAATATTGAATTAAGGCAGTATCTGAAATAATCTCAATAATATGTAATTGATATATTTGAAGACAGAAAGAACTTGACAAGCAGTAGATTTGTAAACAACATGGCAGTTTAAATTCCCATGCTGTTCCATGAACAGATACCTCATTGGCAACCAAATTTACTGAAAATACACTTCGATTGCACGGAAATTGCACAAAGAGCACCGTGGAAATGTCTGTTCTTTCTTTAAGTTAATTAATACTCCGCTTAACAAGAGTGACTTTTCAGATAGACGGCATATGTTCAAAGAACAACAATCATTTCTAGACTTACGAACTCAAATTAATGATTTCTGATAGATTCGCTTCTACTTAAATATGATATTTTGCCATTATTGCATACTGATGGAAAACATTGCATATTGTGTACTGCTCAATCATGTAATGCGCATCATCATTTTATAACTACGTCATCAAGAGACATTTTTCTTCTATTATTGAGTATTAATGTGAATTCTTTTAGCTACACGGTGTGTCTGGTTAACCTCCTAAACATTGGACAAAAAGATAAAATCATAAAAACTGGATTTCAATCGAGTATAACAACCGTGTCAACGAAAATGACAAAGCAATTATACTTTAAACAAATAGAAACAGTGTTGCAGGAAGCAACGGGGTCACGATCTAATTGAAGATTGTTCGAAGCGACCTGGAGTGCCATGCATTTCTATGTTTAGTTTAAATGAATTTGAATGGATTCTAAATTTTCACAGAAATGACCCCTTTAAGTATAATTGCCTTAATATGCTTTCTTGTAGACCACCGTCACATTTCATCAACAAATTCTAGAAGCTGCAGCCGACAAAACAAATGTCTATCTAAAAATTTAGTTGATTAGGAGCCTAGGACATTTGTTTCGCGTGATTCCTTGAAATCAGAAAACACTGTATTTTGATGTGTCTGCTCTACCGTGGATCAGATGAGATGTCGCATGATCAAATCATGATGAACGGTAAAAATAGCCAATAATTCCGAAAATTAATGTTTAATCAGAAAATTGCTGGTGACTGGTGAGGAATGAGTGCCATTTATCATCTGTCTTTTGTATTCCCATCTCAATCCTGGCAGCAGAAGATCAAAAGTTGGAATATATTATTTACCGATCACTTTGAAACTCAGATAAATCGTCGCTTTAGCTAAAGATGATGACATGATAAACAGCTCTTAGGATTGAGGTCAACGAAAGTTATACCTTCCTTACCACATCAATCACTTTTGAAGACATCTACCTGCTTCATTCCCCAAAGAGGTTTCTGTGTTTTATTATCTGTTTAGTTAAATGACAGGCGGATACTCAACTTTGCGGCATAGAGAGATTAATGTCAAATCGATAGCAGAGGGAATCTGGAAAAGATCAGGTAAGTATTTTGATTGGCATGGAAGAGTTAATCTACATGGATGATATCATTCATCTCAAAATATTAACTAGAAACAATAATATTTTTCATTTGCTTCAAATTTTGATGCTGATCGTATAGTAGGCATACTTCAATAACAAATTGATTGCACATGTGCTAATGTTTGAAGGCAAAAAATGCTGTTTTTTTATTTGATTTTAATTCTAACACTGAAGCGGCAAGCTTGAAAACTGCTCAAATTAGAACATCTGAAATTTCATTAAGATTTCATCTACAAACTAGCTGTTTCATATGATCATGCTTCTCATATTTACCGTCAACAACTCACTTTCGTGGAAGCATTCTAGACTTCGAATCCAATTCTTTGGCGGTAAATATAAAGTAGGATTACTACACCATTGTCCTAACCAGTGGCGTCTTCTCCATACCTGCGAGGCCTTCGGCGCATCCTCAAAAATAATTTTCCAACAATTATAAAAATGAAAAGTGTCATCATTCCTTTAAATTCGATAGCTTCTCGTGATAGCTGTGCACAGCTTTCGCCTCAAAATCAGACGCTCAACCTCAGAGCGAACAGTTTTGCAGCACGTACTCGAATCACAGCTGCTTTCTTCGAACAATTAGACACACAAGCTGTCGAGTGTTCAGACGGAGCGAAAGAGAATTGTGTGCGTGTGAGGCAGTAAGCGCACGCGTCCGCGGCAATATTGGCTTTTCCGATAGACATGATGCTTTGCCTTCTTCAATTTTTGCAATGAAATTCTACGCGATTCTTGATCGAGCCGCGGTATCTAAATATAGTAAGGGAAGCGCTACCCAATTGTTCCTGGATTCGCTTTATGTCAGAGAGGCCACTACGTCAACAGTAGCAGATGGCTGACGTTCAGACAAGACTGTGATCAGATGATGAGCGTTTTCCAGTGAATGCAGAGTAATGCATCTGACTCGAAAACCCAATTTCGGTAGAATTCCATAATTTGTTTTTACGTGATTGATGTGACACTATGTTTAGCACTGCAGATGAGATCATAACCACGCCTTTCGTCCGAAGGGAATATACTGAAAAGATGACAGTCGTCAAGCAAGGTAGGCCAACACCTGATATAAAAATTGAAAGTACTCACAGAGAAAGAAATAAGAAATAAACAAGACATTTTAATGCATTAAAATTTCAGACATGTGAGTGGCTGACCGGCCGTGAGAAACACAGGAAACTGTTGGCCTTGCCTCCTTTTTTCTCGAGATAATGTGGTCTCAGTTCCTTGAGTAAAGCGGTTAAGCGACATGAGCAATCACTTCTCATGTGCATTTTCACTTCGCCTTTAATAATGTTCGGGATGTTGTTATTAAAAATTCATTTAAATTCATGAAAATTAATGTTGTAACATAAAAATGTTTGGTATAGAAATAGTATTCCAATGCCGAGTGAAGGCCTATGGTCTGGGAGCACGCGACGCCACTGGTCCTAACATGCTCTCACTGCAAGTAAATAGGGCGAATATTTTCCCATAACCGCCACATATGAGAATGAGTCTATACATGCTGTCATCCTTCTCGTACCGATTGAGTTCTCATTTCCATCAACAGAGATGCTAGGTTTTTACTAGAGTATAGCTTGACAACTAGCTTTCCTGAGGTGTTTCTAAAATTGCAGTGGGAGCAGGCTCACTTTAAATTGAGGTGTTAATGCCATGATTTGTGCATTGTACGTAAATGACAGCTATAAATATACGGACTTGTATACGTACATACGTATATAATAAACAGACATTTAAAGCACTGTTAAAGCTTTGTGCAAAAGTAGATTAAAGACAGCATAGCATAGCAGCGATTCTAATTTTAGAACTGGCCTGTAGGGAAAGGCCATCTTTAATATACTGTTTCAACATAATGGCTATCATTATACACGCATACAAGTGCACGATAACGTAATTGACAATTTCCTTGATGAACTGAGTAGATGTCATTCTAGGATGGCAAAACACCTATTATACGCATACATAATTTTGTGTAGCGGCCTACTTGTACAGCAATGCATTGAATACTTGATGAGGCCTAAAAATTTCCTCTGTGATTGCATGAAAGTCGTCAAACTCGACACGAGGTCTCCGAACTCAAAATTCAGTTTTGTTGCGAATTAGTCTTCAAGTTAAGCAAGTTCATACTTGCAATTATTCAAAATTCACATCATGATCAGACGTCGTGATGCAGACATGTTTTGATATCTCGAAAACTGGTTAAATTATCCGGTGAATTTGCGGTAAAGAGCAGTGGGTTGGGCTATAATCCTTCAATAAGTTGAAAAAATGAAAATTAAGGCCAATGCTTGCAGTTTGGCAATACATGTATCACCTTTCCTTTCTCTGCAGATTTTTTTCAGTCGAGTAAGATTTACAAGATAGCTGTCTGTAATGAGGAAATGCTTACTGTTCATTTGCAAGTAAAGTAGAATTATCAAATATTGAGTTGTGTCCTCAGGTCCTTATTTTATACCATGGCTCTCAAATACAATTTCGAAAATTTGGATATCACGTAAATAACCCACAACATATCAAAAATTCTAGCAGTGATTATGGCAAAATTATAATGACTTTTATTTCTCTTCATAATTATTTGAAACATGTTAACGTCTTCAATTTGCCTTTAGTCTTCATAGTCTCAATTGAATGCTTTTAGAATATCATTTCACAGTGCAAAGAAAAGTTTTCTCTTTTGAAAGAAAATCCTCCATACTTCATATGGCCTACCTTATGATGAAGTAGGCGATCTACTTAGTTTTGAGTTTTTTCTACGTTCAAATGAAATTAAAGAAACATGTTCCTTGTTCATTCTCGGAACCCTATAGTAAGTACATAGTAGGTAGAGCAACTACTCATGTCCGCATACAGTGAAATCTTTTAAAGCAAAAAATTCAGTTCTATACGGAGATTACGTTCATGGGTCTAAAAGAAAATTTGATCAATTTTGAAAAAGCTAAATGTTTTCAAATTATTCCTATGTTTATAAATTAGCGATTTAAAACCTCAGACTTCAATATATATATATATATATATATATATATATATATATATATATATATAGAATGAAATTTTTAGGATATCAAAAGGAGAAAAAAAACATAATTACAGGTATGGCCTATCTGAATTGAACGGAGATTAAGCTGATTATGAATGAAATTTCATGAGCTACAGTTAAATAAGCTAATAATAATAAGTTAATTAATAGCTACAGCTACATAATGGAAAGTTCATACGAAAGTTAATATCTTATTTCTGTTTCATGGCTCAAATTTCAAGTTTGCTAACTTAGTAGATCTAATTCATACAACTCTTTTCCACCAAGCTAAATGCATCTGTTAAGTAAAGCCTCTTGTGTAAATTATTAATTAGCAGACTGCATCCTATGGTCTATAAAAATCATAGCGCAAAATTGAGCTATAAATGGCAACAATCATAAAATAAAACATAATAAAGCATCATACACAATACAACATAATAATAACAATCATACTCTCAGTTCATACTCTCAGAATCATAATACTAAACACTATAGAATTCAACTATTCGTACTTAATTGTGGATTGATGCAACTTTTATAGTCACACTGTATGATTTTTGATTCACCAAATTGAGCTTCTGCAGTTCTTATCTGAATCTGAATGGTATTGTGGAGCCATTTACATACTCAAGGTCAATTATGATTATTGTCTTTGGTTATAATATTTGCGCTTTCAGTGCCGGCAGTTTAAGTGACATGATCAAACTCAAGAAAAGACTCCCATTAATAAGACCACGCATTAAAGCACGGCAATTCCATCGAAGCTAATTTAATGAACATTGCCTCTTCAAGGTTGTCATGACTCGGGGGATTTGTGAAATAATTTGTTTTGGAATGATCTACCGATGGATTTGAGACTGGCTGGCTGTTTTAAAACTTTTAAGAGACTTTTAAATGTATATCTTTCGATTTTTGTGAAGCGGCCTAGAAATCATTTTGGTGATATGACGCCCTCATGTAGTGTGCTCCAAAATAAAATAAAAGAAATAAAAAATAAATACTTTTCTTTCTTCTGGATTTGCTATCATGATCAATCAATGCCGTGGTAATTTCTTCAGAACTGCGAAAATAGGCGCATTTCACATTTGGATCTGGATTACAACTCGAGTTCATTTATTACTCATGGATCATTATTACGAAACTGGATGCACATGGGGATTGAATAAATGCACTGTTTCCAATCTACTTTATGTACTTACTCTATGCTCGGTATTTTGTATGTGGGAAACAAATCGCTTTTTCAAATAAAATTGAAACTGCCTTCTGTCTCAATGAGCTTTCTGTTGCCAACCCTGTTGACTCTCTAACAACGACAAACGTCGGATTTTGAGGAAATTTCTACAGACCGCTCCGTTGTAAATTGAAGCATGTAACATGGATTTTCAACTTGAATCGATTTTTGGCTTCGATCCATTTAAAGATGTTATTAATAAAGATTTCTTTTCTGATTTCTTCTTCGACGAGTCAGAGATAGAGATTTTTAAGAAGACGTGTCATGTAACGATTCCGTCGATACTGCTGGCCTTTAACTTCACAAGCTGCCTAAATGGTTTCATTCCGTATTTGACAAAGTTGAAACGAACATCAGAACTAAACTTATTTAGCTTTGATACAATGTGCCAATATGAGATTCATTCATTTTCTCATTTATGCGCCGAGGATGAAGAGTTCAAATGATACGAGCTCATTAAAAATGGAGCTGATCTCATATGCAAGTGAAGGCGTTTCACATCCGTTAACGTGTCGCCATTAAGATCCATAAAGAGAGACTGATTTGATCTGACAGCCCCCTGCCATCCTTTGAAGTCATTGTTTATCAAAGTCAATTCTAACTAAGTTTTGAATTTGTGTGACGCCGCTAACGGCGAGGTCACTTTCCCGCAAGTCTTCAATCAATCCTTCTGCCTTTGCACAATGCGTTTAGGATAATAAAAGCGCTCATTGCTTATCAGAATATCTTCTAAAATGTTGAACTCCAATTGAAACTCAAATTAAGCAAGGTGAAATGGCATGCAAAAAGCAAAAAGAATTAACACCTCAATACGGAAAAAATCAAACTTTAAAAAGATAGATAGAAGAAGTTACACAAAGGATAGAAAGATAGAAAGAATGACACAATGATTCAATGATAGTAAGAATGTTAGAAAGAAGATACACAAAGGAAATAATAATTCAATTTGCTAAATTGTCACATATCATGTCAAGTTTCAAGACATCTGGAGATACATGTAACTTAAAAAATTAGACACATCATTCCAAAATCATGTTCTGAAAATAGTCACCTTCACGACAACATATAGACCTGCCATTTGAAGCATGATGATCATTTGAAGCAAGAAAATTCAGAAGGGAGGTGTGGGCAGGGACTCATTGAACCACTAACCACATCTGCGAGACTGTTGATAGTGGAAACTTTGTGCTTTATGACTATGCATTGGCAAGACTGTGAATAGACTGATCAAACAAATAGAAATAAGATGAAAATATCGTAATGAGAATGAAATCAAAATAAGTTTTGAAAATGCTAAGGTAATAATTCAGTCAAAAGATAGATGAAGCAAGTGTTCACACATCAATGAGCCATTGTTCACGATGTGAAGTCATTGTACTACAATGAAGGATAGTGGATATCGAAGATTGAGAAGCATTTGGAGTACTTGTATTATTGTGGGAAACGAGCATCATTATTTAGCATCAGTTTTATCAAAGACAAAGTATGGTTCAGAATCTGCTTTTATCAGAACTTGGGGAAAATAAATGAAGTACAATTTCAATCCTACTTTCTTGCATCCATACATCTTTGATTGCCTCGATCAGTTGCTCACGGGAGGTCGAATACCTTGCGCTCACTTTTTTCTAAACATTCCTCAGCAATTTGCTATTGTGTTAATATCTGGGGATGACCCTGGCCAATTCTCGAGAAACTCAAAGGGGAATATTCCAACCGCTGCTTGACACTCCGGGCCGCATGGCATGGTGCCCCATCTTGGTGAAAGATGGAAGTCTCGTGTAATGGCATCCACGCAGGCTGCCTCTCTCGTATAACATTGAGAAGTGAATATATACCGAAGTCAGCCAAAATATTGCAGACATTCAAATTTTAAAATAGCTCTCACGCCAAAAGTCTTGTGCCAAATTTATTATCCTTATATCAAATGTTGCATAATACGTAGAAAGTGAACTTTTAGAAATGTGGTGGCTATGACTTGCTTGGTTTAAAAGATGTTCAAAAAATTCGTCAGTAAGGGTGAAAATGCTTCCAGCGGGGCACGGATTAAGTGCTATAATTCAATCTCTCCTGTTGTAGCTTTGTAACTTTGTAACTCTGAAATTTTCAGCACATGAAATTCAGCGCATTTTTGATTTTAGAGCTGCTTTTCTTGTTTATTAATACTATTTAGTTAAAGAATGATCTACATCTGAAAAATCAACAGAAGAGAAATTAAACTTAGATTTAATTAAACTCCAGATTTTTCCCGAATTTCAAATATATGCTTTTTAAATGCTACTATCAAGTAATTGAAAGTCATGCATGTGCCAGGCAAGGGTGTGGTCTCTATCGAAACTGAACAACAGATGAAATTTTTGATCAGTTTTTAAATCGTTCATCTCATGGTCTCATAACCTATCTTACACCTTTTCCTCGTAATCCCCAGCCTAACATTATGTACTTTTTCCTATTTTCGATTATACATTTCTCTGCAACCAATAAATTTCTCAGTAAAGCCTTTCATCCTTTATTAGAAACAAGTCATTTCATAGATGGACTCACCAGCCTCACTTTTAAGAGAAAAACAGAAAAAGGAGCAAGAACGGATTATGAAAAAACCCGAGTTCAGACATGTTAAAATATCTCACCAGTTTCAATAACGCATGTACAAAACGGAATTAGTAACTTTCACTTCTGTGAGGCAATCTGTGAAACACTTTAAATCTGCTTTCTAGGCAGTTCATCTGATGACGCATACTGCGTCCGCAAATCCAATCGCTTTGCCTGCAGATACGTGAGGGTCGCCTGTACTTCCCGCTTCCTCTTGAATGTGGTCTCTTGACTTTAGTCCTCCAAAGCGCAGTGATATTTTTGACAAGCACCTGAAGTAAAATTCATCATTATTTTAATAAAGAATTATTTATAAAGACGAATATCCCTTATAATTACTTGATCTTGAGAACACATAATGAATTGCAATTTGGCAGAATCAGCATGCGTTTTTCGGAAAGACTGACGTTTGTTCCAATCAAGTTTGGTGAAATAGCACTGGAATATGTCACAAATTTGTATTTCAGAGGCAAACGCTTTATCGGTTTTTGAGCCATCGTGGAATAGAACCGACGGCAATCAGTGCAAAACATTATTTGTCCTTTCATCAAGTTTTCTAATAACCAAAAACTGCACAAAATCCAACATTGGGCTTCAAGAAGGCTACTGTTTGACTTCAAATTAAGCTCAGCAATTTTTCTTAATGTGCTGAGCTTAGAAGGTGATTCGGCGTCCATGAAGTGCGACAGCAAAGACTGCATGATATCCTTCACTGCATCGTGCATCAATGGCAGTAAGGGTTCATAACTTTGAAATCTGGATAAGACATGTTCTACCAGCAATGCCACTGATTTGAAGAATGAAGTTTACAAGGAAGAAGTGGGTCGTCGAGGTAAGCCTTCACATGCCTAAAAACTTCACTACTAGATTTCTGTCCATCAAAATCAACCCATTTCTTGAGAGAGGATAGAATTTGCAATTCCCCATCTGCCACACCAGCATTTTCTAACCATCTCACAACACAGAGCTTCAAGGGGAACACACCTGAATCAGTCACATTCATTATTGAGCTCGTCGTGCTGGACAGTCTTTGAAAAACCAATAGATGTTTCTCAGATATGCAGTTTTATTCCAACCAGTTTCCGAATGTCCACTTTGAAAAGATCAATTGACGATATGTGGCACACAGCCGCCTGTATCAACCAAGCATAGTGAATAAGGAGACGTTTAAATCTCAGTCGCATTTGTGGTTAACGGATGGTCCATCCATATAAATTTGTATTACTTTCTTCAGTGGTACGTGTTCCAAACCTTCTTTAAAGACATTCAAAAGATCCACAGTGGTTGCACGATTCAGAAGAACTAAATTATAATATCTAGTCAGTTGACACAATGTTCCCTTCGCTCCAATAGCGAATGAGCAAATCCATTTGCCCTTTTTGGAATTCACGGTTTAGAGACTTGTCAAAACACACAATGTCCTCACTGTTTGAAATAGTTTGAACAAGTTGATCTCTGAAGAAAGGAGCTAATCCATAGCAAATAGAACATCCGATTTTAATTCTACCCATCGTGAAAGAATTTGCTATGGCAATGTATTGGAACATTGCTTTGAGAATACCGGTACCTGGAATGTCATCGTTACTGCGGTAGGACTGATGACTCATGACAGACAATCCATTTAACTTCCGCCCGTAATACAACGTTGCGTGCATAAAGTTTATTGAGATTACTTTGTGCGAGGGAGGCAACTGAAGAGGACTGTGGTGCATACGAGGATATCTGGACGACAGATGTACTTGCAAAAACATTGAAATTAATATCAGCATGATTATCAGATTTATGGGTTAAACATAAATGTGTAGTAACGCATAAATCAATCTAAAATTCCCGACTGACAACAAAGGTCTGTCGTAATTCATTGAATATCGAAAGAGAATGACAGCTATTAAGTCAATACAAGACACCAACACCCTTGATTCCCCGACCGCACTCGCCTGACCTAGGAATCGAACCGAAGTCCGCGGTGGAGACGAGCTCGCACCTTCTTCACTAGGCCACGCTGACGGTTCAAAAGGAATGCGAGTGAAGGCAGAAGTCATCTCTAAGTGATATCGACAGCATATTGTCCTATTATTATTGACAGAACGCTAACAGCGTTCATATTGTAGCGAGACAGCATATCAGCATGTCATACGACTACGTCACAGTGTAGATTGACAACAAAGGTCTGTCGTAATTCATTGAATATCGAAAGAGAATGACAGCTATTAAGTCAATACAAGACACCAACACCCTTGATTCCCCGACCGCACTCGCCTGACCTAGGAATCGAACCGAAGTCCGCGGTGGAGACGAGCTCGCACCTTCTTCACTAGGCCACGCTGACGGTTCAAAAGGAATGCGAGTGAAGGCAGAAGTCATCTCTAAGTGATATCGACAGCATATTGTCCTATTATTATTGACAGAACGCTAACAGCGTTCATATTGTAGCGAGACAGCATATCAGCATGTCATACGACTACGTCACAGTGTAGATTGACAACAAAGGTCTGTCGTAATTCATTGAATATCGAAAGAGAATGACAGCTATTAAGTCAATACAAGACACCAACACCCTTGATTCCCCGACCGCACTCGCCTGACCTAGGAATCGAACCGAAGTCCGCGGTGGAGACGAGCTCGCACCTTCTTCACTAGGCCACGCTGACGGTTCAAAAGGAATGCGAGTGAAGGCAGAAGTCATCTCTAAGTGATATCGACAGCATATTGTCCTATTATTATTGACAGAACGCTAACAGCGTTCATATTGTAGCGAGACAGCATATCAGCATGTCATACGACTACGTCACAGTGTAGATTGACAACAAAGGTCTGTCGTAATTCATTGAATATCGAAAGAGAATGACAGCTATTAAGTCAATACAAGACACCAACACCCTTGATTCCCCGACCGCACTCGCCTGACCTAGGAATCGAACCGAAGTCCGCGGTGGAGACGAGCTCGCACCTTCTTCACTAGGCCACGCTGACGGTTCAAAAGGAATGCGAGTGAAGGCAGAAGTCATCTCTAAGTGATATCGACAGCATATTGTCCTATTATTATTGACAGAACGCTAACAGCGTTCATATTGTAGCGAGACAGCATATCAGCATGTCATAAGACTACGTCACAGTGTAGATTGACAACAAAGGTCTGTCGTAATTCATTGAATATCGAAAGAGAATGACAGCTATTAAGTCAATACAAGACACCAACACCCTTGATTCCCCGACCACACTCGCCTGACCTAGGAATAGAACCGAAGTCCGCGGTGGAGACGAGCTCGCACCTTCTTCACTAGGCCACGCTGACGGTTCAAAAGGAATGCGAGTGAAGGCAGAAGTCATCTCTAAGTGATATCGACAGCATATTGTCCTATTATTATTGACAGAACGCTAACAGCGTTCATATTGTAGCGAGACAGCATATCAGCATGTCATACGACTACGTCACAGTGTAGATTGACAACAAAGGTCTGTCGTAATTCATTGAATATCGAAAGAGAATGACAGCTATTAAGTCAATACAAGACACCAACACCCTTGATTCCCCGACCGCACTCGCCTGACCTAGGAATCGAACCGAAGTCCGCGGTGGAGACGAGCTCGCACCTTCTTCACTAGGCCACGCTGACGGTTCAAAAGGAATGCGAGTGAAGGCAGAAGTCATCTCTAAGTGATATCGACAGCATATTGTCCTATTATTATTGACAGAACGCTAACAGCGTTCATATTGTAGCGAGACAGCATATCAGCATGTCATACGACTACGTCACAGTGTAGATTGACAACAAAGGTCTGTCGTAATTCATTGAATATCGAAAGAGAATGACAGCTATTAAGTCAATACAAGACACCAACACCCTTGATTCCCCGACCGCACTCGCCTGACCTAGGAATCGAACCGAAGTCCGCGGTGGAGACGAGCTCGCACCTTCTTCACTAGGCCACGCTGACGGTTCAAAAGGAATGCGAGTGAAGGCAGAAGTCATCTCTAAGTGATATCGACAGCATATTGTCCTATTATTATTGACAGAACGCTAACAGCGTTCATATTGTAGCGAGACAGCATATCAGCATGTCATACGACTACGTCACAGTGTAGATTGACAACAAAGGTCTGTCGTAATTCATTGAATATCGAAAGAGAATGACAGCTATTAAGTCAATACAAGACACCAACACCCTTGATTCCCCGACCGCACTCGCCTGACCTAGGAATCGAACCGAAGTCCGCGGTGGAGACGAGCTCGCACCTTCTTCACTAGGCCACGCTGACGGTTCAAAAGGAATGCGAGTGAAGGCAGAAGTCATCTCTAAGTGATATCGACAGCATATTGTCCTATTATTATTGACAGAACGCTAACAGCGTTCATATTGTAGCGAGACAGCATATCAGCATGTCATAAGACTACGTCACAGTGTAGATTGACAACAAAGGTCTGTCGTAATTCATTGAATATCGAAAGAGAATGACAGCTATTAAGTCAATACAAGACACCAACACCCTTGATTCCCCGACCACACTCGCCTGACCTAGGAATAGAACCGAAGTCCGCGGTGGAGACGAGCTCGCACCTTCTTCACTAGGCCACGCTGACGGTTCAAAAGGAATGCGAGTGAAGGCAGAAGTCATCTCTAAGTGATATCGACAGCATATTGTCCTATTATTATTGACAGAACGCTAACAGCGTTCATATTGTAGCGAGACAGCATATCAGCATGTCATACGACTACGTCACAGTGTAGATTGACAACAAAGGTCTGTCGTAATTCATTGAATATCGAAAGAGAATGACAGCTATTAAGTCAATACAAGACACCAACACCCTTGATTCCCCGACCGCACTCGCCTGACCTAGGAATCGAACCGAAGTCCGCGGTGGAGACGAGCTCGCACCTTCTTCACTAGGCCACGCTGACGGTTCAAAAGGAATGCGAGTGAAGGCAGAAGTCATCTCTAAGTGATATCGACAGCATATTGTCCTATTATTATTGACAGAACGCTAACAGCGTTCATATTGTAGCGAGACAGCATATCAGCATGTCATACGACTACGTCACAGTGTAGATTGACAACAAAGGTCTGTCGTAATTCATTGAATATCGAAAGAGAATGACAGCTATTAAGTCAATACAAGACACCAACACCCTTGATTCCCCGACCGCACTCGCCTGACCTAGGAATCGAACCGAAGTCCGCGGTGGAGACGAGCTCGCACCTTCTTCACTAGGCCACGCTGACGGTTCAAAAGGAATGCGAGTGAAGGCAGAAGTCATCTCTAAGTGATATCGACAGCATATTGTCCTATTATTATTGACAGAACGCTAACAGCGTTCATATTGTAGCGAGACAGCATATCAGCATGTCATACGACTACGTCACAGTGTAGATTGACAACAAAGGTCTGTCGTAATTCATTGAATATCGAAAGAGAATGACAGCTATTAAGTCAATACAAGACACCAACACCCTTGATTCCCCGACCGCACTCGCCTGACCTAGGAATCGAACCGAAGTCCGCGGTGGAGACGAGCTCGCAACTTCTTCACTAGGCCACGCTGACGGTTCAAAAGGAATGCGAGTGAAGGCAGAAGTCATCTCTAAGTGATATCGACAGCATATTGTCCTATTATTATTGACAGAACGCTAACAGCGTTCATATTGTAGCGAGACAGCATATCAGCATGTCATACGACTACGTCACAGTGTAGATTGACAACAAAGGTCTGTCGTAATTCATTGAATATCGAAAGAGAATGACAGCTATTAAGTCAATACAAGACACCAACACCCTTGATTCCCCGACCGCACTCGCCTGACCTAGGAATCGAACCGAAGTCCGCGGTGGAGACGAGCTCGCACCTTCTTCACTAGGCCACGCTGACGGTTCAAAAGGAATGCGAGTGAAGGCAGAAGTCATCTCTAAGTGATATCGACAGCATATTGTCCTATTATTATTGACAGAACGCTAACAGCGTTCATATTGTAGCGAGACAGCATATCAGCATGTCATACGACTACGTCACAGTGTAGATTGACAACAAAGGTCTGTCGTAATTCATTGAATATCGAAAGAGAATGACAGCTATTAAGTCAATACAAGACACCAACACCCTTGATTCCCCGACCGCACTCGCCTGACCTAGGAATCGAACCGAAGTCCGCGGTGGAGACGAGCTCGCACCTTCTTCACTAGGCCACGCTGACGGTTCAAAAGGAATGCGAGTGAAGGCAGAAGTCATCTCTAAGTGATATCGACAGCATATTGTCCTATTATTATTGACAGAACGCTAACAGCGTTCATATTGTAGCGAGACAGCATATCAGCATGTCATACGACTACGTCACAGTGTAGATTGACAACAAAGGTCTGTCGTAATTCATTGAATATCGAAAGAGAATGACAGCTATTAAGTCAATACAAGACACCAACACCCTTGATTCCCCGACCGCACTCGCCTGACCTAGGAATCGAACCGAAGTCCGCGGTGGAGACGAGCTCGCACCTTCTTCACTAGGCCACGCTGACGGTTCAAAAGGAATGCGAGTGAAGGCAGAAGTCATCTCTAAGTGATATCGACAGCATATTGTCCTATTATTATTGACAGAACGCTAACAGCGTTCATATTGTAGCGAGACAGCATATCAGCATGTCATACGACTACGTCACAGTGTAGATTGACAACAAAGGTCTGTCGTAATTCATTGAATATCGAAAGAGAATGACAGCTATTAAGTCAATACAAGACACCAACACCCTTGATTCCCCGACCGCACTCGCCTGACCTAGGAATCGAACCGAAGTCCGCGGTGGAGACGAGCTCGCACCTTCTTCACTAGGCCACGCTGACGGTTCAAAAGGAATGCGAGTGAAGGCAGAAGTCATCTCTAAGTGATATCGACAGCATATTGTCCTATTATTATTGACAGAACGCTAACAGCGTTCATATTGTAGCGAGACAGCATATCAGCATGTCATACGACTACGTCACAGTGTAGATTGACAACAAAGGTCTGTCGTAATTCATTGAATATCGAAAGAGAATGACAGCTATTAAGTCAATACAAGACACCAACACCCTTGATTCCCCGACCGCACTCGCCTGACCTAGGAATCGAACCGAAGTCCGCGGTGGAGACGAGCTCGCACCTTCTTCACTAGGCCACGCTGACGGTTCAAAAGGAATGCGAGTGAAGGCAGAAGTCATCTCTAAGTGATATCGACAGCATATTGTCCTATTATTATTGACAGAACGCTAACAGCGTTCATATTGTAGCGAGACAGCATATCAGCATGTCATACGACTACGTCACAGTGTAGATTGACAACAAAGGTCTGTCGTAATTCATTGAATATCGAAAGAGAATGACAGCTATTAAGTCAATACAAGACACCAACACCCTTGATTCCCCGACCGCACTCGCCTGACCTAGGAATCGAACCGAAGTCCGCGGTGGAGACGAGCTCGCACCTTCTTCACTAGGCCACGCTGACGGTTCAAAAGGAATGCGAGTGAAGGCAGAAGTCATCTCTAAGTGATATCGACAGCATATTGTCCTATTATTATTGACAGAACGCTAACAGCGTTCATATTGTAGCGAGACAGCATATCAGCATGTCATAAGACTACGTCACAGTGTAGATTGACAACAAAGGTCTGTCGTAATTCATTGAATATCGAAAGAGAATGACAGCTATTAAGTCAATACAAGACACCAACACCCTTGATTCCCCGACCGCACTCGCCTGACCTAGGAATCGAACCGAAGTCCGCGGTGGAGACGAGCTCGCACCTTCTTCACTAGGCCACGCTGACGGTTCAAAAGGAATGCGAGTGAAGGCAGAAGTCATCTCTAAGTGATATCGACAGCATATTGTCCTATTATTATTGACAGAACGCTAACAGCGTTCATATTGTAGCGAGACAGCATATCAGCATGTCATACGACTACGTCACAGTGTAGATTGACAACAAAGGTCTGTCGTAATTCATTGAATATCGAAAGAGAATGACAGCTATTAAGTCAATACAAGACACCAACACCCTTGATTCCCCGACCGCACTCGCCTGACCTAGGAATCGAACCGAAGTCCGCGGTGGAGACGAGCTCACACCTTCTTCACTAGGCCACGCTGACGGTTCAAAAGGAATGCGAGTGAAGGCAGAAGTCATCTCTAAGTGATATCGACAGCATATTGTCCTATTATTATTGACAGAACGCTAACAGCGTTCATATTGTAGCGAGACAGCATATCAGCATGTCATACGACTACGTCACAGTGTAGATTGACAACAAAGGTCTGTCGTAATTCATTGAATATCGAAAGAGAATGACAGCTATTAAGTCAATACAAGACACCAACACCCTTGATTCCCCGACCGCACTCGCCTGACCTAGAAATCGAACCGAAGTCCGCGGTGGAGACGAGCTCGCACCTTCTTCACTAGGCCACGCTGACGGTTCAAAAGGAATGCGAGTGAAGGCAGAAGTCATCTCTAAGTGATATCGACAGCATATTGTCCTATTATTATTGACAGAACGCTAACAGCGTTCATATTGTAGCGAGACAGCATATCAGCATGTCATAAGACTACGTCACAGTGTAGATTGACAACAAAGGTCTGTCGTAATTCATTGAATATCGAAAGAGAATGACAGCTATTAAGTCAATACAAGACACCAACACCCTTGATTCCCCGACCGCACTCGCCTGACCTAGGAATCGAACCGAAGTCCGCGGTGGAGACGAGCTCGCACCTTCTTCACTAGGCCACGCTGACGGTTCAAAAGGAATGCGAGTGAAGGCAGAAATCATCTCTAAGTGATATCGACAGCATATTGTCCTATTATTATTGACAGAACGCTAACAGCGTTCATATTGTAGCGAGACAGCATATCAGCATGTCATACGACTACGTCACAATGTAGATTGACAACAAAGGTCTGTCGTAATTCATTGAATATCGAAAGAGAATGACAGCTATTAAGTCAATACAAGACACCAACACCCTTGATTCCCCGACCGCACTCACCTGACCTAGGAATCGAACCGAAGTCCGCGGTGGAGACGAGCTCGCACCTTCTTCACTAGGCCACGCTGACGGTTCAAAAGGAATGCGAGTGAAGGCAGAAGTCATCTCTAAGTGATATCGACAGCATATTGTCCTATTATTATTGACAGAACGCTAACAGCGTTCATATTGTAGCGAGACAGCATATCAGCATGTCATACGACTACGTCACAGTGTAGATTGACAACAAAGGTCTGTCGTAATTCATTGAATATCGAAAGAGAATGACAGCTATTAAGTCAATACAAGACACCAACACCCTTGATTCCCCGACCGCACTCGCCTGACCTAGGAATCGAACCGAAGTCCGCGGTGGAGACGAGCTCGCACCTTCTTCACTAGGCCACGCTGACGGTTCAAAAGGAATTCGAGTGAAGGCAGAAGTCATCTCTAAGTGATATCGACAGCATATTGTCCTATTATTATTGACAGAACGCTAACAGCGTTCATATTGTAGCGAGACAGCATATCAGCATGTCATACGACTACGTCACAGTGTAGATTGACAACAAAGGTCTGTCGTAATTCATTGAATATCGAAAGAGAATGACAGCTATTAAGTCAATACAAGACACCAACACCCTTGATTCCCCGACCGCACTCGCCTGACCTAGGAATCGAACCGAAGTCCGCGGTGGAGACGAGCTCGCACCTTCTTCACTAGGCCACGCTGACGGTTCAAAAGGAATTCGAGTGAAGGCAGAAGTCATCTCTAAGTGATATCGACAGCATATTGTCCTATTATTATTGACAGAACGCTAACAGCGTTCATATTGTAGCGAGACAGCATATCAGCATGTCATACGACTACGTCACAGTGTAGATTGACAACAAAGGTCTGTCGTAATTCATTGAATATCGAAAGAGAATGACAGCTATTAAGTCAATACAAGACACCAACACCCTTGATTCCCCGACCGCACTCGCCTGACCTAGGAATCGAACCGAAGTCCGCGGTGGAGACGAGCTCGCACCTTCTTCACTAGGCCACGCTGACGGTTCAAAAGGAATGCGAGTGAAGGCAGAAGTCATCTCTAAGTGATATCGACAGCATATTGTCCTATTATTATTGACAGAACGCTAACAGCGTTCATATTGTAGCGAGACAGCATATCAGCATGTCATACGACTACGTCACAGTGTAGATTGACAACAAAGGTCTGTCGTAATTCATTGAATATCGAAAGAGAATGACAGCTATTAAGTCAATACAAGACACCAACACCCTTGATTCCCCGACCGCACTCGCCTGACCTAGGAATCGAACCGAAGTCCGCGGTGGAGACGAGCTCGCACCTTCTTCACTAGGCCACGCTGACGGTTCAAAAGGAATGCGAGTGAAGGCAGAAGTCATCTCTAAGTGATATCGACAGCATATTGTCCTATTATTATTGACAGAACGCTAACAGCGTTCATATTGTAGCGAGACAGCATATCAGCATGTCATACGACTACGTCACAGTGTAGATTGACAACAAAGGTCTGTCGTAATTCATTGAATATCGAAAGAGAATGACAGCTATTAAGTCAATACAAGACACCAACACCCTTGATTCCCCGACCGCACTCGCCTGACCTAGGAATCGAACCGAAGTCCGCGGTGGAGACGAGCTCGCACCTTCTTCACTAGGCCACGCTGACGGTTCAAAAGGAATGCGAGTGAAGGCAGAAGTCATCTCTAAGCTGTATTGACTTAATAGCTGTCATTCTCTTTCGATATTCAATGAATTACGACAGACCTTTGTTGTCAATCTACACTGTGACGTAGTCGTATGACATGCTGATATGCTGTCTCGCTACAATATGAACGCTGTTAGCGTTTTGTCAATAATAATAGGACAATATGCTGTCGATATCACTTAGAGATGACTTCTGCCTTCACTCGCATTCCTTTTGAACCGTCAGCGTGGCCTAGTGAAGAAGGTGCGAGCTCGTCTCCACCGCGGACTTCGGTTCGATTCCTAGGTCAGGCGAGTGCGGTCGGGGAATCAAGGGTGTTGGTGTCTTGTATTGACTTAATAGCTGTCATTCTCTTTCGATATTCAATGAATTACGACAGACCTTTGTTGTCAATCTACACTGTGACGTAGTCGTATGACATGCTGATATGCTGTCTCGCTACAATATGAACGCTGTTAGCGTTCTGTCAATAATAATAGGACAATATGCTGTCGATATCACTTAGAGATGACTTCTGCCTTCACTCGCATTCCTTTTGAACCGTCAGCGTGGCCTAGTGAAGAAGGTGCGAGCTCGTCTCCACCGCGGACTTCGGTTCGATTCCTAGGTCAGGCGAGTGCGGTCGGGGAATCAAGGGTGTTGGTGTCTTGTATTGACTTAATAGCTGTCATTCTCTTTCGATATTCAATGAATTACGACAGACCTTTGTTGTCAATCTACACTGTGACGTAGTCGTATGACATGCTGATATGCTGTCTCGCTACAATATGAACGCTGTTAGCGTTCTGTCAATAATAATAGGACAATATGCTGTCGATATCACTTAGAGATGACTTCTGCCTTCACTCGCATTCCTTTTGAACCGTCAGCGTGGCCTAGTGAAGAAGGTGCGAGCTCGTCTCCACCGCGGACTTCGGTTCGATTCCTAGGTCAGGCGAGTGCGGTCGGGGAATCAAGGGTGTTGGTGTCTTGTATTGACTTAATAGCTGTCATTCTCTTTCGATATTCAATGAATTACGACAGACCTTTGTTGTCAATCTACACTGTGACGTAGTCGTATGACATGCTGATATGCTGTCTCGCTACAATATGAACGCTGTTAGCGTTCTGTCAATAATAATAGGACAATATGCTGTCGATATCACTTAGAGATGACTTCTGCCTTCACTCGCATTCCTTTTGAACCGTCAGCGTGGCCTAGTGAAGAAGGTGCGAGCTCGTCTCCACCGCGGACTTCGGTTCGATTCCTAGGTCAGGCGAGTGCGGTCGGGGAATCAAGGGTGTTGGTGTCTTGTATTGACTTAATAGCTGTCATTCTCTTTCGATATTCAAAATTCCCGACTGTATAACGAATTCCCGATTTTTCCCGACTGCGGACACCATGTTTGAAAATGTACAGTCCAAAGTTTAGATTGCCGTTCGTAGCATTAAGATGACCGAGTTGATAAATGCCACCATGGAACGAGCACACGTCAATTTGTGTGGTGTAATATATGAGCATGAATCATAGGAATATGAAAATCAGAGGGCCGTCCACACCTCATATTCAGCCCGCTTAAAATAGGTTGAACCATCCCATGTTTTTTTAGCTTGAACTCTTTGACTGATATTTTTGTATTATTTTTCTGCAAGTTTGTACTCATTTAATTTTTACTCTTCTGATTATGTATACAATACTAAATACTAGAAAGCCTAAACATGGTTCGAAAGCCATACATTTTTAGAAAAGCAATAAAAAGATTCAGATGAAGATGTTCGTTCAAAAGGGGAGGCTGGACTTAATATAGGCACCATAAAGGGTGTTCAGATATTTTTCCAAGAGTAATTCTTTCCAACCAGGAACATACAGTGCAAGAAGAGCCCATCAGCTAAATCTCCAAAAACAGGGGTTCTACATGTATCAGATTCATTAGACAAATAGATGCGATTTGATAAAAAGCATCAGAATATTGATTGAGCCCCTGCTACGGCATGCCGTAGGCCTACATATGTGCACTGAGTGACAGGGGCTGCATGGGTTTTGCATAGTGTGATTAAATGATGCTCAGATTTTATCGTTTCCCATTGGCTACATGATTGATACCTCAAGACAATAAATTAAAATGGATCATGTCCGCATCGACTGGCGGCATTGACTTCAAGCTTAGTAAGTAAGGTTTCATTTATGTAGGCCTAATCTGAATCATAGTCCTGAATCATCATTTTATTCATTTTTTCACTATTTTTGTTTTATTCGTGCATATCACTGACGCGCCCAATTCTTTCGCACGAAAGTCAATCATCAGTTTCGCCACCGACAACACAAACAAATTCTTAGGTATCGCACACTCGATCTTGAATCTGCATAGTAATCAATTGCAAGCAGAGGAAGTGATGCAGTCAACTGACATGTTCCGAGCGATTTTATGAGCGAACTAGCTGATTCTAATTTCAGAAGCAAAGTTAAGTATTCGTGCTGAGAATTTATGTGACTCATATGTAAACAATTTATGTAATAAATAACAATATGTAATTCAATTTGCTATCTGACTTTCTAAACTAAATTTAATAACGATAGGCCTAAGCTCTTCCTGACAAATTGCATGGTCCGGCGCTTTATTTGAGTCTCGCATCTTTCCATCAAATAAGCTTACTTAAAAAGCTTTCTTATTGATTACCGTATAGCTCCATTAATGTCTTTATTAGATTCTGGGCATTTCTCTGGAAAATAAACAAACAATAGGTCTATAATGATAAAAATGCAGTGCCCATTATACCCCGTTGCTTTTTTTAGGAATGGGGTTTAATCGTGGGCGGAAATGGATTAGGCGTGCAATTACGATGCGACGCCAAATAGGTTTCTGATTTCATTGTCGCTCAGCGGTCAATATCATAGACATTTTTGCTGATTGTTATCTTTTCAATGTGTGCGCTTCTAATTCCTCAAATCAGGTGCGCTGCCACATTGGATTAGGAATTATGACCATTTAACGTATTAAGCTGCCATGGCAGCTTATTGGATCGGAATTTCGCAGCACAGCACGTGAGGTGTGACGCGTACGAAGGAGTAGATTTATCGCGTACGTTTAGACAAATCTGCAGGAGTCTAAAAAAAACCTTTGCAATGTTTAATGAACCTATGTATTAGAAGATAAATGTGCTTATGACATAGATGCCTGAGCTTCTATGCATATTCACAGGAGAGTACTTGCAAAAAGGGTTTTTTTTGCCTATTGAAGAAAAACAAGAAAATCTTCGTCCTAACTTTTATTAGTTAAATTAACTAATGAAATAAAATTAGTAAATAAATTAAATTAGAATTAGTATGTAAATCTTAATCAATTTCTTCATAAAGGCACCAAAGAAACCTATCTGTAGAGCGAGGGTGCAAAACCGCATTTTCGATCTATCTGCTTGATCGAACGCGTCTGCATTGCAATTTGTGGCGGATTGAAGTGTTATTCACTGCAGATTGCCTGGAGTAAAAATCGTCTACCGCCAATGATATAAACATTGCAAATTTTAACTAAACACTACTAGATAATTAAGTAGACTTACAAAAGCTCCGCTACACACGATATATTCCCATTACAGATATTTATCCCGGTATAGTAGCTTACCTTTAACGGTTGGGTTACGTCGAGATTAAAATCAGTTGGTTTACGTTTGGGGTGTCTCAGACACCCCATCAAGAAATTATTCAAAATTTCTTAGAAATTTGTTTCCCACAACTTGTAATTAGTTTCTAGCAACTCTCCCAAGAAAATATTACTGATAAAGCGCGAGATAAAACGAACGAATTTTCATTACACATCATCTACAGCTTTCACAACATAATTCTCTGGCCCTAGTTACTCTAAAATTACATTCAATAGGCCAATCTGATTTTTTCAGCAAAAATCATATGCACAATCAACAGACACGTTTGAAATTTTTCGAAAATTGGGGCTGTTTACGAGTATGTCATTCACTATTCATGGAGTTTCAACACACATTTTGCAGTATAATGATCATTTGCCAGAACAGTCTGAACAATGCACAACCTTTTGAGAATGTGTTGAACACACGAAAGAGTTACATATCGAACATTTTTGGGTTGTTTTCCTATCCTTGTCGCGTGTGCACTCTTTGCAGCGGCCACTACGGCTTGATGGAATTCCCGCTGTGATGCTTGATTCAAACTTGTATCCCAGAAGATTCATTGCAAGTTTTGCAGATTTTGAATTGCGATTGCTCGACAAGCGATTCTTGATATGACGATCAACTAAGTCATATCCGACATCCATCAAGAAATTGAATCGAAATAGTGTACTCTCTCGTGATTGGGTTTCTGGCCTCATAATAACTGAGGCATTCAATAAGGCAACGTCAACCATATTGCAAAAAAATCCGTAGGTCCAGCGGCAACATTTTCTTTTGATAGTGTAATATTTTAGCATTCGGTCCATAGAATCGACGCCAGACTTGGTTTGATTGCAATGCTGAATGATTTCGGGGAAACCCAACTCATCTGTCTGAGCATCAGCATGCATCGAAGAAAGCAATATCACTGGCTTCGTCCCCTTATCCCAGTACGAAACAAGGACTTGGTCCCCCGAAGCAAAAAATTCAGAAGATTTCTTCGTCCGTCCATTCGTAGACTTTGCTTTGGCTGGCAAATCTCTATTGTTAGGAGCGGACAGTTCCACTAGTGTTGTTCTCTTTAGTAACATCCTTTCGGCAAGTGATGAGCTGGTAAACCATTTATCTGCACTCACATTATAACCTTTTCCGAGGAAGGGTTGAAGAATTTTCATTGTAGTCGCTTCTGGAATAGACATTCCATTCTTTTCACTGGCAGATAATGTGCTTTCTCCGATATACGGTACTGCATTTAGTGCATATGAAGTCTTTGCATCGCACAGCCATACAATTTTGATCCCATATTTGGCTGGTTTGGATTTCATGTAAACTCGAAATTTCACTCTTCCATGAAACTCTAGCAACTGCTCATCGATCGTAAGATTCTCATGAGGGACGTAGAATTGCTGGAGTTTCTCAACAAACGTTTTTCCATACATCGCGGACTGGAGACAGAGGGTCGTTTGAATCGCGTCAGGGTTCTGTCATCAAATCTGAAGAATCTCTTTATGAATAAATACCGTTCTCGAGACATTGCTGCTCTGAAGACAGGTTGACCGTCTCTCTCGGACCACAATGAAAGTGTATTCCGATAATTTGATTTAAGAGCACCACCAATCACATGGAGTCCAATAAAAGCCTCCATTTCATCTCTATCGATCTTATTCCACGCTTTGCCAATTTGATGATTTCGATTATATTCAGATATTCTTCTTCTTGCCTCTAAGTTGGTGAATCGTACAGCGTCATCAATAATAGAATTCCATGAACAGAAGAAATGAGTCCTTATTTGACGACGGATTCACACCCGGTCGTGTGCGAAGAACGTTCCTGACCGGTGCTCTACCATGATGTTGGATATTAGATGGAATCACATTCCAGTGTCTACCCGAAGGTGAGATTAAATTTTCCGGAGTAGAATTTTCGCTGTCACTATCATCACTGTCATCGGTATCCAGAGGAATAAGACTTTCTTCAGGCAGTTCTATGAGATAATCGTCGTCTTGATCTAGGCCTACGTGTGTGCTCTGTCCTACACCACTGTCGCCGTGAATGGATGGTCCATCATTCAAATCTCCATCAGGCAAAACACTTAAATCAATTTCTTCATCTTCTAAAAGATTGAGCTGGCGTAATGCTTCAGCAGCAGCTTTCCGACGAGGTCGACGCGCTTCCATTTTCTCGATGAATGTGAGAGAAAGATGATAGCTTCGAATCAATATTTAGTTCCGAGCGCATTCTCACGCAACAACAGGGTCATAGACAGCGCCTATTCACTTAGTCAGCATTCATGAATCGCGAATGCTTTACATAGATATTGCCACAAACTGCGCCGTTCGTCGACAGATGTCTGAGATTGTAGATAGCTGAACCAGCTTCAATCTCGACAGCTGAATTTCAACATAATAGCAGTCAAATGATGCACAAATTGTATGGGGTGTCTCAAACACCCAAACATAATCTAACTATGATTGCGTTCCTGATCCTGTACAAAGCAGTGTATGAGTTTCATATTCCTGTTTAATGCTCTATACGACATAAAATTAAAAGTCATAAAAGGAATTTCTTGTGCGATAGTGTGATCCCAATTTTTTTTTCATTTGAAATCTCTTGGGGTGTCTAAAACACCCCAAACATAATCCAACCGTTAATAAA